>JAWZTD010000029.1:779518-913902 GCA_035221335.1 Echites panduratus
TACCTGTTAGAATAACATCTCCTTCAAGAAGTGTCATGACAGAACTTATGTGGCTAATCAAATATGGGATCTTAAAACTTAAAAAACAGATCCACCATACCTGTTAGAATAACATCTCCTTCAAGAAGTGTCATGACAGAACTTATGTGGCTAATCAAATATGGGATCTTAAAAATCATATCTCTGGTGGAACCCTTCTGACGAGTTTCTCCATCAACCTGCTTGATCCATTTTAAGGTGGTGTTGAATTACAAGAAGCAAATGAATGATGTAAGGATATAATAATGATTCCAGCAATGATACCTTTAACCATAATTCTAAATTGTCGGGGTCTGGAACCATTGAGCAGGGTAACTGCAGAAAGTTTGTTTCAAATGTTAAACAGGTAATGCATTTTTTTTTATGGAGACATAGAAGACTACTCAACAAACTATAATACATCTAGAATGAATAGACAAAGGAGACAGCAAAAAGGTACTATCGATCTCTAAAGCTTACTTTCTCTTAACCTCACATATTAGAGATTGGATATGGAGAAAAACTCAAGAAGTATTATCGTGTAATCAAATACTTACAACAGAGCTAATTGGAGTGAAAGTATCTTGGCCTTTAGCTATAGTCCATGGTAGACCTGCTGCCTAGCACACACACAGAATACACCAAGTTGTAGACATTGAAGTTAAAGACAAGAACAGCTATGAATACTGTCCAAAACAAAAGTCTCCTACATAATTATATCATGCTTGAAATACGTACTCATAACATGCTTCTATTATTATTATTATTATTACAAATTTTCTTCGTTTTTGGAGGAAATATTCAAAACTTGCTTGTAACTCACATTTTTTTAAGGGAAGGAAGGAGAAACAAAAAAAAAAAAAGGTTGTGAGGAATTCACACACCTTTGCTTTCGATTGAATCTCCCTTGCAGTCATATCCAGAGCAAGAGCATAACCTGGAGGAAGCATGCTATCATTCAAGATCAAATCTAATCTAAAAAGAAACAATTCAAACAGTTTCTTGAGAAATAAAATGAAAATTAAGAAAATATGAATAGAATGAAAACTAAAAAATGAAGAGGATAGGCAGTCAATTTATAAGGATTGAAGTTCTTGCATTTGCACACATTTAGATAATTCCTTTAACAGCATTCCTTTTCTCACCAATTCCTTCTGATTCTTTCTTCTTCATTTCTTTGTCTTTTTACACACAACCATTGCTAAGTAAAACTTATAGCTGAATTTACAAGAGTTCCATTTCTACCACCAACTCAATCATAAACCAGAAAATTTCTGCATACATACTCTGACACCCAGAGAAGCATCAAAAGCCCACTCAGTAACATAAGGGTATTTCCACCAATAAACTCAATTTGCAGTAGCTTAAGCCCAGCCACCCACCCGTCTTCTCTTCCATTCTAGAACTGGAAAGTATTTTTCAGTCTAATGAAGCACCAAATTTCTAATCAATAAATAAACAAAGAAAAAGACCACAACTTTATACTCACAGAATAATTCAAGACATGCATAAACTTTTTAAAAATTTTGAAAAAAAAAAATTGCACAACCTCCAATATGCTTCATAGCAGAAGCCTCAGGGACGTCCCTTGCCCGTTGACCAATGACGACGGCCAACTCCACCTCATGATCCAGCGACTCCAAAGGTGGCGGCACTTCAATCTTCCCTCCGTTCTCCAAATACGACGACGTAGGCTTCAAGAATAACACCGGCTCCTACCATTTCAAGCCCAAAATCAAATATCAATACACCCCCAAACAAAGAATCAATCTTGTCCTCTGAAATGGATACAAGAACAACCTTTGGAACGGCGTTGCCGAGTTCTTTCGCGTGTGCAGCGTAGTTTCTACCGACGCAGACAATTTTAGTACCGATACCGATAAGCTTCTGGTAGGCCGAGGTTGCGGTAGCCATTGTTAACGTTCTTCCCCTCCTCGTTCCTCCTCCTCCTCCAAACACTCCCCTCAGAGGCGTTCCTTTGATCGCCGACATAATATATATACCGGAGAATTCCAAACACAAAGCGCCATGTACCATTTTCTTTTTTTAATTTGAAAATATAAATTGTTTTACAATTATATGTGGGAAAGGTTAAACGATAAATTTTAGCTGTACTATCGAAAATTTTTCAAGCAATAATATCTTCTTATGAAATTCTGTAAAACGATTAATATTTGGGTACGGATAAATGCACAGTTAAAATTGTTAAGTGCACTCCCCAAATTTAAATTACCAAAATAAATAAAGTGAAAAAGACCATAGCGACTTTCTTAAAACAAATTCAGAATAAAACAAATTCAGAATAATTAATTATTCAGTACACCCGCCAAACAAGAAACCCTAAGCTGTATACAAACCCACAAAAGCATACAGAGCATTCGATTGTTTCCAAAACTAATGAAGGAGAGAACCTTTGGGCATTTCCAAATCTTCAACATTTTTACTTCAACCTCAAATAGAAGATGATTATGCTTTATCCTGCTCAAAAGAATGTCAATTGGTAAGATTAAAACTTGATTTTTCGTTGTTATTTGGATATTTTCATTTCTGTGTTCGAAATTATGGTCAGCGAACCAGAGCCGACCACTCTTCACACTGGTCGGCCAGACCTGTGAAGAGTGGTCGGCTCTGGTTCACTGACCATAATTTCGAATACAAAAACCCTAATATACAAATAACAACGAAAAATCAATTTTTAATCATACTAATTGGTCTTTTTTTAAGCGGGATGAAGCATAATCATCTTCCATTTCAGCTTGAAGTAACAAATGTTGAAGATTTTGAAATTCCAAAGCCTCCCTTTCAATGATTTAGTGAGCAAAATGGGTATAATAGTGCTGTGGTTGGGTTTTTACAGTTAGGTTTCAGGGGGTGTACTTAACAATGTGATTATTCTAAATTTTTTTTATAGAGGATATTATAGTCTTTTCTACTTCATTTATTTTAGTGCTTTAAAATTCAGGGGTGCACTTAACAAATTATGGGGGTGAATATATCCACACCCTTAATATTTAAATGATCTGGGAATGGTAATTAAATTAGAATATAATTGTGTTAATTAACAAAATATTAATCTAAGTTGCCTTTTTTCCTTCTTTTTACAAGTATAAATCTAATTAATTTAACCATTATATTTTATATTGTTTAAACAATATAACCTCTATAAGTTGCTTTTTAAAAAAATTTAGTTACTCTTTAGTAGTCTGGTTAGCTAGTAATCACTCTTCACGGAGTGATAATGTTACGTGATTTTTCATATGACTAAAATGTTACATATTGGTCGAAAGAACCTTCCTCATTTACACATGATTGGAATGAAAAGGAAAATTTAAACTCATAATTTAACCGATAAGAAAATTTTCAATGAAATATCAAACCACGTGATATAAAGAAGATCGATTATATTTATCACTGTTATTTTAACGAACAACCGAAGAGTGAAAAGAGTGATTAAAATGTTTTAAAATGCGCAATTCAATGATTAAATTAACTGATCATGTAATATAATTGTTAAGCTGGAAAAAAAAATTGTCAAGTTTAGTGGTCAATACATTGGTTAATCCGAATAGAATTATAGCGCATCAAGTCTTTTTCTAGTGCTTTATGGTATTTGGAGCTTGAGGAGAATTCATTTGCAGCTGATCACCGAAATGTTGGTTTGATTATGTGGCTCCATTTTCACTGCATGATCTGAAATTCATTTGTTAGTCATCATTTGTTCTTTAAAAGGTGGAAGAAAACTTCTCAACAATTTGATCTTTTCTACTAATTTTGCATATGCTAAGGAAAGCAAGTTATAGACTAGCTAGCTAGCCTACCTACCCTTCAAGAAAAGATTGGCCTCTGATCAAGAAAGGACTTGAAGGGCAATCAGAACCTGTGCAGTGACTTGTTTTCCCAGTAGCTAAGTCTGCACTTGACTGCAAAATCAAACAGGAATGTATTTGTTCAGCAATTCTGAAAACTCCCCTTTTTGGTGGGCTTGGAGTTTTTGGGGGGGGGGGGGGGTGGATTTGTTGAAACCTTACAGAAAGTTCAATCTCTTGGGCTTCTTGCCTTCTCGAATCCCAGATAAGGATGATTGCACATTTGCATATAAATAGCAGGAGAAGAACACCAAGAAAAAGGACCACAATGAACTCTACTACAATCACTGATCCCAGAGCTGTATGTTATTATTATACACAAAGCAAAAACAACGCAGAAAGTGAGTTCTTTGTTGATCATTTATATTTATATATCTTCAAGAAGTAAAACATCGAAAACTTACAATGAGCCAACAATGAACTCATCAGTTCTCTTCTTATTAGATTTACGGTAGCCTCAGCAGAGAGAGACATTGACATCATTTCATTGCAGTTTGGAAAACAACCGTAGTTTCCCATATCGTTTACTTTCACAGTTAAAACAGAAACATGTTCGCCTCCCTGTAAAATTTAGGAGAAACAAGTCTATGGAACTTTCAGGCCATTAATCTTTCCATTACTTCACAAGATTCATTTTGTAGATTTCTTGAAAACACGTATACATAGGTAACTCGATCGCTCTGACGAAAGTTGTGTAAGGCAGATTATAAAGTGATTATAATAAGAAATCCAAATGTTTAAAGAGGACTCACATGATAAAACAGATTCTGCATGACATTGTTGCAGACAGCAATAGTTCCCCGGAATCTGATGCCCTTTGCTTTGACTGTAAATTGTTTTCCAATGGAAACAAATGTCTGCAATGACTGCCACTGATAACTTGTCTTCAGCTTTAGTTCAGTAGTATTAACAAGAACAGAAGGAAGGCTTGTTGTCAAATATCCAGAACTGACTTCCACGGAGAATATGACTGAGAAGTGGAACTTATTACCTGAAACTTACAAATCATCTTAGATTCCATATCTGAATGTTAAAATTATGGGACAGAATAAATAGTGATGACCCTTTCTTTCTTTCCCCCTTAACTGCAAAATGATCATCCAACCCAACAAAAATGAAAAATCACTTACTTTGCATATGCTTCATAAGAAATGAAAATAAAGAGAGCAACCTACAGAAAGGCTTAGTGCCCATCATACCGGGGAAGTGTACAAGATCAGGATCCCCAATGAAGAAATCAAACTTGTCTATCTGTGCATCATAAATAAGTACTTCATCTGTCGAATCCTCAAAGAAAATGAAAGGAGGAACATTTATAAATGGCGGATCATTGATAGGTTCCACAAATATAGATAAATCTAAACTGTTCTTTCCATTGCTGTTCAGGGTAGAAACTCGGATTGTGTCCTCGCCATAGAAGTTCTTCTTTCTGATTGAAAAAGGGAACAAACAGAAAGAGTTCAGAACAAACATCATTAACTGCAAGTGTTATGCATGCCAAATTGCTATTCTAGATCGATGCAATCAACTCGTGCAAAGAGTAAGTTTGAGTTATACCCAAAGTACTGGATTCCTTGAAGAGCGAAATTGACAACTTCCAAACTTCCAGCTAAAATCAACTGTTCATCTTTTTCGATGTCATTTTTCAAGTATAATTCATCCCATATTGGCAACCAAAAATGTATTGACAATGCAGAGAGATATATGGTTCCAGATTGTGCACTAAGAACAACCGTGATGTTCTCCTTCGAATTTGAGTATGCAAGTTCAAATCCAGAGAAGCCTCTGCAAATACAACAGTGAAATATTGGATGCCAACAGATATTTTGCTCCACTGCCACTTTCGGAAAGAATCAGAGAGAAATTTTCAAGCAAAGAGAGTAGTAACCCACCCAAACATGGGACTAATTCTATTTTCAGTTCCTTGAAGTTGACTTGGAATGGATACAAACCGAGGTGGAACACATAGAATGGCGATATTCACTGCCCCAGATGCAGTGTTTCCATTTTTATCGGCTATTGTGTAAACAAAAGAATCATTTCCATAAAAGCCTTTATACGGTGTATATCTGAAAAGACGTCCATTCTGTAAGAGTGAACCATGACATGGCTGCCACAAATATTGTTACAAGATAAATCATCAAGAAACATTCTAAAAAAAGGAAGGGGGTGGGAGGAGAACCTCATGTGTCAAGTAGATACATAATAGTTCCAAAATGAAAGATGTGTATGATATGCAACCTTTAAGTATTCTCGAAGTCCAGGATTTACCGTTACCTTTGAGAACTCAATAATACTTGCATTGCCACCAGCAAAATAATCATTTTCTAGAGCATCAAATGCTACTGATTCATCCTCCCAAACATAAACCGTATCATTATAAACTCTGGGAAAATATTCACCTAAAACACAAGAAATGAATCAAGCAGATAAACTTAGAAAAGGCAAGAAAATACAGTTTCAGAGAAGCAAAACCATTATTTAGTTTCGAAGCAGTGTGACTACATAACTAGAAAATGAAGTGAAATTAAACCACATAAGTGAAAAACATCTTATAATTCGAGAGCTCACTATATTGAAACATTATTTCAAATGATCTGTCAAAAATCAAAGATTAAAACATATCAACGTACTACTGTAAGCATCCACGCCAAAGGGACATGGAATGAAAAGCTTTCCTTCATATGTAGGACATATCTCATAGGTGCCGACTTCCTTGACCATGTAGCTACCGGTGTATGAACCATCCTTATTATCAACAAACATCCATGTCAAAAAACCAGATCTGTTAATTGATGCAATCTCAAGTTTCAATTTTGAGTGCTGCATTTGGACAGGGTTAGAGTAAGAATCCATAAGTCGTACTGTCACCTCACTCTTTATCAGTTTAGAAACTTTTGGAGCAAATTTCACCACTTCAGAAACAGAAAGGTTAACCTTCCCTGGAAATAAGATTGAACAAGAATATTATCTCTAAATCAGTACCAGATAAAATGTAGCTCCAACTTTATAGTTTCAAATATACCTGAACTCACTACCTTCCTAAATGGGATTCCAGCATTTAATTGAATATTTCCACAGAAGACTGATATTTCATACATGCCACACTTTTTAGGAACAAAAATGACCTCAAATTCTATAAACTTCAACCCCGAGTTGCCAAGAGACTGCATCCAAAACTAACAGTAGTATCTCAAAATTTATGCTTAAAAGGTTTCTAAGAAAATCTCATTCAGTGCTTGCCTTATTCAATGTATCAATAACTGATGCAGAAGCCACTGCCACATGCCTGCTTGGACTGTACTCAAGAATTCCACTACCTGTTACATCAATCAATTCAATCACCAAAGTAATGCACTGAAACAATAAGATAAATCTTGAGTGCTTTACCGTTGACAGTTTCGATGGGACGTATGCTTGAATGTAACTGCTTGGTGTCCGATTCATGCTGAATCTGTACTTGTAGCCTCTCCAAGTTAACTGGGGAGGGATACAAATATTCATCTCTTAAGAAAATAGAGAATCTTGCAGTTTCACCAGCAATTGAGTCATTTAAACCAGATCCATTTAGAACACTGGTTTTCCCATCACAATAGCCTATTCAAATGCAAAAATTAGATTTGGTATTGAAAATGGAGAACAAAATATTTTTACTCATGCCAACATCGAATAAAGAAAAACTAGCATTTTCAGCGAGAAATACTGCATTGCATTAAAGTCAATGTCCATCTTGTCATGGAATAAAGTCAAGAGCCTAATCTTGGTATACCATCAAGTGCCATCTTAAGTTGGAGCTTGAATAGTTTGAGATCATTTACCTATATAAACTCTGAAGTCATATGGCACGTTAGAAATGAGATTATTCTGTCTTTTCTCTCCTTTGTCTGATATCAGGAGAATAAAGTCCCCTGGTTCATATAGCTTAAAAGAAAAGACCTGAATACCCAGTCCAACCTCTTTAAAGTGCAGATCTGAAATAGGCATAGACAAATTTGTCCCCTTTTCCAAAACTTCAACATCAAATGCATACAGTCCTGGAACAGGATTTCCATATAGATCTTGCTGATAGATAAAAGCTTCCATATCAGAGAAAAGTTGGAGGGATTTTGTCTCGATATTGAAGTGAAGTAAACAATTGGAGACAACAAGAGCTCCTGCAACAAACATGCAAAAACTGAAACACCTAAAAGATGACAACAGTTTTTTTTTTTTTTGTGTAATGTGCAGAAAATGAGGTAAAGCAGCATTACAGGACCCCAGATGGAAAACAGCCATGTCCTCAAAGAACTTCATAAAAAAGCATTACAGACAATTATATAGCACACAGATATTGTCTTATTTCTGCATTTTGCAAACAATTATAAGTCATGCTTACATGAATCACCTGGCTTCACCTCAAGTGGAAGTGGGGAGCCTATCAACGTTTCTTGTTTTTCTTGAACATTAAGCAAGAGGCTTCCAGACGTGGCCACTACAAATTCAATGCTGAGATAGCCCAAATGGTTCCATCCCTTATTGGTGATGTTGACTATTCTTGCAACTGAACCATTTGAATGAGATACCGACACTGTAAAATTATATGATTTTTCTCCTTCAGTTGCTGATGAGATATTATTCCCAAAAGCATCTTTTGGAAGTATAAGTACTGTAGCATTGGCTCCTGCAACAAATTCATCTACTCCTCCCAACCACGACACGGTTCCGGTAGCTGGATACCTTTTCCCTTCATGTTGACAACATACTTCAGTTCAATGCAATAAACTTACAAACTGAAGAAAAATCGGTGAAATTAAAGATAAAACCTTTACAAGAATGTTGAAACAGATTATAAATCATTCAAAGTTCTACACTGATGTTCATAAAAATGTAATCCACACAGAAATTAGATCATTATTCACTGGCCAAGAAAAGCAGGAAAAAGAATAGAAAAATGAAACCTGGAGTCACTAGAAAATGCAGGGAAGAGTCCAAGACATTGAAATTATCATCACTGATTAGCACATTGAACAAACCAACCCTAATAGGGATGAAAGAAATCCTCCAATTGTTAAGATCACCACCAAAATATGTCGAAACTCCAGAAATGAAACTACTATTTCCAATCCTGTCGTTGACAGTGATATTAGGATTAAAAGGGTACTTGTATGTTGCTCTCTTAAAACTTCCCAGAACTTTAACCTTGATGGTTGCTACTTCCCCAGCCTCAAAAGTACCATCCTCATCAGACCAACTGAAAGCAAAGCTTGGCATTGGTACACTACCTGCAAAAATCCCCAAAAGTTAAAAAGTTGCAGAAACACAACTTAAATTCTGCAAACATGCTGAAATATTTAACTGTGAATCGAATTGGCACCTGATTTTGGAGGTTGAGGGGCAAAGGATGGAGAGAACAAGTAGGCAATCAGAATCAGTACGGAAGATAGTCCCTTGGTGTTGAGCATTGTTGTTGAAGTTCAATCACTATATCCCATGTAAGTTTCAAGAAAGAGTGCAGAGAAAGAAGCTGTTATGGCCATTTTCTGCAGAGCAAGCGTGTATTTATCATGTATGGACACTTCAAGAACGGTGGTTACTGACAGTTTCTTGATTGTCGCCATTTCAAGATCGGTGGTTACTGACAGTTTCTTGGCTGTTAAACTCAGTTAATTGCGCATTGTTCGTGAGGTAATATGTTCCACATCAAATCCAGTACGTTTCATTTACCCCATTCAATTCATTCCACTTTGATTGAAAGCTATGATCCAGTAGAAACAGTAGGCTTTTGTTTTGCAACAATTAATTTTTAACAAAATCATCAATTGAGGACACTAGAATTAGAGGCACTGAAGTATTGTTGGAAGTTCGGATGGCAGAAAATATAAGAATTTTATGTAGTCATCCAATCCTCAGTGAGTATAAGGAGTGAAGATTTAGTAACACTCAAACAAAGCGTTACAATGAAAACGAATCAGTGCAATAAAGCAACAAAATGGCATCCTCCTGGCCCTGAAAATGGTTTTCAACATTAGAGGAATTCTGCATCAGGGACCAACAGATCATACGTAGCCCTAATGAAAGTTCAACAGGCAAATCTTTATAAAAGACCAAAAAAATGCCAAGAATAAAAAGGTAGATATGGTAGATTCTTCATTTCAAACAAAACCACATGGCCATTGCTGAAACATAAAATTGAAATTATAAAGGGAAACAAGTTCTACTTCAACAAAAGTAACACAACATATAGTTAATAATAGGATTGTGCCTCAAGAAACAACTATGACAAAATTGACAAAGGTGAAAGTTTGATTGTTGGGCAAACAGATGAAGGACCAATGCAATAGGACAATCAACTTAAACTTTAAAGCCTCTGCTCTTTCTCCTTCCTCTAGCTCTCTCAAATTTTCTTCCCTTGGCCCTAACATATGGTTTAGTGTGGCTATGAGGTACACCAGGAGCTGGACCAAAGTGTTTCACTGCCTCTCGTGCATTCTTTGGACCTCTAAGTAGGACCTGCATACAGCAAAGACATCATTTTTAAGTCAAAACTGCAATATTAAAACAATTTGACACTGTTTTGACCCATCTAATGGGATCCAAAGATGAAAAAAACTAACTATAAACATGAGGAAAATGTTGTTTACTAAATAATCCACCTAAAAACTTTGGTGAAGAAGGGGGTTAAAAGTGCCCTCAATTATAAGGTCAAAGACCCATGAACAGTTTGTGAATATTCATCTAACAAAAAAGGACTTGTCAACACATCACTAGACAGCCATGAAGTGCAGAAAGTCGGTGCATTGTAGAAGAATTTAAGGGTATGTATGAATTGGCTATTTAAGCTCACCATTTTCCATTTAAAAGAGTTGGAGGGAATAATATTTGAATTGAACAATTTTTTTGAAAGGATCCATACAAAAACATAGATGGGGTTGATTAGAAAATAGGTTTGTGTCCAAATATATATCTAATTAAATAGATCCAAATAGGTTTGTGTCCAAATATATATCTAATAAATAGATCCATTAATCTCAAATTAGTAGATTGCACAAACAGACCCTACGACTTTCTAACTCCAAGATGAAACCAAAGAAAAACCCAGCATATTTAAGAATAGCTATTTAGCTGAATGTTCAGCTTCTTACCGTGTTTTGACCAAGAGGAGCCCGGAGAGCCAACTGATCAAAAGTCAAACACTCTCCTCCAGCCTTCTCAATCCTTGCTCTTGCAGTCTCTGTGAACCTGAGGGCAGCCACCTTCATTGCAGGCACTTCATAAACCCTAATATCATCAGTGACTGATCCAACAATAACTGCAATCTTGTCATCCTGGGAAAGAAACCAGAGACATTGGATAAACACAAGGATCTATCCAGGAATATATGGGCTAAATTCTCCTGTTTAATATACTACAATGCAATATCCCTTGTCCAATAAAAACATACACCTCAGCATCTCTTCTCACAAGAATTAAACAGAGAGCTGTACTCTCAATGATATACTAATAATAAAGCTCAAGTTTGAGAAGAATCCAAATCAACTAATTGGCAAGTTACTGCAGTGTACACGATTCCAAATATGGAATCATACACAATACCTGTCAATTTAACTTCTTTTCTTCATCATTTATTGACTATCCTTGACATAAATAAGAGTGAATATCACCTCTTCATCCCCATATCTGTTGCATATCAATTAAAACGTTTTTCTTGCAAGGCTAAACTTAAAGAGTATTAGAACCCTTTTCTTAAGTTAAGAGTTATCAATTATCCTAACACATTTTATGATCTTCACTAGGACATATCTTTTTATAACAATAAACCACTTCAATATCTACCAAAATAGAATACTCCTGATACGCTCACTAAAAGGCAGACTAAAACACCTAAATCAAACATAAACTAGGTTGGTTCAAGAAAGTACCTTTCCCTGCATGTACTTCACGAGCCTAGACAGTGACAAAGGAGCCTTGTTAACCTTACTCATGAACAAACGCTTCAAAATGACAGCATTGAAGTTGCTCTGTGTCCTCCGGACCAAGAACCGGTACAGCTATTACAACGCACAATACATCAGCCCTCGATGCAAACATCATAAAAACAATTCACAATTCCAACGAATTGTAACATACAACAGAAACACATAAACAACTATTCCAAGAATATACAGACCCACAAAAACCAATTCACGAATACACCCAAAGCACACCTTAACAAGGAGTTTGAGGTAGATATCATTGGACTTGGGGGCAGTCCTCTTCGTCTTCTTGTTTTTACCTCCGGCTTTCAAATCAATACCCTGAAAACAAATCAAAATCAAAACCCAGCAAATGACAATACAAAGGCCACCGGAATTAAGGAGTAGAAAGCATAAAGATGTGATCTTTGTTTACCATGGCTGGTGTTGCTGAAGCAGAGAAACCTGCGCTTAGTGGCTATAGGCGGCTCTGAGTTTCTGGGATGAGGGTTTCTATTTGTAAGGTTATAGAGAATGGAAGAAAAAGAATGGCTGAGGTCTAGGGTTTTTGTAATACTGTCTAATGACGATAATGCCCCTTAGAAAATGGTCATTTTGTAATTATATTTTTCACATTTAAAACACAAATAGTAACAAAAGCTTTGACACGCTTTTAAAAAGATAAATTAAAAGGGAATATAATTAAAAATCTTTTAATGGAATAATCCTTATTGTTTATTTTTAAAAATATTAATATTAAAGGTCTAATTTTTAAAAAAAATATATATAATAGCTTTCTAATTGGATTCTTTTTAATAACATCATAAAAATTTTTTGAATTCACAACCCCTATATTAATAATAGATATACAGCCAAATTCAGAAGGATATCCAACTTTAGACACGTCCCTCTATCAGGAAAACAACACTCTATCCTTTAGTGTTAAAATGTCCCCAAACCGACAAATGGACTCATTATTTAAAAAAAAATATATATATATATATATATATATATATATATATATAGAAGTAACATAATTTTTCAATCGAAAATTAAGATTACCTTAACCTTATTGTCACAACTTTCGTAAAGTACAAAATTTCAATCATGAATCATATTGCTTCATCATGTATTTCATAATTGCAAAGCAAACAAACCTCATTATCCTCACTCAATTGAATCAACTTTCCATTTATTTTTTCCACAAACAAAAAGATAAAATCTCCATAATGTGATAGTGGTATATACAATCTATGTAGGAGGGGAAGGGGAGGGGGGGGGGGGAGGGGGAGAGACAAATGTAATTGATCAAAATGTGAGTATGAAAGATTACATTAGTTAAAAGAGTAAATTTGTTTGAATTTCACTACATCCCATCTTGCATTCTTGCTGCAGTTCAAACTTTAATTATTGTTAATATACATTATTAAGAGTAAGCATAAAAGATGCGGCTTCAAAGACACTGTCTTTACTTCTGCCAAAATCCCATCTTCTGTTCCTCTTCATGCTCCCCACCAGGCTAGAAGAACTAGGCCAAGCCTAGAGAGATTCTGCTATGGAATGATTGTATTAGCGAAGATTTTTGCTTCCTTCCTATAACAGCAAATGAACTGAATGGTGAAAGGTTTGAGAAGGCAGAACAGAAGCCGGTACATGATGGCAATGGATTGGTGGCAGTCCTTTTATTAGGATCATCATCTCATATTCAGTAGGAGAAGCTCCGGTTTTTCAATGTATAGCTTCCATTCATTGCAGAACTTTGCAACAGTTGCTCCATCTAGAACTCTATGATCAGCACCAATATTTACCTGAGAAAGGGAAAGGACCTTATCAGATGGGAGTCACCAATTTGTATCAAAAATAAACCAATCGTTTGGGTGGGAGATCGTGGATTGTTTTCTTTTTCACATTTTGTCATTCTGCAACAACTCTTCAGCCCTCTCAACTCCCCATAAAAAGGGCAGCAGGGTATGGTCAATTGTTTCAAGAAAAATCTGCCAGTGTGTAATTTTATCATCTCATTGTGGAGAGGATATGGTGTAAATTCCAATGGTGCATGATTATGTAAGCAATATAAATCAATGAGGGAAGTATGATAATCATGCCTATACTAACAGAGGAACTCACTTCACTAATCACAATTTCAATCTATATGTTTCAGTAACTTGAAAAATTTAGCAACAAGAGAAACGATGAATACTTACAGTCATGATTGACAGAGGATACACCATTCCATCTTCAGCGTAGTCAGGAATTGTCTGGATGCGGCCTAGAGCTATGATGCAAACTTCAGGTGCATTGACCAGAGGGGAACCAAACTTTCCACCAATTGCTCCAATGTTGCTTAATGTAATAGTTCCACCAGTTATATCATCAGGACTGAGTTTATTTGCCACAGCCAATTTATGAAGCCGTGAAAGCTCCTTAGTTATCTGCAGACATAAGAATTCTCAAATCTAATGGACATACATGGCTGGTTGGCTGCCATCAAATGAACTAAAAGAATTGGATATCAAGAAGCTTATTGAATTTGAGTGCTCCATGAGTCTTAAGTTGATGAAAAAATGTGTTTTGCAGGAATATGGTTAAACGATGTTTTTCCAGAGCAACTCTACGGAGTACAGTTTTCACAAAAAAACCAATCGAGATTGCATAGGATAGAATAAGCACTGAAAGAATGATTCAAGTGTATGGTGCAGATCAATAATTCTAATAGAAAATATACTTTCAGTAATTTCCTCTATCATTAAAAAAAACAAGAAAAAAGAGAGTGAAATGGGAGATAAGAAACAAGTAACAAAAGAAAAATAAGCAATAAATAGGAAAGGGATGCCTCAAGTTCAACAAAATCCGAATGAACTGACCTCCAAGATCGACAGTGTTTGGACTTTCTTAATGTTTGGTACAACTAAACCAGTTGGAGTAGCCATAGCAATTCCAATATTGTGGGATCCTTGCAGCACAAATGACATTGTGGTAAATATCCAAAATGAAGGATGGACGGAGATTTCTTCTTTTATGTAGTATAGAGGTCATGCAGAATGTATCAACATGCGCAGACTACAAACAAAGCTTATATATGAAGCAGATGGTTGGAGCAACTGATAAATAAACTAAAATATAGTATATACCTACCTTTCAAAGTAACTTCATTCAGTTCTTCACTAAAGCTACTATTTAGCCAAGGATATTTACTCAACGCCATCGAAAGTGACTTGATCAATACAGGAAGAAAAGTATGCTTGACCTCAGGATCAGAATTTTCATTCTGAAAGGATGTTTTGAGCTCCACAAGTGCATCACAGTTAATCTCTTCAACATAATGAAAATGGGGTATTTTAGCAGCTAAGCTCATTGATTTCACCATAGCTCGCTGATATCCCCTGCACAGTCAACAGCCTTGGCTCAAAATTTTACATGGTTGAAAAATTACTGTCATCTACATGTCACTAAGTTACACTCTACTTTCAACAATTCAATCCTGAAGTAAATTCCATGAAATTTGACCTTAGAAGTCCATCAAGCGTAAATATTTGCCGAAGGTTACGTATTCAAGCATGTCATGTGACCAGGCAAGCATAATGGGGACGAAGTTTAAACGTAAAGCATCCACATTTGAGTATTATTTGAAGAATGACAATACCTAAGTGGTATTTTCTTATCCTCAGACTCCCAACAAAATGCAAGAGAAAGACCAGGATGAACTTTATCTCCCCCTTCTAACTGTTCAGTGAGAGTGGTGCTAGAAGAAATTGGACTATCCTTGATGATTCCTTTGTCTGCAGCATACTTGACGACATCCTCTTTTAATATCCTTCCATCTTTACCAGTACCATGTACATCATTAATATCAATACCATACTGTTTAGCAAGATTACGAACAGGAGGTGTTGATAAAACTCCTCTACTGTTACTCTCCTTAGAAGGAGAGCTGTTATAATCTTTTCCAGCCCTATCAGGATCCAGTATCTTCAAACTACCCAAAGAATCCATACTTTGGGTGGGATCAGAAGTTTCATCAACAACCATTTGTAGTAGCGTTTCCCCAACCTACAAAAAGGATATAACTAACGTTACAGAACTCATAAGCCATAAGGTTAAATTCTTGCAGATACATCACAGAAAAAAAGGGAATAAAGGGTAAAAACAACTAAAAAGCAAGCATGAAGGTGCTTCAACCTGAGCAAATAAAATACCAGGCCAAAAGGTGTTTCGGAAAGTTAGAGAAAGACTTTCTTTAGAAGATGACAAATGACTCTGATCACAATTAAATCACATTTAACAGAAACAAAGGACAAATTTCCCATATAAATTTCTCAAAGAAATCACAAAGAATCAGTGTCCATGAACCAGAATTAATTCATTACAGCAGAATCTGCTGCCCAACATGTTTGTCATATAAAGCCACGGGAATTGGCAATGTGATTCATTCATGGAATGTTCCCCGCCTCATTGATGTGTCATTAAGTAGTTCTGTGATTGACTGTGATAGTGCATTTCAGGAAAGTTTCTATATGATTTGTCACCTTTAAATGTCATCATGAACTCAACAATGAATTAAAATGCCACAATTAAAACTTTGAAAACAACATAAATATTCATATCAAGAGATTACCTTTACAATGTTACCAGGAATGTGGAGAATTTGAGAAACTGTTCCCTTGTAACGACTGGTTATCTCTATGGTCGCTTTGTCACTCTGAACTTCACAAATTGGTTGAAATTCTTCTACTTGATCTCCCTACCACAAATTATCATCATCCTTTAAAGTCACATGAAATACTTGTCTATATAAAATAAAACTGTGCTCTAGATAAATGACAGTCCGATTAAATATAAAAAACATTAGGCTAATAGAAGACAATGACAGCAGCTGAGTGAAAATGCCTCTATAAAAATAACGAGAAAAGAAAAGGAAAAATAGTTGTAACTAGCCTGAAACCACCTTTAGAAACTATGAGGAACTCTAAAGCTCATGTCTAAAATGTCCCAATCTGTTTAAATGAAGTCCACACATGATTTCTGTTGATAATAAATAACTAAATGACGCTAAATTTCCATCAGTAAAGATATGGCTGCTTCAGTTCAATAGTTGGAGTAATTTAGTTAGCTCAGCAAGTGAATCATTTAGTTTTGATAACTAGAACAAATAAATTGATTCTTGGCACTCATTTCTGCATATAAGCCTCAAGCCAAAATATTACCTCCCTTACAAACCATTTGAGAAGTTCACATTCAGCAATACCTTCTCCAGTTTGTGCCAACGGAACATCAACCATCCTACTGACTGATGTATCATCCTGAGCTTGAGTTGAAGAACAGTACCCTCTCGCATCAAACCATCCATCCAACTACAGAATATGAACAAAATATATCAGGTAACCAAAAAAAAAAAAAAAGTTCTATTATCATTCCACCGAAAAAAGAAGCTCTTCAGAACATTAATCTTACACAAAAAATTTCAAATTTTGTTCACCTGACACAAATCAACTGAAAGAGCAATTCCATGAACTTATTCACAGAACATCACATTAACAAGAAGAGGCAATTTTTCTATCCAATTCAAAATGGAGCACCAACATACCATTTCTATATATACAGTGGAAGTCAAAATACAATTAAACAACTAGCCATAAAAGTTTGCCTCGAGTTTCCAAGATTTAGCAGACCCTCATGTATACCTCTCTCTTAGTGCCATTTGCACCATTTCTAATGAAGAAACGTTTCATTTGAGCCATACATATCAATGATACTATAATAAACAAATTAAACTCATGTCAACTACAAATAACTCCTAAAAGAGCAAATCTTGATTAAAAATAAAAGGCAAATGTTCATAAAAATTGTGGCATTAACCACGAAACAGAGCAGAAATGGGTACCGATCAAGATAAGATAATGAACAAATTCCAAAACCCTTTTTCTAGCTTAATTGACAGAGGAAAACTGTGGCTTACGTAATTGAACTTCTTGTTGAATAGAAACGAAGTTGTTGGGCTCCCAAAAATGAAAGCTTGATAAGTTGGCCCCAGAAATGGAAACTTTGTTTGGGTCACGGCAGCATCAGCCGTGGCGGCCCTCTCCAACAAAGCAGCAGTAGAAGAAGAATTGAGCCACCGGCTGAGGCACCGCCGGTGGGAGTTCTTTGGCAGGTTCTGATAAACTCGCCAGAAAATCATTGCACCGAACTGTTGTTGCCAAAACAGCACGAGGAAAACGTTTTATATATATGGCCCCTGCTGATCTTCGTTATCCAATTTATTTTTTTTTTCTTTATTTTTATATCATCCAATTAAAGTAATTACTTAATATTTGGTTTTAATTATCTTAATATTTATTTTTAAAAAAACCTTCAAATGGCATTTTTTTTATAAAAAGTAATATAAATTTTTTAACTTTTTCTTGTGTTCAAGAATCAAGATATTCACCTATGGATAGTTTGATGGTTTTGGTGATTAGAAATAAATAGATAAATAAATAAGAGTAAGTATTGAGTACTAGGGTATGATTGGATAATAGTATCATCCAATTAAGTAAGATGTATCTTTATATTGAAGTTCATTTTTTACTTAAAAATAAAAAATTTGACTCAAATCTGAATTGAAACACCTATTTAAGATGGAATGAATCAAAAAAAATTTTTTTTTGAACAAAAAATAGAATATAATCGACACAAAATATTTTACGTGTTAGATGGAGAATGTGTGCTTCAATGATGTATCCAAACATATAAAAGTTGGAAACAAAGAAACGTAAAAGGGAACAGTTATTTTACATTACCAAAAAAAAAATCTTAAAATTATATTTTAAAGTGGAAATGATCACTTCAAAAAATAATTATAAGTGGTTTATAAAATTTTTTTTTTAAGGGTAACGAATTCAACTCTTTTTTCAAGTGTTTGAGACAAACTCAAGCACCCATATACTTACCAACTTATACCTTAATTGGAGAATCTTAGCCTCAACTCATCCCTTAGAAAGAAAAAGGGTACCAAACACCAATTTTTCAAAAATTTTCATTTGGAAGTATGGTTTACCTCTAGCCCGCCACAACTGAGAGAAAGCCATATATGGACATTTGACAACTGGGCCCATGAAAAAATACCCATATGTAGAAGCCCGAACTAAAATAGGCCCATATTTTTCCATGATGACCATGCAGTGCTGTTGTTTATAGAGCAAAAAGGTCCACTTTGGGTAGCCCATAGTCCAATTCTTTTGAAGATAGATCATGCACTGAAATTTTTTTATGTTTCACATTCAAAGATGGATTACATGAGTGCATTTAAATTCCTTATTTATGTTATTGAAATTTTAGAAGAATAAACATCAAATTTCATATATTCAATAGGATTGGTAACCAATTATCTGAAAATTATTCTTATAGTTTATGTCATATAATGGATATTATTCAAAATTGACATCAGACATTTAAGTTAATATTAATAAATGATACCATATTTATACATTTAATTTTATAGTTTCAATAATAGAATTAAACATTTAATTTTATGCATTTTAGACTAGTTAGGTTTGTACTTGGATATATATATATATATATATATATATATATATGAGTATGGGTTTGGTGTGCTTGGATTGAAACCCTAGTGACCAAAAGGAGTGATTATAACTAGCTAGGGGTTTTGATTAATCTCACCATACCTATTCAATATGGATTCAAACCCATATAAACTCTCCAACTAATTAAACAACATCATATATGTATGGATTTCAAACCCTCCAACCGAACAAATTATAAGCTAGAAATGTTTCTATAGACTTTGGGTTACTTGCACATGCATTTGGCTTTCATGACACAAGTGGTACTTTTCCCTCAAGCTAGTGATCAAGATCAAATCCAATACTACTTCTTTCTCCATAACTTAGCTTCTTTTTTCTTTTCCCAAATTCCAAAACAATGCTAGAGAAAGAAAAAAGAATAGGGGGTAGGAGGGATATTGATGAAATTCCACATTTCATCAATGCAAAACATGTATTGTCTTATCATAATCTTACCTTTCAAAGCACCTAATTAATTAATGATCATAAGAATTCATTATTGGGTAAGGTATACTAAAAAAAAAAAAAAATCTTAGAAAAGTTTTGATTAAATTGGAAGCCATATGAATATGACCATCAATTTGCATGAGAAATAAAGGATATGGTCCTACATATTTAGGAAGTTAGGACTACAAAGAAGGGCCACCAAAATTACCATTTAAGAGAGAGTTCTGCTGATCTTGGAATTTGCTGGCCATGGAGTTGACTGTTAACTACTCCTCTCATGATTGTGACCTCACAATATATTGGATCTCTTCTCTCAAGACTAAAGAAACCCCACCCCCCATTCTCCCTAGCTCCCAAAAGCATATATGGGAGATATATATGTATGTTTTTCCATTTCTGCTAAAGTAATACATCCCTTTTTGATTCTCATCACGAAAACCAAAAGGGCTTCCAAGCAAAAGTAGAAATAACCCTCGTTTCTTTTCTTCTTGAAATATGGCTCGTGTTACTGATGAAAAATGTTTGCCTTTTGATCCGCTTTTCATTATAGGATTTTTTTCCTTTCTAGTTTAAGTTTTGTTAGAAAAGTTGGAGGAAAAATTAGGACAACGCCATATCAAACACATAAATATATATATATATATATATATATATAATAGAATTGCTATACAGATTGCAATCAAGTTGATCTGTAAACTTAATTCTAGGGTTTTGATTAAGATAACTATGTAGTTTTTTCAGTACCTTTTGTAATTTCTATATATTGGAGAACGTGACTCAAGCATGAAAAAGTGAAATAACTTGTGTGGATTTATTCAATTTGAGATTCTAGAGTCTTTTTCGTTTAAATATAAATAAAGGCCTAGCCCACCCATTTATAATAAATATAAGTTAAAAAAGTGAATGAAATAATAATTGAGATTTTGAGTGTTGGGAGAAAAAGAAATTTATTCTTTTGTTCTCTAAATATTCTCACATGCAACTTGTGTGAATCCTGATCACTACGTGATTACACACAGGTACACTCTAGTGCTTAATTAACCAAGTGAATACATGTACATAGGTGTCTACTCTATAGCAATTTATATGTTTATTTATAATTATATACTTTGAGCACATGGTTGGGTAATGTGCACATTGACATCAACTAGCAATACTTAGCTTCAAGCTTCCAAATCCTTTGCCAGCATGTTGAGCTCAATAAGGAAACAGGTCTGATCTTGTATGATCTCTAAGCCGTGCATTTTCATGGCTTCATCATCACATGCAGACTCTTCTTCTTTGAACATCACATGCCATGTTGAGACCAGCAATATATCACCCCTCTCTTTATTCCCTTTTTCTCTAATTCTTTCATCTTCTTTGTTCTTAATTTAAAGGGTCATCAGATTAATCTTTTGCGCTTCTTAATTTTGCTACTTTATTTGATCATTTGATGCTTTTCCATGTTCTTTCTTTACAAATCAAGAAAATTACCGAACCCTAATGAATCCTTGATGAAGGAAGAAAAAAAAAAAAAAAAAGAAAAACCCTATTTACCACGTTGTCCATTTGATGAAACATTGTTTTTTTTTTTTCATATTCTTATTTTTTTGACTGTTATATATACTAACCCAATTCCTGATCATGTCTATAATGCTGACAATTTGAACTAATATGATCAAGAATCATATATAAAAGAAGAATAGATATATATATACCGAAATAACTTTTCATATCAATTCTTCCTAATTCTTCCTAAGTTGATTATGTGATGATCATGTGAATTACACATAAGCTCAGTATTATAATTTTATTTCACTTATCCATTACAATATTAGTGATATAATAGATAGATATATATATATATATATATATATTTTTGCATATATGTACGTACGTACCAGGTGGTGCACTGCACTGGTACAGCTGCTGCTTGTTGTGAAGGGTTTGACTAAAGATTTGGTTCTTTGAAAAGGTTAGCTAAAGATGAGGCAAGAGAGCAACATCCACACGAGGTCCGATTGAACGTTTTGTCTATACTTCCATGTACAAAGACTGGTGCCATCCCATCCAAACCGAAAGAAAATGTTCAATCTAGCTACCTCTCTTCTACAAATAATTTATTCTTATTTACCATATACATAGCATTATATATATAATATTAATAATGCCTCTTGTTGGTCACTTCTGTCCTTTGTGTCACCTTAAGGGAAAAGATTTCTTACTTTTCTAACTTGTACACGATACATGCATCATCTCAATATATATATAAATATAGTCATTTGCACATAATATATTTTTTACACTGCTAAATCTCGAATGTGTAAATCCGTGATATTATAATTTATATAGGGATCGAATTATATGATAAATGATTGATAAAGAAAGATGTATTTAAGAATTGAATGAAACGAAAATAAAGAGAAAAGAGTGGTCGATTTCTTGATTTTTTGATTTGACTATAAATGAATAAATACTTCATGTATATTTATGGGGTGGGAGACCATTTATTGTGGGAAATATATTTTCACTAGCTTTTGATCGATTAATACCAATTTGTCCATACAAATTATATAAAATATATATATATATATATATATATAGAGAGAGAGAGAGAGAGAGATGTTGTGGTATATATTAAGTATATGTCATGGGTTTATATATTATAACCACTGAGAATATGTTGACTAAACCAAATTAGAAATCAAAGTGCTATATCTAGTAAGAAATATGTCCATATCCCTCTTATATATATGGACCCTTCTATAAAGGATATATTAATTATCACACTAAGATCATATATTCATGATATACCCTTCCATTGTCGCCCAATATTTTTTTTTACTACAAGTAGTGTTTTTCTTGGTCAATAAAACACACTTCTTGCTCCATTATTTTCTGCCAAAATCATGATTAGTTTCCTCAGTGATCAACTCCCACATGTTCGAGAATGTCAATTAAGTTTCTGTAAATTATATATTATCAATGTAATTATAAGGAAGAAGTAAATTAGAATAAAGGGTCGATAGATATGATAGAGACTAATTAATTACCTTAATTATAACTAGTTTTTATTGACAAATAAAAGATTACCTAAAACCCAATCATCCAACATGACAAAGAAAACAAAAGGTGCATACATAACCAGTAGTGCATTCCCAATGTCAACCTCAAACTGAAAACGACTTTATTAGTTAATGCTCATAAAAGACCCTTTTTTTTTGTAGAGATAAAATGAACTTATCAAATATCAATCCCATTGGTTTTTAGTGCTTTTTTTTGGTCATCTAATCCCACAAAGGGTTTTCCCTTCAACTTTGTTCAGTCATGAATTGACTGGAAATGCCGGACAGTGTTGGGAAAATTCGACCCCTGTCGGTTGTTTGAGCTTCTTGAAACCATGCCCGAGACTTAGGAACCAAACCATATATGTATAATACATACACAACACAAACCCCAAAAAATAAAAAGAAAGAAGAAAAACCCATATAATAATAAGGGCTTCAAATCTTTCATCTCACATTTTATCATGTAAAGCTCACTAGATACATCAAACCCTAATAAGGTACTTGTTCTTTTTAATAAAGACGAGTATTAAATTCTTATTAGTGTACTAAAGATAATGACACGATTGTGTAATAGAAGATTTGAAACTGATAATCGAAACTCTTTTGGGAGAGTGCATGCTGCAATGATGGATGTGACTTGTAAAGATAAAAATATTAATGTACAGTGAGATTTCCCCTTAACACCCATACGAGTTTAGCTGTTGAAATGGTATAGGGATAGGAAGGTGCAACATCCCATCTCTGCACCTTGGGGAAACAAAGGTATTATTCTTGTTGATATGCCTTGGAATGCAATTTTTCTATACAAGATTTAATTATAAGTGGCCACAGGGATGATGATTAAGAATAGGGCTATTAATATATATCTCTCTCTTATTAATATATATCTCTCTCTTCTCTTGAGATTTATTAATTTTCTCATCATATTAGTCATTTGTTGTTGCAACTAAAAGGCACATGCATGGTTCCACATGAGCACGACAAGCTTAACTCTCCTTCAAAGTTTTCGAGCCCTTTTGATCAAACATCATCACTACAACACAAAGAAAACATATTTGTAGGAGAGGGAAATTTAATTACCTTGTATTCTAGGAAAAAGAGGCAAGATAGAGACACTATAATTATATATTCAGGAGAATAATCAAACATGGGAATGCCTTAAGATCATATATAGAATCATTGTGTTCTTGAATATTATTCATCATTGTAAAAATTATATTTATGAGTCGGGTTGGACTATAACCGAAATTAAACTAATTCAATTCATTTATAATTTAAGTTAAACAGGTTAAAGAATAATAATTCATATATATATATACAGTTAAGATAAAGAAAAACACACTCCCTTTTTCTTCCTTATTATACTGCTCCTGGAATAGGGTATGCCCGTCACCCCACCGAAGCAAAAAGCTCCAAGAAACCTCATGTAATAAAGCACACTCATGCATGCATGTCATCAATGCATGATGTAAATATATATATATATATATATTAATGTTCTATACACATTTAATAAATATATACCATAAAATATGCTGCAAAACAACTTGCAAACATGCAAGTCCAAAAGTAACTAACCTAGTGGCAATAGCTTTCCCACCAAGGAGAGGGACAGACACGAAGTGTGGAAGTATTGAAAATAAGGGCTTAGCAAAATAGCCTTTTTGGGAAAAAGAGGGGGAGTTGATGAAGGTAAGGAATGAAGGGTTCTTTAATTCTTTTGTTTTTCAGTTTTTTTGCTGCGGTAACTTGAATGTGACAGAGGCCAGAAATTGGGCATTTTCACTTCCAATTATAGATCTTCTTCATCATTAACTTGAAAAAGAGACGACCTAATTTCAATAATCAATGTAAAACTTTATTGTGGTCCTTCCCCACAACATCCAGAATTCAGATCTCCAAGTAATCATGCTTTGGACCCTTTTGATAGTTACTCAAACCAAAATCAGTTTCTTGAATAGTACTTTTACATCTATTAAAATCCAAATTATTTCAGATCTTTTTCTTTGTGATTTTTTGCTATATTTTCCATAAGGGTTCTTTTGTATGTACATTGATGATCATATTCTTGGATTTTCTCAAAATCCCTAGTTCTTGATCTTAAGGAAAATTGTTTTCTTGGTTTACATATAAAATGCAAAACTATAGTCTTTTTACAATATGTAGAACTGCTATTGCATTATTAAGGAACTTCCCATATCAGTACTTTTTATACAAGCAAGGTCATTTTCAGTCACTTGGTTGCATCCCACATTATAAGTTCTAAGAGGCCAATTCTCAAGTCTCAATTTTGCTTCTATGAAAGTGATCATTCTTTCACAACATGACCCAATCTTACCCGCCTCCCCCCCCCCCCCCCTTAAAATTTGTACTAGTGTCTATAGTACCCGTAATATTATACAACCAAAACATGAAGAAGAAGAAGAAGAAGAAGAAGAAGAAGAAGAGGGAGAAGGAGAGATCTTGAAAGAAAAAAAAAACTCCTAATAATCACACAATGATAATTACAAATCACAATTATACTCTAAGCTTATATCTCCTTCATGTGGAAATATCATATATAGATTTAGGTATTATAACAATTTGAGCAGGATTTCTTTCAAAGTGAAAGTGGATATGTTCACATAAATCTCGAAAACAGACAAGTTGAAGCTGGGACATTTGCTACGTGGGAGCACACATATAACCATACCAGGGAAAATAACATGTTTATTATGCCCTCCATTACATTATATTATATACATATAATATATATATACATATTACATGTAGATCGTCCCCATATTATCTCCATATATAGTTTGTGAGAAACCTTTTGGGGCTAACAGTAACTCAGAAGCAAAAAACTCCATCTTCTACACACTATAAAGCCCCCTTCTGTTCTTTGCAGAGAGATCAGCTAGCAAGACTACACCCCCCCCCCCCCCCCCCCAAAAAACCATACAAACACAACCAAAGTTTCTTTCTTTCTGAGCATGCATGTCTAGTACAACTGCATGTTAGAAAAGAGATTTTTCTTGTGCTGGTTAACCGATCAGTATATATCAAAACAAAAGGAAACAAGAAAAGGGGCGCGAATATAGGAGGGAAAAATGGAAAAGACGGTGGCCGAGCAAACTGAAGTGAGCCAGACAATGCCAGAGGTACAGAAACACAAGGAAAAAAGAAAATCTTGAAACTCAAAAAGCATATATATCCAGTGAAAATGGGGGTAAGGAAGGAATCATTTTGGAATCTGACAATTTCTCTTTTCTCTTTTTTTCATAACTTTTGCCAGGTAGTGGAAGAAATCAAGAAAATGACAGATGCAGGCTTTCCTATATTTGCCATGGGATTGGTTGGCTACCTTAGAAACATGATTTTAGTTGTGTGCATGGGAAAACTAGGAAGCCTGGAGCTTGCTGGAGGAGCATTAGCCATTGGCTTCACAAATATCACTGGCTATTCAGTTCTATCTGGCCTGGCAATGGGAATGGAGCCACTGTGCAGCCAAGCTTTCGGTTCAAGAAACTTCAGCATAGCCTCTCTCATTCTTAAAAGAACCATAATTCTGTTACTTCTTGCATCCTTTCCAATTGGATTGCTGTGGATCAATCTGAAGCCCTTGATGTTAAGCCTCCACCAAGATCCCCAAGTAGTAGAAATAGCAGCTCTCTATTGCAAGTTTGCCATCCCAGATCTCATTGCCAACAGCCTTCTTCATCCTTTGAGAATCTACTTAAGAAGTAAAGGTACGACATGGCCATTGCTCTGGTGCACTTTGTTGGCAATAGTTCTACACCTCCCCATCACCTTATTCTTAACCTTTGTTCTTCGTCTGGGGATTCGGGGGATTGCAGTTTCCACCTTTCTTTCAAACTTCAATACCTTGATCTTGCTTGCCACCTACATGGTTTACACACATGTCCCCCTTGAGCCATTGTCTAAACCCCTGCAACCAAAAGCAAAACAGCAACTGTATTCAACTTCATCAGGAGAAGATTGGGCAACCCTGCTTCGGCTAGCCCTCCCGAGCTGTCTAGCTGTTTGCCTAGAGTGGTGGTGGTATGAGATAATGACACTTTTGGCAGGTTACCTTGAAAGACCTCATGTTGCTCTTGCAACATCAGCAATAGTGATACAGACCACATCCCTCATGTACACACTGCCTTCAGCACTAAGTGCATCAATCTCAACAAGAGTAGGAAATGAACTTGGGGCAGACAGGCCACACAAGGCCCGTTTGGCAACACTAGCAGCAGTGGGATTGTCATTTCTAAGTTCAACATTTGGGTTCTTATTGACAACGGTTGGAAGAGAACCATGGAGTAGAGTCTTCACAACAGACAATGAAGTTCTGCAGTTAACAATGGCTGCTTTACCTGTGATAGGACTTTGTGAACTGGCCAACTGCCCTCAGACAACATGTTGTGGGGTGCTTAGAGGTACTGCTAGGCCCGGTAGTGCTGCAGGTATTAATTTCTATTCCTTCTATTTGATGGGAACACCAGTGGCCATAGCCTTGGCCTTTGTGTGGAAACTAGGGTTCTTGGGACTCTGCTATGGACTTTTGGCAGCTCAAGTGGCATGTATGGTCTCAATCCTAACAGTGATAAGCAAAACAGATTGGGAAAGAGAGTCTGAGAAGGCAAAAGACTTGGTTGGGGGGGAGAGTTGCCAACATAATTATCCAGATGAAATAGTCAAATGTGAAGAAGGAAAGAGATTTCTTAAAGGTGACAGCTTTTGAAAAGAAAAGGGATCACAAAGCAAAAAGGAAACAAAAGATGGCACTGATAGGAGACAAATTGAGTAAGCTACATTTACTGTACCAAACATATGTAGTAGTATTCATAATTCTCATCTATAACTAATTTTTCACCTCATCCAAAAACATCTAATATAGCCATTTTAGGACTGTAACAGAGAAAAAGCTTGTGTCTTTACTAGAACCAGCCAATTAGATAAAAGAACTTTTCAATCAGCAAAACCCTTCCTGGTTAGGTCATTAAAGCATCAAAGTTCTTCAAAGTCAGCAACAATTATAAACCATCATGCTTATATATGTACAATCTGCACAGAATATTGCCCAGTCCTCCCGGCAATGGAAAATCTTAAAGTAAAGTAATATAAACCGACTTATTTTTGCTGAAAAAGGTGAACGATTCGTGTAATTGTACTTCAAGAGAGAAGATCCATGTCCAGTTAACATGTAAAAATCATTCAGATAAATTGCAAATACAACCAATTTTCCAGAAAGAGAGAGATGGGAATTGAAGAAGCAAAAAAGAATACAACTAAAATGTGAAATACTGCCCTTCTTTCCTTTACCTTCTGGGAGAGGATACAGGGCAAGGAAAAACAGGTAAGACAACTCAAACTACGTTAGCTCAGACAAAAAGATCTAAATTTAGCAACTCATTACTCCACCTTTTCACAATCAATTGTTGCAAAAGAACAAGGCAGGAGTACGACATCTCAAAACCGAAGCTGGGATGCTTCTTTTACCTCAGATAGCATGTTTGTAACTCCTACACTTTCGCTGGCATATGAATAGAACAGTTGCATATTTTGGATTAAAAAGAGCAAATATGCACTTCTCAGAAAAATCCTTGATTTCTGCTGTTCAGTGTTCCCCAGTAGCATGTCTAATCATCAAAGCTGTGGATAACTGAACAAATGAAAATGTACAGCGGTAGAATACTTACTTTGTACCCAATCTCCATGTTCAATTTCCAAAACCCCTTTAAAAGATATACTGTATGTTCCAATTTCCCTCTTTAAGTGCATAGTCTCCTAAATGATTACCAATTAATGAGAGCCTTAATCCATATAATAATATTAAAAGCTTTAACTTTACAGGTATATGTATTGATATCTAGAAACATAGTTGCTGCACCCCACCCAAATGGAAAATGCTTCTTTTTTTTCTCTTTGTCCCTCTCAATCCAATGTAAGGTACCTTTCAATTTTATCTAATGGTCCAAGTCCAACTAAAGGTCCCTCAGGGAGTGTTTAATAGGCCCTGCAAGACTGAATATCTTACAACAAAACTAACCCACAAGTTTTTACAGCAATAAGTTTCGTATATACTAACCATTTTGAGAAATGACTTCAATAAGTTGGTAAATATTCACACTTTTCATCTCTTTCCTAATTACTTAGATATGCAACTTCTATAATCACTAATGATCATTTTTCAGCTACTCTGCTGAGCAAATCACTTGACTTTGTACCCTTAGATGGCAACAGTGAAAGTTTAAACTGCTCCTGAAAGAAGCTATAGAAAATAATATTCTTCACTTGATCATTGTGGCCTCTTGCTGAATTACCTAAAATGGTGTCAAAAATGATAACAGGTATGGTCAGGGAATTGCTTTCCAGAGATGAGAGATAACCTCTTAAAGCACTGGATGAGCATTGCACAGGTAGTAATTGGGGATTGGGACCCATGCCAAGACATAAACCAAAGACCCTGTTACACCAATATTTAATAGGACATCAACAGAAGAAATATAGTGATGCCAGAGGAGAGAGAAAAGGGAAGAACAAGTAATACAAAATAAATGAATAAATAAATAAATCTGCCCCAGGAAATCCAATACGCACACACCATATGGTAGTCATCCGGTTTTGGAACTCCAAACAAAATAAGGTGCTTGGGCCGGTTTGAGATCTAACAATTTTTGGTATGATGACTCAAATTAATAGAACCTCAGGCCAATTTGCAAAATTTAGATCTCCCAATTGAAGAGCTCTGAGGATCCGTAGTCATGGATGTTTGATTGGATATAATATGTTGAATATTTTGCCACTAAGTGACATTTGAACACCTACCAATAAAATAGCACACTATTACCTTCACCCTTTTTTCTAATATAATACAAGCATTTTTTACTTTGTACCATGGCACTCAGAATTTATTTACCTTCATTGTTTTGTTTCCTCTGGATGCTCTCCTTATAAATGACGAAAGCAAGGACCTAGGTACAGATATTGCATCAAAGTCAAGCGAAGGATCCATTCATTGATCACTCTGACATTGTGGTTAAGCAAATTTGCCTAGATCTTCAAGAGACATTGCAAATCCATCTATGGGCTATGCCACTAATTATATACTTTTGCATGTTACACAGTCCTACTAAAGGAATAGCAGAAAGTTCTATTGCAAACCCAGTTTTCCAACAATGTTTTTACAAGGTAAAAGATTGAACCTAAGTTCAAATTTCCACTGAAATGCTGAGAAAGCAAAGCATAGAATTGTAGCAGGTCTGTATATTTAGACGCCTAATTCAGAAATATTTAACACATGAGCTCCACTGATAGTGTACAGTTCAAACACATCTATTGAGCAGCAACAGAATCCTTTTAATTTTCCTGAAGCATTGTTTTCCTCGATAAGGAAAATATTTTTCCTGTGAACAAGACTAGGTTCTCTATAAGTGAAACGTTCTGAAAAACTATGTTCAATATAAAAGTTATGTGAACACCATCTTTTCTCGAACTGACTCGAAAATAAGTCAAAAATATCATAAAGTTTTCTCAGTTTTGGCAAATTAATGAACAACTAGTCATCTAGCTACTCAATTACAATCAGGATATGTGATCTGTATTAGTCCATGAGATCATGACACATATTCTCTTTCAAGAACTAAAGGTGGAACTGAGACAATGAGTACAAAATTAAGATCTCAGCTAAGCATGCATTGTCAAGCCTAAAACCAGGATGTCCCCTAACCTTAACTGAACAAATGTCATAGAAGAAAACATAATTAGCAGCTGCAGATCAAATGCTAAAATATACTAGCAGCCAAATGCTAAAATATGCTCTATCTAGATCAGTTAAACACTCCACTGAATGAATTGCAACACAAATTGCAAATGATACATAAAAAGAACTTGTTAGATGCTATGGGAAGAGCAGCTATAAGAATTAAATTTGTCAGGGTGAGGAAAAAACCGGGGGGGGGGGTAAAATTCTCTTACAAAAGATTGTTACTTTACTTGCAGAGCTTTCATGTGACCAGTTAGCATATTTAAGTTCCTCTAGATATAAACATTACTTCCAAATACTGAAAATGAGACATTCAGCTGGTACAAGCAATAGCCCATTATAGAAAATATCAATAGGCAAAACGTATAAACATAAACATCAAAAGAGGATAATCAAATATACTGAATCCTTTTCAAAGCACATTTTTTACTGAACTCAGAATTAATAAATGAATGAGATGCACCAGGATCAAATAACACCTTAGCTTCATATTGAGAGATAGAAACATTACCTTCAACCTGGTGCTTCATTTCCGGCCACTACATCATCTACTGCATAAACTGTTGCTTTGGCTTGGGGCTTTCTACCCCGAGGAATACTGCCTGCTTAAGGACTAAAAACATTTGCAGGGGCAACCTTTGGTTTCTTGTCCTTAGGGCAATTATATATCAGATGTCCTTTCTCTCCACAATTGAAACATTGCCTGTTCTTCCACCTACAATCAGATTCCAAATGTCCCTTTTTCTGAAAAAATGTATAAACAGAAAAATAATAAACATAATCATAGAAGCAATAGTCATTACAGAAAATATCAGTAGGCAAAATATCATAAGAGTATAAGCAAATATACTGAATCCTTTCACCACCTTAAGGTAACAATGGAACAATCCACGTCCAACAAATGCAACCTTATTCAGTGCAAAGGAAACTCAATCCAGGACTAGTACCCAGAGTTTATCGTCTGCAATGAGTAGCTGTAATACCATTCAGATTCTAAATCACCATATCTACAGAATTCAGAATCAAACTCAGGACCCTTTAAAATTGGGAAACAAATACTGGGCTAAGCAGGGAAAAAAAAGGAACATACAGGAACTTACAGAATTAAACAGCAAAAATTTATTTACCAGCCATAGAGAGTTCTCCAATTTCCCATAAAATAAAAAAATGATGAATTTGATCAAAAGATTCAATCTAGAGAAGACGGGCAGAAGGAAAAAAAAAAAGAAGGTAAATATAGCAAATTTTGAAACCCAGAGAATCTTGAAGTACATTAAAGAAATCTTGACCTTTTTCTGTTAATCGCCAGTAAAAAAAACTCCCAAGATTCATTCTTGTCACAGAGAGGGAAGTGAGAACGAGTCTGCAGACTGCAGTGTACTTCCTGATTGAAAAAAGAAATCAGAAAATAATATGACTGTATGATACTTCCAAGTTATTATATCAAATATCTAGAAAGATCCTTAAAAGTTTCCTTTTCTACTATTAAGATTCTTTTGCAAACAATATCAAACTAGCTTACTTACCGTGCATGCACGGGTTTTTTCCTCACATGTTCGTGCGAGTCACTTTACTCATTGGATATTTCCGAAAGACTCATTGCATTCTTAAAAATAATAATATTAAAAAATAAGATTATTTTATTTATTTATATTATTAATAATTCAAAAAAATTATGTTTTTCACCATAATTTTTTCATATATGTGTATATATTTCATTATATTAATGGAATTCAAAAATAGAAAAATATATTTATATATAATTAAATATATGGGAGGTCTTTGCCTTGTATTTGCATTTGGTACAATAATGACTAGATATATGAAAAATATTAATTTAAAAATTTATTATCATCACTAATAAATAATTGTAAACTTTAAAAGAAAAAAATCCACAATCTAAGACTAAATTAACATGATAATTTATATAAATAAGTATATAAAAACTACAAATATTATCTTATCTCTAAATATACTTACATAAATAAAATAGAAATATATACCAAGAAAGATAATATGAAATTCTTACACTGAAATTGATTTATCTCATGCATTCATTTTTTTTTATAACTCTCCACAGATCAATCTTTTTATAAAGGTTGGAGAATATTAAAAAAAGAAGATCAGATTAATTTTTATCTCATAAGAGTTATTAGATTTTTTAACACTTGTAAAAATCAAACATCACTTTGTATTGATATTTTTATGGAATTCTTTGCATTGTGAATTTTTAAGGATATTTCATTTTATGTGGGAAAAAAAATTCCATCTATTTCTTTTCAAGAAAAGATTACCCTAAAAGGATGAAATGTAAATCACATGTGAGGTACGCATGACTATGTTGCGATAATAAGACCACAGCTCTCGATCCTCTTGATAATTGGGTTGGGCCCAATTACTATTTGCTTTGAGATGTCATTTGGGCAAATGGGCCATTAACTGAAACTAGAAAATTTATCAGGAAAGAAAATAGACTCAAAGTAAACGACGAAAGAGGGAGGTGAAAAGTGAAAATTGAAGAATTGTTGTTCGGAGACTTCATTTGGGGGAATTGGGACGGTCACCAGTCCGGCGGGAACAACCTTATTCCGTTTTCCGGCGACTTAGAGGATTCGTTATCTTCTTATATTTCTGTGAGCACTGTAAAAGCCCTTGCTTTAGTAGTTTATTCTGATGAATGGATTTTGAACGAAAAACATTCTTTTCTGTATTTTCTTCATTTTTTCTGCTAAATTATTAATTTGGTAGCTGCAGCAGAACATAAAGCATCGGTATTTCATGTTTGATGTTTCCATATTGGTTAAATTTTATTTTTTTGTGTTCTTGCTGTTATTCTATGAGGAATTTTATTAGTTTTTATCATCCTTTCATTAATTTTTTTAGCTGAATGTTGGGTTTGTGTTGTAATGTGAGTTTAATCTGTTGAGTGTGCTTGTGTATATCTTTCGCAGAATAAATGGTTTTTATTGCAAAAATAAAGATGGGTTATGCTATGTTTCTAAGTAGAGAGTGTGCAATCGGGTAACTGAGTGATTTTGTTAACTTTTTTATTTTTATTTTTATTTTTTAATGTCTTCGTATTTTTCAGTTCCTACTTCTATATGTTCTTTTACTGAAATTAGATTGCTGCAGTGTGTTACTGGTATTTCTTGTATATTTTTTCTTCTCTTTCTTGTGCCTCCATTAGTAGTTAATCTTATAGTCCCTTATCTAATCGTCTCATATCTGTTTATTAGCTCCACTAACTTGTTGGAACAATGAGTGACATGTGAATAATTTTGAGTAGTTCTTTTACTTTTCATTAAATTTGATTATATATTTTATCTCTTGTTTTGTTGTTTATCTAGGGCTAAAGGATTATGTTTCTTTCTAAATTTTCTAAGCTTGGTGCTCATGCTGTCAAGAGTCTTCTAAAAGGTTAGTCGTTGACATTTCTACTTGCTTTTGGCACTAGAATGAAGTGAAGCACACTTGTGGATAAAAACTAAACCAGACCGATTATAAACTCTATGTGTATGTGTGTGCGTGCGCACAGAGATAGAACAGCTAGGATGCTTGTTGCTTTAGAATCTGATTATGAATCAGATTAGAATGACAATCATGAAAGATAATATGAATAGCCAATGCATAGACAGGCTTGTTTAAATTATGCTAAATTTTCCTCCCAAAATTATTTGCTTTGCAGCTCCGACATCTTCAACATCAAGGACATCAAATGTAGCATTGGCTCAAACTCGTTACTTACCACTGTTGGTGAGTATTTCATCAACTTAATAGCACAAGACTTGTTTATGTTTTGTTCAGCAAACCCATGGCACCTACTTTGTGTTCCGAGATATAAAATCAGAAATGTATCTGACATTAATATTATATACTGAAATAGTTGAATGGTGTTGGAAAAATCACTATGGTGCCTTAGGATAGAATTTTATGGTCTGCTATTTGATTGTTTATTGCACTTAAAATTCTTATTGAAGTCTTGTGGCCTGTTTTTTTGTGGCAGAACATAGGGAGTGTGTGAAGAGTTGAAGGATTATTACCTTGTTGTGAATAGCAGTATTAGCCTTCCTGGATTGAGCAAGTGATTTGAGTACATTCAATGGAGTCAATTATTATTAATACTTATCTCTTTTGCCTTAAAGGAGGGTGAATCATTCCAGCAATATAATATTGATAAAGTTTGGTATGCGTCCTATATACAGTGTTTTTTGCACTCATAAAGCCAAGCTGACAGACACACTTTCAATAGTTCTCCTCAAAGTATTTTTGAAAACATTAGCTTGGTTCTTGAGTAAGCTAGCATCACTAGACTTTCCCAAGTTACTGTAGAACCACAAATAATATACTGACAGCCAAAACAGATTTTAGTATTACATAATACCACTCTTTCTATTATTAATGAAGGATTGTAATTGGGAGTCTCAAATCTATCATTAATATGCCATTTAGTGTTTGCATATGCCACCAGAATGTAAAATCTGATGCACAGAGACTATTTCAGGACAGTTACTAGGGGAAATCTAGGTTTCAGAAGCAGCTATGTTATTGAAGCAGAACTCTAAGAACTGCAAACCATTAGGGCCTAAATTATGGGAACAGATTGTTGCCTAGACATGTTGGGGTTAGTGAGTTGAAACTTATGCTGAATCAAAGCTGTGGTCGAATGCCATGGCAGTTTGGCATCTACCCCTCAAGTGGGAAGACAATTATCGAGTGAGAAAATTCAAAGATAAGAAAGTAGATAAAATATTCATGGAGAGTGAATATTCAAAAGGAAAAGGGAAGACAGTTTATTAATGACTAATCAATAATATTATATGCTCTTATTTGGATTTATTTGGGTGTCAGGTATATCATGTTGTTATTAAGTGTTTTTAGGAATTGGGATTTTGCTTAGTTGTCAAACTTCTTTGACGACCTCATGACCACAGAAACCTGTATATAAACAATCCATCCTTTTTCTTTCTTTCTCTTTTTTTTATTTGATGTGTGGTTTTTTTGTTTTTTTTTTGGGGGGGGGGGGTTGTGTTTGATGAGGATAGTTATGGAGGGAGGAGTTATTTCCTTGATAGAAGCAATCATTTCCAATTCACTTTGTTTGTAGATGCATGAAAGATTTTGTACAACAGCTGCTGCTGAGAAGAATTTTGAAAAAGAACATGAAGAACCTCAAAAGTGAGTTGGCTTGAATTGGTATATTTTGCAGCCTTCTTCTTATTTTTCTTTTGCTCTGGCATTTTTTAATTTATATTTCTTTCTCTAGCTTGCTGAAATCTTCTAAGTTGAGTTGTTCCCTTGATGACGTGGCTGTAAAAGCCTAGAATGTGACATGAACTTCAGAAATTAAAGAATTGATTAGGACACCATTCATTCTGGATGCCTATCACAAGATAACCTCTTACATTTTTAGACGAGAACTTGTTTTTTAAATATGGTCACCACAGGCGAGGAAATGAAGCTGGTCAATTATTTGTTTAGCAAGTTGCTTTATGCATCTTTTTGACATTCATTTCAACTGTTAGCTAGTGTTCCTATACCCAGTATAATAATACCAACTTGAACATACATTTCTGGTTTTACTGCCTTTAACTTGTAGTTTATGTATTCTTCTGGTAGCATATGTATTCTTCATGGCCATGCAGTCTACCATTTTTACAGTCTTAATTCTCTTGGATGCTGTTTCTATTGGGCTTTGAGTGTCACCTGTTAACTGAAATCGTGTGTTGTCTCTTATCTTGCTAATTTTCTTATGGTCTTTTTTTAAAAAAAAAATTGTAGAATATCTGTAACTTTTGTAGACAAGGATGGAGAGGAAAAGCATATAAAGGTCCCTGTAGGAATGTCTCTGTTGGAAGCTGCACATGAAAATGATATAGATCTTGAAGGTAAGCACCATTACAATATTTTAGTGAAGTCTTTTGCTCTATGCGGGATCACACCTTCAAGTTCAACCTCCGTTCTTTTTATTGAAAGGATTTCTGTACTTTGTTTGGTTTGACAGGGGCATGTGAAGGGTCCCTGGCCTGTTCGACTTGCCATGTAATTGTTATGGTATGCCATTGTGAAAGAACTTTTTTTACGGACCATTCTTTGGATTTTCTTTTCTTCTCATTATCTCTTGAGCTCGATTCCATTTGTATATCCATGTTCTCTAATAATGTTACCATTTGCTAGGATGTGGAGCAGTATAACAAACTAGAAGATCCCACTGATGAGGAGAACGACATGTTAGATCTTGCCTTTGGCCTGACTGAGACGTGAGTTCCTTGTCTCAAAACTGATTCTGAATTGTTCTAGTCTTTTCTCAAGTGTCACTAGTGTTAAAAAATCATTGTTCTGCAGGTCACGCCTGGGCTGCCAAATAATTGCCAGTCCTGAGATTGATGGAATTCGAGTAGCTCTACCCGCTGCCACGCGAAATTTTGCTGTTGATGGTTTCAAGCCAAAACCACATTAGATACATTCTAACAAGAGAGCACACATATGCTGCTGTATGTTTTTGAGTATCAAAGACAGGTATTCACCAATTTTGTAATCTCAAGGTTAGTAGTTGATAGGGTTGTGTAGACTGTTATCATAATCATACCTCATTTTTTCAACCCCGGTGATTGGAATAATGCTGTTTAAAATGATTAGTTACTTGGCCATGTATTTCTAAGCATCATAGTTGGCTTTGATCCTTTATAGTTTATAGTACAACTTCTCCTTGACTGTATGAGTGGTTGAAGATTAGATGTTTTGTTACGACAGGTTTATGTGAAAACAATGATATTGTCATTATTACAACCCACTAAAATATCAAATACATCACAATCCAAGAGTGCCTAACTTATCCATCCATTACAGTAACTGATGTTATTCTAATTCCCATCTTGAAAGAATTTCCTCGTCAGCCTATCGCCCCTGTACATGATTCAGAAGAACAAGACAAGATACTGAGATATTATTGACATTTACTAAAATGACACATATTCTTGTTATACTATTCAGTTTATTATTCTTTCTGTTTCTGTGTCTGGGATTCATTATTGCATAAACCCTATGGGAAATGTTCTTACATTCTTGGGAATTCGATTTGATATGAAATCACTTATCCAATCTAAAGAATTCTTGAGATATGTCCTGTCTTATCTAACCTCAGAAGGAAAGTTCTTTAGGCTTCATTCCATATGTACACATAAGGGACTTCTTGAGCCAGTCTTTAGAAATCAAGTGTCACAATAAAGAAAATAAACAAAGCAACAGAATTTGAAGACTATTTTTCTATGTTATCTACAAGTTATGGAGATAATTAATGTAGAATAAAAGTGTCATTATGAAGTTGTAAACAGAGGATAGACTTGAGACTCATTTTTACTAAAACCAGGAAACGACAAAACCGTAAACTTAAAAACACAAGCCAAACATTGTAGGACAAAGGTTATTTTCTATCAATTTATGCAGAGTTGTCAAAACCACCCTACTATTTGTAGTCATTGAAAAAAGTTCCCACTTACAACAATCTTATCTCTTCCTTTAGTCTATAATAATTGCTCTATCCACAGTTCTGGCTTTATAATCCATATAAAACAACTTCATTGAAAATCTTCTCTTTCTACCTCCTTTATGTATGTATTCATGTTATATTTCACTAATCTACGTATAATTATATTCCCAATGACTATAATTAAATGTTTTATTTTTTTCCATTTGAATTATTTATAATTGAATGATAATTTTTTTTCTTATTATGCGTGCAAGTTGAAAAGTCAAATACTTGATTAGACTCTGTAGAAAGACTCAGCTGCACATGCTGGGAGTAGAACCCTTACAGCTTCATCTTTCAAGACTTCCAAGCGTCTGGTCATACCTTTGATGCAAAATGAGGGGTTGAAGAATTGGACACAAGAAAACAATACAAGTGCAAGCAAACAAGAGAAATGTGTGGTCCTACAGGGCTTTCCGAAGTAGGATTAGGAGACAAGCACCTTTCAGGATTGGGGATGAGAATTGAGCCCTATGATTGTTGTGTGATCTTGAACCAAACATTTAATCTAACTCACCAAAAGCTTCCCATTCTCAAGGTATATTTATGCCCTAGAGGCTTTATTACTAAGAACCACATGTCAATTTTTCCAACAGATTTATTTGTAGAAACCCTGATTAATTAGATTTTTAGATCATTTCTTGATGTGGAAAGTTTAGCAGATGATTAACCTTATGAATCCACATATCACATTCCACACCTGTATGTTTTAGGTGAACTATCATTCAATTCTTGCATTAATTCAATCAAAAAGGGGGCTCAATCCCACATCTGTTTTGGCTTCTTCTAACTGGTTTTTTTACCCCAATCATATCATCAAGAACCCTAAAGCAAAAGTACAAAAAATCAGCCATTTCAATCCATTTTTTTATCTACCAACCCAGACAGCAGGTCGCTAAATATCACTTATAGTTGTCTTTGATCATCAATGATTTTCCAAGGTAATCAAAATAACCCTTTATATAAACCATGCTGCATCAACCTTTCTTTAAGACAAAATGAGTACACCAACTCATACATGTCTAACCTAAACTACTGTTGAAAACCTCAATATTGTTACCTTGCGAATAAATCTTTTTTTTTTTTTTTTAAATTTACAAGCTTCTCTTCTAATTCTCCTTCTATCCCCTTATACTAGTAGGATGACTTGTGAATGACTTTTATCACCAACCGTTAACTCCTCATGGGTTTTGATCTACATTTCTCATGCATAAGAAAAAAAATCTTTTTGAGAAAACCTATTTATATACCACAACTGTAGAAGTGAGTTGGGCTACCCAAAAAAAAAAAAAACCCACCAAGAAAAAGGCATGGCACTTGGTAAACAGCCATGAGAGAGAGAGAGAGAGTGAGTGTAGTAAATAAGGAGAGCCCCCCCTGTGAAACTGTAATAAAGGAAAAGAAAGAAAGAATGGAACAGAGTAAGAAGAGGACAAAAGAAGAGTTAAAGAAAGAAAAAAAATAAAAAGAAAAGGTGAAGCAATCTCAAGTACAAGGAAATGAATGCATTCCATTTGGAATTGAAAGCCAAAGGGGGTACGTGGCAAATAAGAAGCACTAGAATTTAGATCGTAGGCTACGCTACTCGTCCGTATTACTGCTCTTTCTCTGCAAAATGCTCTGTTTGAGGGTCCCAAACCTCCCTTGAACACCTTCACCTTTGGGGACCCTCTTTTCTTTTCTTTTCTATTTATTTTCTTTTCTCTTATTAAAAATCAAACCAAAATCTTCCCAAAACCACCACTTTCTTACACTACAACCACCGCCAGACACCATTTTCAGGGCTCTGGAGGAAACTAAATTATACCATGAGATGGTGGGTTTAAGTGTAGTACTGGAAGGTAACAGGGATATACCCAAGAAAGCTCCACAAGTTATCAGTAAATCCAGCATGAACATGATCAAACCCCCGTCTCCTCACACTCCTTCTTCATCTTCTTCTAGTTTTAATAATAACCCCTTTTCGAGAAGGAGCTCTTCTAACCCTTCAAGTAATTTACCTGCTGCTACTACTGGTTTTCTTGACTATTGTTTTCTCTGCAAACAGAAACTCTTGCCTGGGAGAGACATCTATATGTACAAGTAAGCTTAAACTTCTACTCATGAAAAAAAGAAGAAGAAGAAGAAGAAGAAGAAGAAAGTTCTCAACTTTTTTTACTTTTCTTGAAATTCTCAGCTTTGTTTTAAGCTGCTTGATTATGGGATGATTTTACCTGCTAGTTTGAACCTCAGAAACCACCCAAGAAACTATCTTTTCTTTATGGGTTATTTATCTTCCAGCTTGCATTGTGTCCATATATTCCCAGCTGCACGTACGAAGTTGAAACCTTGGAATTAAAGACTGGTTCTTTGGTTTGTCTAGCTAGGCTTCCTAAAAGAGAGTAGAACAAGATAGGGAAAAGAAAAAGTGGGATTTTTTTTAGCTGTGTTAATTTCTGGTTTTCCTTTTCTTTTTAAATTTTATTTTTTTAAAGGTTTGATTTTCGGAGTAAATTGTGACAAATTTTACTCTTGTTTGATACAGAGGCGACAAGGCTTTTTGTAGTGAGGAGTGCAGGTACAGACAGATTTTCATGGATGAAGAAGAAGCCACAACAACTGTAAAAGCTAAAACTGACCATTACTGTTCGTTTTCTGCAATCAAACCTCAAACAACTTCACCTTCTCAGAATTCCTCTTCTCGTTGTCGTAAAGGGGCCAGAAAGCAAGCAAATGGCTTTGCATGTTGAAACTTGAAGCTCTAATGTCTTCTGTCAACAATTTTCTTTTTTAATCTTTTGGGGGTTTCTAAATTCCAAGTTTTGCCCTTTTTGCCATATTTTGTATTGACATTTGGATCGATTCCCCAATCTTGTCTATTGTTTTTCCCTTTACCTTTCTTGCATGGAACCATGAAAGCAAATTCAGGAAGGATTATGCCATCTTTGTTTTTGGGTTTTTGTTGAGGGGTCTTTTGGGTAGTTCCAAGTATTTATAAAATCCCATATATGTATCTGCAACATTAATATTATTAAGGAAGATGAGAAACTTTGTGGTTTTCTTCTGCTTCTTAAATTCAATCTTTGAAGTTGAGGAAACTAATAAATAGTTACCTTTACATGCATGATATGAGCTTGTTCTTTGGTATACGTGGGATGAAGGGTGTTTTATATTTTGCAAAGATCTAGCTCACAATTTTAATAAATTTATAATTATTAAAAGTATAGATTGTATGCAGTGTGATTTGAATATAATTTGTTAAAATAAAAAAAAATCTAGTGTTTCCTATTTATATTTCTTGTTTAATATACATTAAAACATTCACATTTTCATAAATAATAAGGTCAAAATTCTTGATTAGAAGTTAAGAATTTTTGGAGATGCATTGAACTAAAAATAAAAATGCACCTCTTAATGCTGCTGATCTTGATAGGGAAAGGTGCAAGAAATGGACAAACTTAGGAATGTACCATTTGTTTTTTTGAATGGATTTCTTTTGTTTTTTGGGAGAAGTGTGGGGATTGGGAGTTCTTGCTTTTGGAGTTCAAAACAATAATATATTAGAAATGCTAGGGTGGATATCGAACTTCTACCTCCTATATAAAATTATTTGTACTTTTTTCTTCATCTATCATAGGAATATATAGGAGAATCTATTACAACATTTATATATATATATATATATAATATTATTGAAAATGAGAATTATTCATGAAAAGGAACAAAAAACCTTTGGTAAGTATTATTGAGAGCATATAATCATAAGGGAGAGGATGAAAAGAGATAGAGACACATTATTTATAAGTGGCCCCAAACATCTGGCAATAGTGGATGCCCATGCACAGTAGGGATCCCACCCCCACCCCCATTTTGTCTCAGCAGTCCCCAATAAAATAATTAAGTTTCATTACTATGGATGTAGTTTAATAATTAAAATCTCTATAAAAAGAAAATAAAAAACATTTAATTCGTTAAAAAAAAAACAAAAATAAAAATAATAGAATTTCAAGATTAAAATAGAGAAAAGGACCATTAGAATCTTATACCCTTCTTCCATGTATATGCCCACGAGGGTTTAAGAAAGAAAGAACCATAAATTTTTGATACTCTCTTAGCTGTAGTAGTGGTAGTACAACAATGGAAAGAAAGAGCAAAGAGGTTGGTACCCTCTCTCATTGGGAATCATTTGGAGTTTTCATGGTAGATTTTCATGCACATTTTTGTGTATACACATCTTCCCTTCCAAGGGGACAGTTTTGCCCACGTGGTATCCAAGGTAGAGAACCTCCAAAATCTTGTCTTAAATAATTTTAGGGTTCCAATAAAGAATACATTTAATAATAAAAATGGATCTAAATAGTCATCGTTAACTTAAAATATAGTCGTGTTAAGAATTCAAGAATCCAGAGAAAAAAGGGTTGAAGGCTAACATATAGTCATGTTTCGAATTCAAGAATATGAAGAAAAAAAAAAAAAAAAAGGGGTTCAACTAGAGAGCTTCCAAGCAGAACACTTCCTCATAAGATAGAAATCTCAAACTTGATGTCTTTATGACAGGTAGAAAGGTCCAAGTACCCATTTGGTTTTGGACCTTCAAGATTTCAGGATGAGGTAAATAGAAATGCAATTCCAACCGAATTAAAAGATTAAACAAGGAATATTTTCAAGAAAAACCAAGAATGGTGTTTAAGAGCTACTGGATCAGTTTTGTTTCTCAATTAGATATGACTACACTTTCCTTGGGACAACCCTTCTCTGTCTGATTGAGAACAAGGAAATCTCAGATCAACAAACCAAGGATACATGTCCTTAAGATCAAAACAAATATACAAGTGCACACGAGAAGATGTAGAATCTTCCACTAAATACTTTGCAATCTGACAAGTTGAATGAAAATACATACATCAAGGCATGGCATAATCACTGTCATCTTCATCTGGCTTATCCTGATTTGAACAGAAGTACAGCTTTTGATTCCAAATAGAAGTAAACGAAGTGGTTTGTCTCGTGAGTTACGTAAGAACCTGCAAAGAGAGAAGGAAAAGTAAACCAATGCCAAACTGACGATCAGAAGCTTGAATCCATCTATCCGAATAGATAAAATCCTGTCTAATCTTTCATGTCAAAATTGCAATAGAGCATGAAAAGAAATACTTCTTTCATCAAATGCAGAAAGATTAACAAGCAATACTAGTCCATTTCAGATGATCCTTTGTCTTCCATTTCTTGTTCTTGTAGGGCTAAAATATCTTAATATTCTTTAAATTAGAAAAAGATAGTGACACATAGAAAGATGAAAAAGAAAAGAAGCACCAGATATTCTCCAAAATAGTTCAAACAGTGGTCACGAGATCTGAAGCATTACATTGCGCAAAAGTAGTAGAATCTACAATTTTGTTTCTACAAATGCAAACAATCAAATCAGACTACAGTTTGGAGAAAGAAAGAAACAAAACCGTTTTGGGACAAGAATAAGCATAACTCATATCTTATCAGGATAAGTCTAAGAAAGGAGATGCAAAGCATCATTTACCAAGAATAATGGAGCATCAAATCCAAAAGCAAAGGATGATCCTTTAATCTTCTTAATGTATTTATGTTACTAATAAGTCATTTAACCATCTCAACTGATTTGAACTAGAGAGTGGAAACGTTACCAACTTTGAACTTTAGAAAGGAAAAGTTCACAATGAAAAAAAACTTTTGCCCATTATGTGGCATATTGTTCCAAAAAATAATGAAATAAATAAGCATCATTGAAGCAGAATAATTCAGAAAAAGCAGCACCCAAGTAACGTCCTTCTCAAGATCAGAATTCATTTTCCTTTTACCCTCAGCTAGTCACATGCTGAATATAAATCATGTTTAATCTTCGAATGTGCTTTTGTGGTTCAAGTAGCAACCTTTCAAAATCAGAATTGAACTTTCCTCTATCCTCAAGTAGTCATTGCAGAATATTCATAGGTATAGATCTTGTTTCATTCTCCTCCCAACTTGTTTCTGCAATAAATCATCTATTTCCTAATCTTTGATGTAATTTTACCTGATATACATTTTAGCACCATTGGATTTCCTGCATGACATCAATCTTCCACAGCAATTGTGGTTCTTATGGGAAAGTATTTTGGCTGAATATAGGATAAAGTGAGCACCAGTGGCTCCTTAGTGGTATGGGAATTGAAAGAAGGGTTGAGACCTCATGACTTGTCAAAGTTTGCTCACATCTTTACATTTCTATTATTTCTTCACTAACACTTGCAGTGGCCCTCCATAGCTTCAGGATACAAGTATCTAACCCAACATTTCATGTCTTATTTAGGTCATATTTTCTTCGAGTGGCCTTGAGTTTTTTGTCTGTTTAGGCACGTCTGTCCTAAATTGCATCTGTTATAAATTCTAGACAGATCAACTTTTTGAACTTGACAGCCAATGAAAACAAAAGAAAACCCATAATTCTGCCAATTAAAACAAAAAAAGATTACTTCAAAATGTAACCCAGTCTTTTCAATTGAACCATTTGAAAGTCTTCATAAACTAGTTTAATTCAATGAGCTAAGTTATTTCAAGATGCAAAGGTAAAGTCCTCCAACTCTTTAATCAATTAGGTTAAAAGATGAAAACCAAGCATGGGAAATCACTGTAATCAGTATCATTACTATATCATTCCCACAACAGTTGAAATAATAGATCTCTAGTTGTTCTCTGATTCAATGAATTATCCCAGACCCCAAATTAGAGTTGATCAGTTTCAGATTTTAAAAGATTTCAAATCCATAGTCCAAAAATAAAATCTGCCAATTCACGTGCAAAAGAAACTTAACCTCCCATAAACCAGTACATCCAGGTTATTTCTAAACTCTCAAATTTTCAATTAAAAGATAGCTGGGAAAGAAACTTATATTAAGTCCAAGAAATTGTTAAAGTTATACCCTTGAATGGTACTAAAGCACAAATCACTATTTGGCACTAACCTAAAATCTCACCAGGCGCAACAGATCCCTTATCGGTACTACCATTCACCAATACATTCACAAACTAATCTGTTTAACTCCGCAACACACTCACAAACAACCAGAACCCCCCTAAACAATTTGAATCAGAACAATTCTAGATCCATTTAATAATTTTGGATAACACAATCATCTCACAACTTTCAAAAAAGTCATTCCAAAATCAATTGCATACATACATTTCCAGCAATATCCTCAAAAAACAACACAAATTATAGCAAGTTTAGTTACCAAAATTTTTTCCAACAATGCAATGCCAAGTTGGTCCGTGCTTCTTATCAAACTCCTTCTTTATGTACTCAGCTACATCCTTCTCCACATTGTGCTTCTCAAAAGCCTAAAGAAAATTTACATACTCAGACAACATAAAACCACCCATTTGCCAAAAAATGCTAAAAATGAAATCTCTCCCCATTTTTGGGCTAAATAAGTTCATTCTTGAAAAAAAAATAAAAAATAAAAGACAAAAGATAGTCGGGTCACAGAAAGAAAAAAAAAAAGATAGTTACAGAAACTGCAATGTCAATCGCCTCTTTTTGCATATCATCTTTCATATCTGCACTTTTGATGATGAATTTCTTCCCTGTGGCAGTTGTTGGTGCCGAACCCAACATGGATTTGCGATCATCGGACATGGACTTCCGATCATCAGCTAAAGATTTGGGCAGCAGAGCTCCCCCAACCATTCTCTTGGCTTCTTCACTCATTTTTTTGGGATTCCTTATTCTGATAGAATCAACAGAAAGGAGAGACTATGAAAGACTCTTGTCTTTGAAGAAAAACGAAAGAAAATACCAAAAAAATGAAAAGAAAATTGGGACAACACTGTATTATTTGGTGGTGAGTGTGTGATATGTGGTCTCTCTTTCTGAGGTTTAAGGGAAAGAAAAGATACACAGTCCTTTTTTTTAGTTTTAATCTATCTATTACTACTATATAATATAAGTAAATCAGACTCCCAAAATTAGAAAAACTTAGATACTCTTATATAAGTAATCCATTTGAATTTCATCCATCTATTTAAAAAAAATGTATTTAAATTGGAGTCTATTTTTTATTCAAATATAGAAAAATCCAACCTATTCCATCTTAGATTGATATATCAATCTGAATTTGGGTTGGATTTGTTGTTTTTAAATAAAAAAAAAGACTTCAATCTAAACATATATTTTTCAAAATTAATGAATAACATCTAAATAAATTCCATGTTTAAACAAACCCTTAATCATTCTAAGACATGAGGCATGTCAAGCATACCATCTAAAAATAATTTTTTAATTAACAAAATATTATGATTTTGTTTGTTAAAAATCTTTTAGTTTTATTCATACTAGTTTATTTATTTATTTTTATTCAATTTAAATGTGTTGTTTCTACTTTTAGATGTCATACATTTAATAATAAATTTTGATTCTTTTTACTTGATAAAAGTCTACCAGGCACTTCAAACAATTGCTAATGGAACAATTGCAGTGATTAGGGAGGAGGATATAAGAAATTGGTATTAATTAATTAAGTTATATTTTCTTATTTATATTTCAATATTTTAGATTTAATTGTGATGATAAATTTAAACTTTAAACTTACAATGAAGTTTTGTATATAATTATTTTGGTTTGTGATTAGATTGCTTTTGTACTATCGAAAAATAAACTCCATATGCCATTTATAAAATTCTTTTTTTAAAAAAAAAATATAAAAAATCAATGAATTGCATAGAAGAACATTTTCATAATTTAATTAAACAAATCAAATACCAGTATAAATTTCTCAAAAAAAATCATATTATTATCTTTTTTTTATTTTAATATGGTGACAATAATACTTATAATTAAATTAATTTTATTAGCTAACATTTTAAATGGATATTCATGCATAACAATATTTTAAAAAATAATTTAAAAATCATATTGCATAGACTCATCTTACAATATGTTATTATTAAGTGTTTTTAAATCACTTTAGCATAGTGTATTTACAATATGGTAAATTCTAATACTCACTCTATATATATATATATATATATATATATATTTATATATGTACTCTATTGCTCGGTGATATTTACCGATAAAAGATTATAAGGAGACAAATTAACAATATTAATTGATCCAATTTAATATTTGGTTATTCTAGCCGATAAAAAATCACAAGAAAAATAAATCAATAATTCTTTGATGATTTTAGTTAATAAAGGTTCATGAAAAAATAAATCAATAGTTCTGATTAAATGACTAAAGTAAAAAGATATTGGGGGTGGGGTACATTCTAGATTATACCCAGTGGCACTATCCCACTATAGTTTTTCTTTTGTGCTGAAAATTCAAAAGTAAAATTGGAGTTTAATTATTTTTGGACTGTTCCAAATATGGTGGTAGCAGTCGAAAGAGTTAGGACAGATTTTACCATATACCTGGTGATAAATTGATGCTTCAAGAAAAACGACAATTTCACTTTCATTTTCTTGGTTGAGTGAATCATTCTACAAACAAACAAACCAGTACATCTGCTATTCTGGTAATGGTGGTGATGCAAGATCAGAAGAAAAACGAGTACCACCTATGAACCTATAATTTCACTTTATAGAAAAAGAAGATTAACAGATAGCACAGCTCACACCCCCAGGTGAAAATGAAATGTGTTCTTGATTCTCTGTCTTTAGTTAAATCTTGGATTAACATGAAAATTCATTCCAGGCAAATCAATCTAGACAAGTCTTAATTAATCGACTTAATAGAAGTTTTAACTGATTAATTTAAATGAGGAAGTAGTCGAGGCAAATCAGTCAAGATAAGTCTTAATTAATCAACTTAACAGAAGTTCTAACTGATTAATTTAAACGAGGAAGTAATCATGGGGTTTTAACTTGAGAATTTTGGTTTCTAAACTTATGGCTCCATCTACTAAAATATCCCGAAGGGAAGACTTTAGTCACACCTTGTTTGGTGAAATGGAAACCATCCCATCTAATTAAATCTCAAGTTTGATCTTCAGCAAACTCAGATTCTAGCAATGTACCAGCTAAAATGTATGCAGAGCTTTATGTATAAGCAACAATGTCATGAAATTCTCTAGACTTTCTGTGACTTTACAGTGAAGTTTTCTGTGAATAATTTGACCCTACTTTGTGTCCTAAAAGGCCAGACTGAGGGTTGTATCTGTCTCTGTCTCTGTTTCTGTTCCTGTTCCTTCTTCATCTGAGGAGTCTTGAATAATGTTATTACTCCTCTTAAGTCTCTTTGCATTAGGAGGGTCAGTTCCTGCTTCTTCTTCTTCTTCATTATCTGAAGCTGAATCCTCTGCAGCCTGTGGGATGACAGATTCTGGGGATGAAGGAACCTTTTCTTCTTCTTCTTCTCCATTTTCTTCTTCATTTTCTGATCCTTCAGATGATTCATTCCTAATCCCAACATCAGGAGGGTTGTTATCATCTGCTTCATTGTTCGGTGGAGCTTCTTCTTCTTCCACCGCAAAGTCTTTGGGATCTAATATCTTGAAATCCCTTGAAGTGCTTCTCTTGGCGTGTCTCAATAAGTTCACTTTGGTTGCTTTGCTAAGTTGGATTAGATATTTCTCATAGTCTTCTATCTGAAATATCAAGTCTGGGATGCATTTGTTTTCTCTTTTGATTTTGTTCACTATTCCCTTGATTTTGGTGTTCCTGCTCTCTTGTTGATACTGTAAAAGTTAGACCAGATTATGCGTAAACAAATAGATAAAGAACCCATTATAGTTTCAAGATCAATAATTCTAATCAAGAAGTTGAATGGATTGTACCTTTTGGACCTGGGACATAAAATTATACAGAGGAGCTGTCAGCTTCCTGCATGTGATTTCCACAAGCTTCTGGTACTTGAGGCTGGGTATAACTTGTTTGCAACCTCTAGGAGCAATCAGAAGCTTTGACATTTGAGCTAAATCCTTATAAAACTTTGCACAAAATTTCAAGAACTGTTCAGCTTGAGGATCTGCAGATTTTTTTTTCAACCAAAGAGTTAAATAATTACCTAGAATTAGCGTTTATCGATAAAATGAGAGCATTAGGTACGGTTTCACAAGTAAATAATAGCATACCCTTAAGGTCCATCAGCACAAAACAGGATAAGACCTTCACAATAGATTCTGCTCTGGAATGAAGAGCCTTCTCCAATGCCAATACAGGAGCAAGTTTACCATTTAGATTAAAGGATATGCCTTTCTGAGTAAGAGTAGAGTGGGTCTTCATTTTTGTTATGATCCAGTCCATGCCAACAATATTTGACTCAACCAACTGCAATAGGGCAGAAGCTATTGCAGCAGAAGTTGATTTATTTAGAACCTTGAAGGCTTCTGGTGTCTCTAACTCATCATTCGTCTCTGATTCTTCTAGTTTCAGAAGTTCGGAAGCCAGCTCTTGAGCAACATTCAAGTCATTCGGAGGTATACTTGAAGAAACAGCAAGGGAGACCAGAAGTTTTGCAACTTTCGGATTTTGCACGTTACTAATTTTGCAGATCTGTAGCACCCATCCTCCAACAAGCCTCCGTGCCGTAACTTGGTTGGCAATCATCAGAATTATATCACAGACAACCTGAGAATAATGTCTTGCATCAGAGATAGTTTTGGAAGAGAATTTTACAGACTATTCAAGTAGAAGAAATCAATGTAAGCCAAGGTGAAGGCTCAAGAATCCAATTACCAGAACTAGATAGTTAAATTTCATTGACAAAGCATTAATTAGAAGTCTTCTGATAGAATTTCACAATAGACAAAGGATGCTAGGTCTCATTCGATTTCCCAAACATCAATGACTAGCAACATACTCTTTATTAGGTTCCTCATTCATCCAACTATATATGCCCCAAGGCTAGTATTTGAGTGCTGTAAGTGAGAAACCACTGCATACGGATTCATTGTTAAGATAAATTTCACTTGGCATGTGTATGTGTTTTGATAAAACTAGTAATCAATCTACTGGGGTGGTGTTGGATGTATATTTCTCTACCGAAACAATGTGGACTGGTGAGTTTCCAGATGTAGATAAGATTAAAGAAAAAACTTAAAGTGAATAAAAAAAGGTCACTAATGGGGTATATGCCCTAAGCTCATATGTTGAACATTTTTTACAGTTTCTGGTTACAATGTTATGGGCACAGAAATATAAGGAACGGAAATAAACAAGTTCAGAATTGAAATGTCCAAGTGTGATACCCCTACCTCAACTTCTCGGAAGGAGGAAAGATCGAGAAGCTCCAAGAGCAGCAGCAGCATAATTTTGATAAATAATATTTTGTTCCTTGTATTTTGCTCATCTACACCATCAGCTACATCGGGCTCATCTTGACAGAAACTACTTAAATCATCTCTTTGTGCTTGCTCAATTTCGGACACTGACACCAAATCATCAATTAAGCCACTGAATTCTGAGCTGCTCAAACTTGCAGCCATCAATTTCTTCAAGCAGATTAGTGTCAAATGAATATGCTCCTTTGTATCATCAACACCTTTTCTGGCCTTAGATTCCTTCTTTTTTTGGTCTGTCTGTGAATTTGCTCTTGATTTAAACCTCCAAACCAACTTCAGTAAGGGAGGTCCCAATGACTTGATTTCCCCATAGATCAAAATCTTGAGCGGATCATCTCTTCCCAGACATGGCAAAGTCATCAACTGATGTTCACAAGCATTCAAGGCAAAGGAAACAAGTTTAGAATGATCCAAAGATGCATTTGTAGAAGACAACTGGCTATGGTTTTCAGAAGCTGCTGAGCCAATGGAGGAATTAGATTTCCACATATCAAGTATTACTTGCAATAGCCAACGTATGCTCGAAGTTGCCAAGAGAGAAATTCTTTCCTGATACAATTTAAAGCTGCTTACGTCGACCATATCTGATGTATCAGAGGCAGTAGATCTTATGGCGCCTCTTCTTACTCCTTTACGTAGCCTAGAAGAAGTATGTTTACCCAGGGAATCATGAATGCGGATAAACTCATGCAGTTCATTTTCCAATTCAACCTTTTTTCCAGCAGTTGCTTTTTCCAACTCGGTCACAATGATATTCAACATCACCTCACTAATCCCCAACAACAGAAAAGCACAGCAGGGGTATTTTTCATTCTCTTCTGAATGTGTAGAGCCAGTACCACTAGATTTTCCCAGTAAACCTAAATTAACATGCAAATAAACATGATCAGACAGGAATAGCTCCTTCAATTGAATAAATAAAATCTTAAGGACATAATTCTATATAAACTAAATCTCAAAAGTAAATCAAAAATTGATCAAATGACAGGATTTTATCATTTCAGCAAGCGTGTTCTGATGTAAATTGGTTATTCTTAAAGAGTCTTGCTAAACCTTCCAGATTAGTACTTCTGAGAAACTTCCGAATCTTTGAGAAAGCATTGGAGAAAAATTCTCTGGAGCACATTCTTCCAACCTGTATCAAGTCCACATCAATATGAAGAACCATCCAGCCTTCACAAAAAGGTTATCAATTGCTCCATAATTAAGTAACCTACCTCATTCTCTTGTGTAAGAGAGAAGCCAAAATTAGCCCATGAGTCTGGAAGATGTCCAGCTTTTCCATGTGGCTGAAGTTGAAGAATCCAAGAAACGCATGAAAGAAGGGAGTCCAATGGCTCTTCAATATTAACCTTGCCCTGGTCTAATTTAATGCACCTAGAAATATCCAAATGGCCATCTGCATCCTGAAAAGACAATATTCTATCGTCACCCTTCAACCAACTGGTGGAAGAATTGGCAAACATTGTTATGCCGAAAACCCAAAGAATTTGTTGGCTCTTGCTTTCATGAAGCTCTAGGAGGGAAAAATTGCTAGCTTGAGCTTATGAGTAAGTACCTCTCTGTAAAACCGTAGGAAGTGAGGTAAGAGAAGATCAAAAACAGCGACATCAACTAATGGGTCCACCAAAACAAGCTTCAGTAGTCCATGATACATTGCATCTTTTACTTTTGCCTAATGCAAGGACCAATTTATTAAGAAAAACATCCAGAAAAGAATAAAAGCATATATCAGTTAAGGTATCACTTGAACACTCATCTCAAACTGAAAAAGAAGCAAACACAAAGAGAAACTTAGAGAAAAAACACCTGCAGGTAAAAACATCTTTGCAACAAGCCACTAAGCTCCCGGAAGAGATCAGGGCCACTTGTAAGGGGTGTTTCAGCCTGCTGGCTGCAACTGGCTTGGCTGGTTGAGTCTTGAAAGGAAAATGAATTATCCATTTTGAATTGCTTTTCTACCAACATCATATTAATAATTGAATTGATAGCAGCAAGGCGAACTGAATCTTCTCTCCTAAACATAGCCTTCCTTAAGACTAAAATGAGATAGTCCTGTATCATGGAAGAATTAAAAGTGAAAAATTAGGAAGAACGCAACAATAGAAAAATAAAATAAACTATGAAAGTAACAGAGAAGGGATTGGAGCTATGGGAGAAGGCAAGAGAGAGACAATCAAACTTCATTTTTTGTTAGCAGAAATGACACAACGAAGTCCATTAGAAACACATGCCCACTTGGAAGAGTAATACATCTCACAGACTTATTGATATTCATCTTTAATTAGTAAGTAGCAACTACCCAGGAAGAAGTAAGATATTCTATTTCTTGTCTTGTCCATGAATAAGAGAGTGCTGTGTAGTTTAGTAAGATATTTCATTTAAGAAAAGGAAAAAGAAATTAATTAGATCTTCCCATTGAGTTATGTGACAAGCAAGAAAGCAGTACCTGTAGATCACGGCTGAATTTAGTAAGAGGCAATAAAGCGGATACAAGATCTGACGAAATCTTGTCAGGAATGAAGGTAAAATAGTCCAACAATTCCTTCAGACAGGCAACATGGTCCAACATTGCATATGGATGACTCTGGATCAGATGCCACAGCAGTCTACCAAGAAAATTTAAATGCTTAAGTTAAAACATTGTTGCTCTTCTTAGGAAGAACAATAAGTTTGCAACTAAAGGAGCCCTTTCTACCTTATAATAGTCAAAGCCTGTTCAGGTTTTAGAGAAAGGATACGAAATTTGCATTGCTCAATTATCTGCATGAAATACCAAAATCCAATTGCTGTTCAAGAGTTAGACAGCATACAATGTCTATAGATTTTCTAGGATAATTAAAGCTTTCCCTAAAGCAACAGCTGACGTTAAAGGTACACATACAATTCAGCAGATACACTTTCTAAGGCTAAGTTTATAGCAACAAAGCAAAAGCTGATCAGGACAGTTCGGGCAAGATGGTTCTAACTTCGAAAGGATTATCGATTCATGAAAGAAGTACGAATTTCTCATCAAATTTATTTGCATTACTTTTCCCTAGAAAAGATAGAACTTGGAGGGAAATAGCAAATATATGTTTATATCAAATTTTTGACATCAGTTTTTCCAACTAAAACTTACTTCATACATTTCAAGGAGATGATAGTATTAAATTTTATGCTAGTCCCAGTCTAGAGAAGTGTCTGCAGAAACAAAAGAAAGTAAAGCAACAGATTTGTGACTGCCTCTGACCTCCTTCCTTGCCATATCATGCACTTCAAATAAACTTTTCAGCATCTGACACCCTAGCCCCTCAATTCCCAACAGGCGATCGGATTTGCCAAGCTCTTTGCCGCTGCCCTCTTCAACTCCTTCAAGCAAACCAAATGCCAATTGCACAATGCTAGGGACAATGTGCTCTCTCCCATAATGGCTCTCATTTACCTGCAAACACAAATGTAAAACAGAAAAGACTAAAGAAAAACTATAAGACGAATCTAACTTCCCTAAGAAATTCAGGAGAAGATGAGATCATTAATTGCTATCTGATCCTGATACATGGTAACTTATGATATACAATCTGGCCATGCTTCTGTCCATAATTCAGGTGCAATAGGTGAATTTTGGCATAACGATTAACCGTACAATGAATCTCAGCAGGAAAATTGTCAAAAGAAAATTACAGTTCTTAGTACAGATTTCTGCATCACTTGAGCATTTTGAAGGTACTCTTCCACCACGTCACCTGGCAAGAATTCACAATCTCTGCATCAAATGTAGAATCAAAATGTAAATAGACTTGAAAATAACAGATGGCTCGTTGCAAGAGCATCCTCCAGGTGTGAGAAACAAAATTGTTGATTTCTCACCATGTTAAGGTAACAAAAATCCCTCAAATAAGTAATCAAAATCAGCATTAGTTCAATATGGTGTGATCCAGAAATCTTTGCATCTATTAATTCCAGTAAAATTCCTTAGGTGATAGTAAAATTCAATAAGGGGGATATTTTTTCAGAGATGTCAGATAAAGTGTGTAGGGACTGTCACTGCAAAAATTAATTGGAAGTTAACTTAAAGATTCAGAAGTCAGTATCAAACAAAAAGGCCTTACTTTGCAAACTTGTAATCTTTGTAAGCTGAAAGTAAAGCTGCTTTTAGGACTCCAATTGATTTCTCACTGAATCTCCTGACTCTAGCAACTGAAAGCAAGACAGCAACAGTAAAATGGTTAAATGCTCGGGAGTCTGACCTAACCAGCCCCAAAACCTCCTGTACTAAAGAAGGATCCTGCTTCACTGCAAAATTCACATGAAGCAACACGGTCCCTTCAACTTGTTTCATTATAGAGCCACCTTTCCCGCGCACATTCTCCCCAAAGTACATCACTATACCTTCCATCACTTCCTTCTTACTAAACCCTTTAGAAGCCAAAACTAACAACTGATAAACCAAACCAGGCAAGTCCTGCAAGTCAACATTCATCATCCCAGTAAAAACCTTTTCAATAATTTCCCTTTTTTTCAATTTATCAACAAAGGAGAAATCCCGAATCATTTCCACCATTTTGACCAACAAAATCTTATTCCATTCAAACTTAATCATATCATCAACAACAGAATTCACATAATTCTGTGCGTTTCCAAACTCATTTGAAGCTTTAATCAACTCAAGACACTTCGGCAGAAGAATCAGCACCTGGGCATCTTCAGAATCCGCTATAGTTGGGATGTACGAAGTAATCAAGTCGACGATAGAGCCCAAGTCAGAAACTTGAATGGCATCAAGGTGGGCTGAGAAGAGTTGCAAAGTGGAGAGTGACAAACGGTCATGAGGAATTCTGAGGGATGTGAAGAGGGATATGTAGGTTACCAAAAGGGGGTGGAGAAGAGGGGTGAGAGAAGAATGGACAGAAGTGAGCGAGATAAGGGAGGAGACATATTCGGAGACAGCAAAAGAAGGATTGCGAGAAGAGCTGGCACGGGAATTGAGATAGGAGAGGAGGGTTTTGTGGCAAGATTCATGGAGGAGGAATGGCGGAAGAGGGACGGATGTTATTCCGGTGAATATGGTGGGCTGGGAAGAATGGCAATGGTGTTGCTGAGCTAGTTGGACTATATCGGTGTCTGTAAGTAGTGGTGGAGGGTGGTCTGAGGAGGAGGGATTATCAGCAGCGGTGGTCGCCATTGGCGGGTGGAAATCTTGGACATCAAAATTGGCGGGAAGATACGAGAACGTGAACCCGATGGTGGCAGGGACGTAATTCTATAATATCATTATAAGGGAACCACGGAACCATACTCCACGGGAAATTCAAAACATGGGTTTGAACCATTTGGCACCAATGCTTATTATTATTATTATTATTATTACATCCACTTTTTGAATAACCTAAGGCATCTCAATTATCTGTCAATAGTTATAAATTTATCAAAATTATAATTTATAATAAAATCAAATCGAACCCACGATTTATATTATTATATAAGCTATATTATTGAATCACATATTTGACACTAATGCTTACTTATCAAATTATGAATTGGATTAATTCTTCAACATTTTTCTAATCTTTTAATTATTAACGAGATTACTTTAATGATTAAGAGAATTATATTTATAGCTTTGATATAGGACTTTACATATGGTGAACATAATCTTGATTACTAATTATGGAAACTAAAAACTCAATCTAACATGATTTAGTTCAATATCATTCTACAAATAAACATTTTACAATAGGAATGTAATTATTTGTAATTATATGAGAAGATTGCCAGATGGATGGCCATTTTTCCTTGTAGATATATGTTTGTGTGAAGATTTTCTATCTGGTTTGACTTGCCATGGATGATCATTGATGTACAAAGAGTTGGAGAATGAAAGAGTGATGAATATAAGATAGGAACGGGTGGCGTTGGGGTTGTGGGGAGATTCAGGCTGTGTTTGGTTTCAACATTTTCCCCCTCTATTCTTCATTCTCCATCCATCAGCACGTAAATTGTATATGTTAATTGGAGTTCATTTTTTGTTCAAAAACAAAAAAAAATTATATATTCCATTTTAACCGGATGGTTTAATTTGATTTCAAAAAAAAAAATTCGTTTTTGAGCGAAAAATGAACTCCAATTTAAATATGCATTTTACGGAATTTGATGACATTATCCAAACGGATGGTGTATCCAATCAGAGCCTTGTTGTGTGTGCAAGTGCATGTTTCATTAGAAATATAATGCAAATGAAGCTTTACTAAAAATATTAGGTTAAGAAAATATAATTGTAAAACTGATTAGTTAGAGATAATAGACTTTCATTTTAATAAGTTATAATTGTATGAATATGCTGTTCAAATAAATTTAGAAGTTGGAAGTTTATAATATAAAAACTTTGTAAAATGAAGAATCTCAAGGTGCTATTCATAATAAAATTAGATGAAGATTTTAATTTTGTATATACAATAATAATAAGAAGTATCCTTTATGTCATTACTAGTTTGGTTGAACAGATAAGGTATTTCCCTTATCACTTTCAATTTTAACAAAATATAAAAGAGAAATGATTTCATTCAAAATAATATAATAAATGAAACGATAAATATAGATATAAAAATATATCAAATCTCATCACACCTGATATGATATGAATATAAGTTACAAACTTTCACATTAACAAAGTTAAATTTTACATTGCCCTCTTAAGAAAAATTGTCAAAGAAAAATAAAATTGCAGTATTGTTCCTAGGTATGTGTGAGCATGGGAAATATCACCAAATCCGCCCAGCTTCAAATATTTGGATTTTTGGATTATTTGATTTATTTTTTATTCATTATTGGTTTATTATTTAAAATAAAAAATCAACAAATTTGAGACCGAAATGTGGATCGTTGATATACTTAAAACAAAATCATTTCATGTCACTTCTTGCTTTGGAGTGATTATCCGACTGTTAATTTTATTTTTCATATGTGGCTCTCTCTAAGAGCAACACGATTACACTGAAAGTTCGAAATTGTCAATAAATAAATCCAAAAGAAATATTAACTGTAAGAAAATCGTGATATTTGACATCGTTATCTCTATCCATGGTTACCTTGTTTGGATGTTCCATTACGTCACACCGGCCCTCAGTCCCCACAATAAACCTTTCTTGAAGCTCATAAATACCGAAGAGGAGGTTGAACTAACGATTGGGTAATTCTTTCTTCAATTTCTTGCTTGGCGTTCCCAAATTCTTGAATTTTCTTGGAAAGAGTGAGTATGAATCCAAAGGGAAGAACAACTATTGAGGTTGGAGCTGATGGGGTGGCTGTGATCACCATCATTAACCCACCTGTCAATTCTCTTTCTCTTGATGGTAAAATGATCATTACACAGTTTTTGGAATTTGGATCTTGAAATAACCTTTTTCTGATTTTCATTTGTTGTTGTTCCTCCATGTTTCTTGATTATGATTCCGACCGACTGAAAGATTGAAACTTTATGTATTTATGGTTGATTTATTTTGTGGGGTTGTTGTTGAATTGATTGTTTGTTGTAGTGTAATAAGTATTTTGGATTTGAATGGGTTGTTGATGCTATGAAAATTTTTTTTTCTGGTAGTTGAATCATGGGGAAACTTGATGCCTTGTGTAAATGAAAATTGTTCTTGATCTTGGTTTTGAATTTTAAGTCTTCCTTTGAGTATTAATTTTAAATTGAGTTGATTAGAGTTAAGGAATTTGATAATGATGGTGGATTAGTTGGAAATGGATTTTAGTTTCGAGAAGGTAGTTAGTTTAGATTGAGAACAGTAAAAAACGAGGGTACAAATACATTCATTGTTTGCAACTTTGCCATGCTAAAAGTAAAAGATGTGAGATCTTCTGAAAGTAAAGGACTGTGGACCAGACTAACTAGTGAGCTTGTTTTGATTTTTATTTTTACTTTGTAAGACTGTCTTGAAGAAAAATTGAAGTAGTTCAGGATAGACCAGCTAATACTAATCTTTCTTGTTATTTTGTGTTACCAAACGCTTCATTAAAACATGCATGGCCTGCCTTGCAGTTGTAGTTTTATTTATATTCTTCTGTGTAATAGTCTTCTTTCATTTGAACACAGATATGAAGCTTGAGATGCTTGTGAAATCAGAATAGGCATATATGTCGGGATTGTATGCTGTCAGTTTTGTTTGCTTCTTTTAATATAAATATAAAAAGAAAACGGAGCAGGAATATGATCACATGAATCTCAAAATTGTAAAAACTTGTGAGAAAACTGGTTGCCGCTTTTCATATACAACTAAGATGGCATTTCTGCCTATACTGATGAGAGTATCTATGTTCTCAATTTGTCCTTTCCAGTGTTGAACAGCTTGAAAGAAAGCTACGAGCAAGCTTTGAGACGCGATGATGTAAAGGCAGTTGTTGTTACAGGTAAAAGTTGAGACTTGAGAGATTATTATTATTATTAGGCGTCTCAACAAGCATTTGACGTTCTTCATTTGTGTTTTTGCAGGTGCAAATGGAAAATTCTCTGGGGGATTTGACATCACTGCTTTTGGTGGAATTCAAGAGGGGAAGAGTATGCTGTTACTTCTCAATGTGTTCAATTCCAGTGCTGTTTTACCCCTTATTTAACACTGGCTATATTGCTACAGTTCCAGCTCCAAAACCTGGTTTTGTATCCATGGAGATACTCAGTGATGTTGTCGAAGGTACATTCTCAATCTAATCTCTGCTAAGATTTGAAGTAATATCCAATAAGCTGGTTTAATTCAAATATTGAATAAGGTTCCCTTGCTTTCAGCTGCAAGAAAGCCCTCTGTAGCAGCTATTGATGGCCTTGCCTTGGGTGGAGGACTAGAAGTTGCGATGGTATTTACTGCCTTTCTATTGTTTTAACAAACTTTCTGCGAAATACCTAGAGATGATCTTACATCTCTTTTTTTTCAGGCTTGCCATGCACGTATTTCAACATCTAATGCACAGCTAGGCTTACCTGAGCTGCAGCTCGGTATACTTCCTGGTTTTGGAGGTATGATGAACATAAGCTGTATATTAAGTGTAACTGTTTTAGGTAATTGGAGGATTTGAGGGGAAAAGTTGGTAAAACTAAACCAGGACTGTTGTATTATATATTGTAACTGGAGGTTGTACATAATGAAGTGGATTATATAAACTGGAAAATGTTTTCAGCTTAGGAGGAAATTAGGGAGATGTTTGGTGAGAAAAAATTTCCACTCTTCACCCCAGGAAATACTGAGGTGTTCTCTTGACAAACTTTTAGAATAGTTCAAAAGATCTTTCTTTCAACTTTTTCTTGTATTTGTTAATTTTAAAAATCTTGATTGATTATCAGCGGATTGCATAACTTGTCTAGGGAACGAATATTCTTGTTAGAATACAAGGATAACTAGCTTGCTGGAATTTATAAAAGTTAATAAAGCTTGGTCTTTGTGGATTTCGGTGGGACAGTGGAATATGATGTAAAAACTAGTTAGATACTAAAATTTTTACAAGAAAGCCTCTCTCTTGTTATCAGACCATTGAACATAAATGCCTTCTTTTGGACTCTTGTGATAATGAATATCTGGCATCTTACATTTGTGTATTACTAAATAATGATACTCAATTATAGGTACCCAACGGCTTCCACGTCTTGTTGGTCTTGCTAAGTCTCTTGAAATGATGTTGGTAAGCAGTGGCATACCTATTTAACTCTTAACATACTTGCTTTCAATATATGGGTTGGGTGATATATACATCTCATATTTCTCCTCAATCTAGACGTCAAAGCCTGTCAAAGGGGAAGAAGCTCTGAATTTAGGTCTTGTAGATGCAGTAGTGTCTCAAGATCAACTACTAGCTACTGCACGCCGTTGGGCACTTGATATCTTGGAACTTAGAAAGCCTTGGGTAGCTAGTCTTTATAAGACCGACAAGTTGGAGTCACTCTCTGAGGCAAGGGAAATACTGGATTTTGCTAGACTTCAAACGCGTAAGCAGGCTCCAAATCTCAAACATCCATTGGTTTGTATTGATGTTGTGGAGGAAGGTGTAGTTTCAGGTCCTCGTGCAGGACTTTTGAAGGTTTGTATCCATCTTCGTTTCTATTTTTCTTTTGCCCCAGTAATTAAACAACATATAATGTGATCTGGTGCTTCGAATTGCAGGAGGCTGAAGCATTTCAAGTTCTTCTACATTCTGATACTTGCAGGAGTTTAGTCCATGTTTTTTTTGCTCAACGAGGAACTACAAAGGTTCTGATGGATCAAATATTTATTACTTCTTTGTTTCTTTTTCATTATGTGTTACTGACCACGAAGTAGAAAGTTAGCTGATCATGCTTTAATCTGTTTTCATGTCAAGGCCAAGGCAATTATTATCTCGGGTTTAGTAAATTGCTAAAGTTAGATAGTTTATACATCAGTCTTGAAGCATGGGGTTGTGTTTGGTCAACATAACTTTGTTCTGAATAATGGTGCTCTAGAATATGTGCACATGTAACTTCTAGTTCCTTCAAATTTCACCTGTACTTTCTTAAACAGGTTCCGGGGGTCACTGATCTTGGATTGACTCCAAGAAAGATAAAAACGGTTGCAATTCTTGGTGGTGGATTAATGGGTTCTGGTATAGCAACAGCTCTGATTCTGAGTAATTATTCAGTGGTTCTTAAAGAAGTCAATGAGAAGTTCCTACAGGCTGGGTTGGATAGAATACAGGGTGAGGGAACTACTCTTTTTGGGGTCATTGCTTGATTGCAAAACTGAGAAGTGACCTGACTAATTTTATTTGAACTCAGCTAATCTGCAAAGCCGAGTAAAGAAAGGAAGAATGAGTCAAGAGAAGTTTGAAAAGACTTTTTCTCTGCTCAAGGGTGTTCTAGATTATGACAGCTTTAGACATGTGGACATGGTCATAGAGGTAAGAGAGTTTTACTCATTCAGTTGATAATCTTATAAAATTTTCTAACTATTTGTTTCTTCACTTTTCTTTTTCCAGCATTTTCCATTCTGTATATGTCTTACAGTCATTTGTTCTTGATGCTGGTAGGCTGTGATCGAGAATGTGTCTTTGAAGCAGCAAATATTTGCAGATCTTGAGAAGTATTGCCCTTCACATTGCATACTTGCAAGTAACACTTCCACAATTGACTTGAATCTAATTGGTGAGAAGACAAAATCGCAAGATCGGATTATAGGAGCGCATTTTTTCAGGTTTCTCCAAATTACCTCATAAGTTTGCCCTCTTTATTTTTGGTGGGAGTGGTGATGAGGGATGGAGGAAATTATGTTTTAGGTTTTCCAAACTGCTTACATTTTCTGTTTGCTCCAGTCCTGCTCATGTTATGCCTCTTCTGGAAATTGTTCGTACCCAAAAGACATCCCCTCAAGTCATTGTGGACTTACTGGATGTGGGTAAGAAGATAAAGAAAACACCAGTTGTGGTTGGGAACTGCACAGGCTTTGCTGTGAATCGGATGTTTTTCCCCTACACTCAAGCTGCTCTGTTGCTTGTTGAACGAGGCACAGATGTCTATCAGATTGATAAGGCAATTACCAAATTTGGAATGCCAATGGGACCCTTCAGGTTTGAACATATTTGCTTAATATTCTTTAGTAATTGTGCTTCAAACTACTAAAAAGTCAAGCCTTGTAAGTTTTGTGTGTTAAACATGCAGATTATGTGACCTGGTTGGTTTTGGGGTTGCAATTGCAACTGGCTCTCAGTTTGTCTTGAATTTTCCTGAGAGATCATATAAATCACTGCTTATTCCTTTGATGCAAGAGGATAAGAGAGCAGGTGAACTCTCCTCACCACTTTATTTGACATTTTAACTGTTTTGAAGTTCTGAAATTAATCGTTTGCTTGTTGTAGGTGAAACTACTCGTAGAGGGTTCTATGTCTATGATAACAGACGGAAAGCCAGCCCTGATCCAGAAATAAAGAAGTACATTGAGAAAGCAAGAGAGATGTCTGGTGTTACCATTGATCCAAAGGTCTCCTTCTCTCTTTCTTGGAACCACCCACATTACCACCTTTCCCCTATACTCAGGCACTATTTCACTCTTACTCGTATATAATTGTATCTAATTTGGACCATAAAACTGTTTTTAGTTGGCAAAATCATCGGAGAAGGATATTGTGGAGATGATATTCTTCCCTGTTGTAAACGAGGCATGCCGGGTGCTTGCTGAAGGTATTTCAGTCAAAGCTGCAGATCTTGACATCTCTGCTATTATGGGCATGGGTTTTCCATTTTACAGGTTTGTTGCTTTTTTATTTTTAGTTTTAAATTATTATTGAATATTGTCCGTATCTAAGCATGAAGGACTTTTCATAGCCATAGATATCTAGCTTCTTGATAATGCGAACAGAGACAAAAGTGCTAATGATCTGATTTGATATTCATTGAGCAGGGGAGGAATTATGTTCTGGGCCGATACCCTTGGGTCAAAATATATTTGTTCCAGATTGGAGGAATGGTCAAAATTGTATGGTGGATTCTTCAAGCCTTGTTCATACTTGGCCGACAGAGCTGCAAAAGGAGCGTCTCTGGTGAGAATACCATATAACTTCCATATTTCTTCTATAACTAGTTATTCATTATTGTTGAATTTCCTCTTATCCTATAAACTGGTTAGATCTCGTCTTCGGTCATTTTTCCCAATTGTGCTCGTTGCAAACAGTTTCTTGCATATCTTAATTATGCCTAAAATTCATTGAGGTTGGAAATGTCTTGCTGGAGTCATTAGAATTGCTCTCATCATTATCATATTCGTTCTTCTGATCTTGATCCGCGTTTCTTCTGGGAAGAAAACTGAACATCTATTAGAGCAAAATTGATTAAAAGTCTGCTGTTGATATTGCCACTAATAAACACCAAAACCTGTGTTTTTGCAGAGTGCACCTATGGATCCTGCAAAATCCCGCCTGTAAAATGAGCTCGGGGCTATCAACTTTCCTTTTACGTTGCACTTCCATGTACTTCTCTTTCGTCTTAGCCATATGTTTGGCTTTTCTGTCCGGGAAAAATGGATCAAGAACTGCTAAATAATTTAGTAGGAATTTGTTAATCAAAATGCAATAATATTCTGCAAAAAAGATAAGAATTTGTCAGCAAATAGCTTGATCATTCTATTTCTATTGAATTCTTGGAAGTTAGTAGCAGCTGTTATTTCTTTATCCCTTCATAAATACATTTCTTGTGTTCTTGTCTGATCAACTATACAGCATGACTTGCTATTTCAATCATAATATTTACAGATAATTTACTGTTTTTTCAAAATATCTATACCAAGCAACTCCGATAAATCATAAAGGGGGAACCTCCCAAGTTTTACGATGGTCCCATGTCAAGATTTGTATTCGTTCTTGCCTTCGACCCACCTTAATGCTGTTATTGCTGTGGGTTACCACTGGAATGCACTGGATGCTCTTTATCATTGTACTGATTGGAAATTCCTCCCAACTTGCAAATGATATATGGGCACCATGATTGGTTCAGTCAAAAGTTCATTTGAAGCCTTGATTGTTTTCTATCTTTATTTTCTTTTGTTTTTTTCCCTTTGGCCGCCGGCATAAATTGACTGGCTGAGAAGTTAAGGGCTTTGGCTTGGGTATGAATGTATGATTAAGTCTTGAATAAGATTAATATTTTGTTGTTAGATTTTGATCTGTTGATGTATCTTTCTTTTACATGTTCTTGTAATATTTTGATTTCTTGTAATATTTTGATGTTCTTGTAATATTTTGGTGGTCGATCTACCCTCTTGTCAGGAGAGTGTAATCTTTATTTAAAAATGTCAGTTTTACTTGTAAACGAAAATCCAATAATGGTAGAGTTCAATTTGAAGGTGGATAAAGGCTCCTAGGAAGGTTAATGTTGTCATTCCAATATGCAAGAGGTTAAGACTACCCGGATTCTTGTATCATATTTACAAGTCGTGGTAATCTTGATCATTTGAGAAGATTGTGACTGATAGATCGGGATTTGGACTGAGTAAAAATTGAAGTGATTTTTCTGCCTTTTAAGTCAAATTTGAGATTTCACACCTACTTGAAGCAAGATTGTGTCAGTGTTAATGACTTAAAAGCAAGAGAGTTTTGCCGCCTACGTATCTTCTTTCAAGAATGGAAGAATCAAAGTCAACGTAGTTCTTTATTGGAATTGTGTTGCTATTTGTTTAGCATTTTGACACTGTTATCATACCTCACGTCATTTTAATAATGGAGAAATAGCATAATAATGAGACCCTTTTCAAATAATGGATTTCTTCGGGTTTTTAGAACCTATCAGGTTTTCTGATCTTGATCGGGTTTTGGTCCTATCTGGTTTCCCGATCAAGTTTTCCTAACCTATCAGGTTTTCTGATCCTGATTAGGTTTTTGCCCTTTCAGGATTTCTTTGAATATTTCATGGTATATCGGTGAGTGATGTCTAATTTTGGGATAAGCTAGGGTTATTGATTAACTTGTGACTACTGAAGATTTACGTAAATTTGGTCCATGACATACTCAAGGAAGATCAAAACTGAACAGAAATATCAGGATGTGATGTGTTTTGCTGTCAATTGCCAATAATTACCATATTCCTCCCCCAATTGGACCATCTGGATTAGCTTGCTGAGAACAGAAGTATGTGTAATCTAGTCATCCTTTTGAATATAAACCATGAGAACCCGGGCTCGTCTTTCATACATCTCTTACACTTCTCTCAGTGCCCAAGTCTACTAAACTTGGCTTCTTCTTCCTTTGACATGGAAGCCTTAGTTTCTTGTTTGGCATCTTAGGTGAGAAACTCTACATGTATATCCATGTCCAAGAGTCTGATCTCTCCTCTCCTCTTCCCCCTGGTTCCTCTTCATTTTTCAAATGAAATGAAGAGGAACCCTTAAATTTATTACTCGATCGATATCGGGTTCTTTTTTCTTGTAGGCAATGTGGGTTCATTGCTGGTCATTTTTGCTTCCATGTAAGTTTCTTGAATTTCTTGATTCTGAACTTGTCCTTTTTTTTTCGTCTTGATCTTTGTAGGCTGATGCTATAAATTGCAATAAGGGTAGGAATATACTAATGTTTTTATGTTGGAAAATGATGGACAGAAATACATTTTGGAGGATTTTCAAGAAGGGCACAACTGATGATTTTGATTGTTTTCCTTACATATCTGTGTTTCTAAATGCATCACTTTGGACTTACTATGGTTTAGTGAAACCTGGTGCAATTCTTGTTGCAACTGTCAATGGTTTTGGAGCTGCAGTCCAAGTCATCTATATCAGCATCTTCCTTGCATTTGCACCTCCAAAAGTGAAGGTAAGATATTAATATGCATTTCGTTGTGCTTTTCTATGATATCTATCTCACGTCGGGATTAGGCATGGTTACGTATTTATTGATAAAGATGAGTCTAAGTAGTTAGACTTGAGTCTTGTAAGGCCCATAGTCCCATTTCATGCCAAAGGGTCTGGGGCGTAACAATTTCTCCATCCATGATCCCATTTCTCAGATTCTTGATCTGAAATGTTTTCACAGGTTAAAACTGCTGCACTTCCGGTGGTTCTGAATGTGGCTTTCCCAGTTGCTGCCACTGCATTTACCATGCTGGAACTGCGGGGTGAGGTGAGGATCAATTCCATAGGGTTCATCTGTGCAGGTCTCAACAGCATCATGTGTGGTTCTCCTCTATCTTCCATGGTGAAGTTAAAATCTTTCCACCTTTTTGGCTGATCTTTTTTATAGCTTTTAATTATCAAAATCTCATTATCTGAGATAATTTTCACTTGCAGAGGATGGTGGTGAAAACAAGAAGTGTGGAGTATATGCCATTGTGCCTTTCAGTTTCCCTCTTCTTGAGTGCTTCTTGTTGGGCTCTCTATGGTTTGGTAACTCATGATTTTTTCCTTTTGGTAAGTTTTTGGCTTTTCCTTCTTTCTTATCTCCAATCCAAATCTATCAGACAAAAAGAGAGCAACATTCATCAAAATAGGGCACCGACCACTAGTATGATGTACCTCTTTTAAGACAACTTGGCAATGCCCCAAGGAGATGATGTTTAATAGCATTATCCAACTCATGAAGTAGGTGACTTCTATACCAACACACACACATGGCATCTCCAACTTGACTAGGTATAGAAAGATTTGCTAAATTACATACCCAGATAAATGGCATGTTGAAACAATACGATTGATTTGAATGTCTACCACTGACTCTATAGAGTCTGGGATTATCCTTTTAGGCCGATCAAGAATCAAGAAACCGTTAAAGATTTTTATTTTCTTGAAAGTTCAGGAGTAAAGCAAAGCCCTTTTAATATTGTACCTTGTGTAACAAAAATATTTAAACTTGATGCAGGTACCTAATGGGATGGGTTTTATACTGGGAATATTTCAGATTGGGCTCTATGCCTTATACAGAGAAGGAGAGCCATTAAAAGGTGACTTGGGAGGAGGACTAGAAGAGGGATGGCAACACCAGCCCCTCATTGTACCTTCTGATGAAGCCACAAAAACATGATGCAAAACAGCTTTCTTTGTTGTAAACCATTTCCTTAGTACTTGTATTTGAGGTATCTATTTCGGCATAGGTAATATAAGTAAGAATTAAGGATTAGATTGTCTTTAATGCCATCTTATTTTTACATGTCTTGATTTTTAATTTTCATTATGGGAGAGAGACAACCAGATGGTTTTTTTTCTAAAAAAAAATTTAGGCTAATCTTGACCTAACTAATCTACTGAGATCATCCATGAATATATTTTAATTAGGTGATATTTTATCACTTTTATGATCCGAACTGCGATCTCTTAGTCATCTGTAAGGTTGATTTATTATCAGAAATATCTACTTGTCAATTAGATTGTTTAACCATTTGATTTGAGATGAAAATTTCTTACATTTACAACTAGTTTGGGAGTTTTAGACAAGAGAAGAGATAATTTAAATTAAAAAAGAAAGAAGTTATATCTAAAATTGTTTTGAAATTTCAAGAAAGAGAAAGAGAAATATATTATTTTTATTTAAGAATTTGCAAATCTCTCCCAAATAGAGGTCTTCCCTGTCTCTCCAAGCCCTTACTCTTTTCTCCTAACCCCTCCTTCCAAATTAGTAGACAAAATTTGAGGTAAAACCTGCATACAAACACCTCAAGAAAAATTTTGGCAGTGTAATAGACACACACAACCATCCACAAAAAAAAAAGAAAAAAAGAATGGGCTTTGATTGAACCAGAAAGGCCTAAGATAAATAATTGGACTATGTGTTTTTTTAGCTTTGAGAGACTTAAGTTGTTGATAAAAGCCCAACACTGAGTCTCATACTTATCAAGGTTAAGAGATAACAAAATCAAATCCAAGCCCACAGTTTAAATCCAAACTAAAAATGAATTAAGATCCAGAACCATAAATTTGATTGAAATTTTTTTTTTGAAAAAAATATTTTAGTTTTAAATTTACATGATTTTTATTATCATCATAATTATAAGTATTTTCTGTCTACAGATGAACTCAAAAAAAAAAATTTTTGACAAGTGATTTTAGATCAGATCGAATCAAATTCATGATGTACTAGATAAAAGTCAATTTATGTGTCAGTTTTTCAATTCTTTTTCATTTTGTTAAAATAAATATTTTAAAATAATTAATAATATACATGTAATAATTAGATACTAGTTAATTAAATTCATCTTTATCAATCTTATGATATTTTTTTATTCAAAATCCCAATAGGATACAAGTTCTTTGGAGTCAACTATTAATACTACTATTATTATTATGGAAATGAAGGGGTTTTATTCTTGTGAGAGAGTGTAAGGTGTAGGAATAACCCCCCACCCAAGTTAGAATGTAAAATGGAAGAAAAAGAAGAGAAGGCAGTACCATAATCCTTTCCCTAGGAACAAAGACGAAGAAAAAGGGAGGAGTAAACAGTAGGGAGATCAGCCAAAATACAAGGAAGAGACAAAAACACTGTGGATCCCCATGTGTGAGTTTCCAGTGCCCAATTTCAATCAAATCTCAATGGCCCAAAGTGTACCCCTTTTGCTTTGCCTAGAGAAAGGAAAAGATCCTTCAATTTCACTACATCTATCCTTCTTGTGTAACTCATGTGTCACGTTAGTACTGTACTAGTATTATAATTCCTATGTTTGAGTTTTTTTTTTTTTCACCAAAATCCATGCTTCTTCTTTACTGCCATTGCACCCTCTGTTGTTTTTCAATTGTTAATTTCTATACTATGTGGTTCTCGTTCTCGTCTTCCCATACATTCTTTTGTTTATTCTTCTTGGATTTCAATTTGAAAAATCATCTTCTTTACTGGTAGTGTTTGATGGAAATATCAAGAATTTGAAAGAATTATGGAAGGAATATGGGTGGGGGAGCCACCTAGGGTGGGAATGATGCGATTACAAGGTGAGGGAAGCAGGAGAGCACAATTTGGGAGAGGGGCCAGTAGTGGAGGAATCTACTGGCAGAGTCAGAGAGGTAAAGATAAGATTTTTCTCAAGATAAAGCTCGGTGGAATTTTGGCTACGCTACTGTTAGGTTACATTCTAGTATTGATTTTCATGTTTTGATCTTGTGATTCAAGTGTTTGATTGATAGCCAATTTTATGAGATCCAATTTTAATTCTAAAAATGACTAATCTTGGTGAGGTTCTTTTTAGTGGGCTCTTTTCATGTAGTAAATCTTTAATGGGTTGTCATTGGATTCTTGATCCAAATCAGGATTATGCATAATATGTGACTTTTGAGATCTCAAAGGTCCAACCTCATATCTCCCCCGACCTATAAGATGTCATGTCAAGGGTGAAATTTAAATTTATCTTTGATTCGTTTCATTGGGAGCTGCAAAATGCCAATGAATCTTTTTTCTGTCCAAACACGAAAAGATTTATAGTACTTGATTAATGATTTTTCTCATGGTAAAAAGACTGCATATGGGTATGTGTAGTCATAATAAACTCACTGGAGAGAGTATGATGGACTAGTCTAGCCCCATTCTTGAGATATATCAGATGACGTATGTGTATATATACCATATCTATCAAAGTGAATTTTACAGCAATAGCAGAAAGAAATTACTACTAGCACGTTATTTGCTGCAAATCTCCAAACTTTTTTCTACAAATCATGATAAAAACTGTGTTCTGTAGTGTGGTGCTGAGTGTTGTTGTGTCTCTCTGGACAACACTAGTAGCAACAGCAGAGTCAGAGATTCTTTTTTAAAGAGCGAAAACTATGGTTTCGTTTTGGGTTTTCTGCTGCTCAGTGTTCAATAACAATGGTAACCAACAAAGTGATAAAGATAAATTGTTTCTCTGCACAGCAAAAAAATTACTGCTAGGTTGGTACTGAGGCTTGAGCTTGTCTTCTATATCATTTTAATTGTGTAAAATAGTCACTAGTCAGGTTTCCACGTGCTTCTGGGGACTCTCTCCCCACAGTATACCCCTACCTTACCCCCCACTATTCCTACTTACTTTAATGCCATGTTTGCCTTCATTTATGCACTCCTTTGACCATTTGTTCCAGTTCCCAAGTCGTTTATCTGTCCCTGTTTAGAGCCCATTTGGCCATTTTCATTTCTTGATATTAAAGTCTTAAGCTTTCTCGTGAGTTGTGTGTGTATATTTGGGGATGTGAAACAACGGAACTCTCCAGGCCATTCATCAAGTAACGAGAGGAAAAATCCCTTGAGGTGCTTTTTTGTTCTGTTCATCAGGGTTCTGAAGATTATTTGGTGTCGAGATGGTGATGGAAGTGGTTCAAGAAGATATGGGTGAAGGTAACATGCAATGTACAGACCATCCTTACAAAAACAGCACCCCGGGTGGGATCTGTGCTTTCTGTCTTCAAGAAAAGCTCGGAAAGCTTGTGTCTTCTTCCTTCCCTGTTGCTGTTTTTCCATCATCCTCTTCATCTTCTTCTCCATCTTTTAGATCTGACTTTGGTGGTAGTACCACTGCACCAACTCTTGCAGTCCGTCCTAATGCAGCGTCAGCAACCAACTCTAACATGGTCAGCTTTGGCAGTGTAAACAGTAGTGACTGTGACTACAATCACTATTATGCCAGGAGGTCTAGATTAATGTTTCTCTCAACGCACAGGAAGAAGAAAAAGAAGGAAGCAGCCATGGCAGCTGCAGAGGCCTCTAGCATTGTTTTCAAGAGGAGCAAGTCCACTACTACTCCTAGACGTGGCAAACATTTCTTGGAAGCTGATGATGCTGAAGATTACAGTCCTCACAGAAGAGGATTCTGGTCATTTCTCTACCTATCATCAACAAAACACAGCACAACCAGGAAAGCTGAAAGGGGACAGAGAGACATTAGCTACCCATCATCTGTGTCTGGTGCTAGTGCTGTGGGAGGAGCATCTATGAATGGTTCAATGAGATCAAGAGAAAAGAAGAAAGAAGAGCTTGTTGTTGTTGAAGAGAATGAAAGTCCTGAAGAAGCTGCTGTTGATAGAAAGGTCTCAAGATCTAGATCTGTTGGTTGTGGAAGCCGGAGCTTCTCAGGAGACTTCTTTGAGAGGATTTCAACTGGTTTTGGAGACTGCACTCTCCGCAGAGTTGAGTCTCAGAGGGAAGGCAAGCCTAAAGTGCACTCAATGCATCGCAACAGTGGTGCTGGAGGTGGACAAGACTGCATTAAAGAAAGAGTGAAATGTGCAGGCATTTTTAATGGATTCATGATCACCTCATCTTCCTCTTCTTCATCATCATCCTCATATAGAGTTTCTTCTTCGACTGAAGACAATGTCAATGGAAAAACTACAACTACTACACCTGCAACTGTAAGACATCTTGCTCATGGAAGAAGTAGGAGTTGGGGCTGGGCATTTGCAAGTCCAATGAGAGCTTTCAGTAAGCCTTCTTCAAACGGAAAAAGAGAAGCTCCAAACAAGAATGCCACTCCAAATTTGGCCGCAATTCCTTCACTGTTGGCCGTGAGAGGCTAAAGATGAAGACTTTATTAGGTTACTACTACGTACATTACTAGCTAAATTATACTACAACCACTGCCTACTACTACTACACAATCTCAAATTTCTTGTCTTGACTGTGTTTATTGTGTTCCCGACTGTTCATCATGCTTATCTCTGTTTCATCAGTATCGACATACTTCATATTCAAGATTATGTTAATTTCTATTAAATTCCATTTGTTGTATCCCAGGGTCAATTTGTTAAATCTTGTCTATGAGTTATTCTATGATGATAATGGATTACTACATAAGGTGCTTTACATTTGATTTCAAAGATGATGCTGATGCTGGCCTAATCTGCAAATAGTAATCATCCTGATTTCTCCATATGTGAAGGGAAAAAAAGAGGGACACAAATATTAGTAGTTCTTTTACTTTTCATTCCTATTTGCTTGTAGATTTGTGTTAAATGATCAGCAATGTTCATACTGTGTTAAACTAGTAAGATGAAGCCTTGAGATCAGTACCCTTCTGGTCCAAATTCTGTCTTAATCTTGATTTGTAACTCTAGGGGTCTTTGTTGATTTGGAGAGACTGAAAGATGATATCTTGAGAGTGAGATCCCATTCATTTTTGGGACCTATTTTTGGGGATCATGATAGATGAGATGATGCTAACTTTTTATGAATTGGTAGTATGTTGCTACTTTTTGTGAACAAATTTAGGAATTGTTGGTTAAGATTGTATCCTTTTAATGTTCCCATCCAAGAGTCTCTCTTTGTCTTTGTTTCATGTGCTACCTTTCTAGGTGGCTAAAAATTATAAAGAAAGATTGACTTGCACTTTGCACTTTCACTTGGACCTTGGACTTGCACGTACTAAAAAAAGGTCACTCCCCCTCCTCACTGGCTAGGCCATGTGCATGGGAGTTATAGGCACAAACAAAATCATTTTTAAAGAAAAACCACTACTCTGGAAATGCAAAATGAAGAACAAGAATCACTAAGAGTCAAATGATGTTAAGATGAAGACATTCTAAATTGTCTTACTCAGGAGATCTACATTTGATGGGTGAATGACTCCAAACTTTGCTAGATTATTATTCTATTGTCTTTCTGATCTAAAATTAGTTTTTTTAAGAAGTAAAATGTGCCTTGAAACCAGTTGTTCTGAAGAAAAATGCCAAGAAACCCAATAATTAAACAAGTTTGCTCATCTGGTTATTCATTCCAATTATGGGTTTTTGCCTCTTAGTCTTTCTTTCTTCCCCAGACACCCATTGTCGTGCGCTGCTCCCAAAAGAGTTCATGTTTGTGCTGTAACTTTATTGTATTTTTGCAGCATGAACTTTATTGTATTTTTGCAGTATGAACTAGCATATTTTTCTGTGTATATATTCCTTTATTTCGGCATATTAATTAAAGAGTGGATGTAATAAATTCTTACAACAGAGAGAGCAGGGTGGTTGGCTATGAAGAGGATGGTTCTCTTGTGTGTGTTCAAGAAAAAAATCTTCTATACATTTGCTATGCCATTTAAGAGATAGCTGCAAGATTAGCTTCTTCTTGCAGAAATGGCTACAAAAATGATTAATTGGGAGACACTGTTTTTAACAGAAGAAGCAAATGTTGGTTGAGTTACTTGAAGGGTTCCCAAGAAAAGATCTTAACAAAAGATTAGACATGATGCCATCGGATATAGTTCAGTGACAATTGAGTGCATCATTGTTGTTGTAACGATAGCTTATGGTCTGTGAGCAACAGTGTATGAGCTCAAATCTTGTCAGTGGCATGAAATTGGATTCAATAAAGGATTAGACATGATGATTAAGCAAAATGTATGTCAAATTGGGTACTCATCAAAGTTAGTTGCTCAATCATAGATTTTCTCTTTCAAAGACTTTTTGTAAGTATTTAGTTGGAAGATTGCATGGTTTGAAAGCAAAAGCCAACAAAGAGAGGAATGAATAATACCAAAAGGAGGGACAGAGACGTATGGCATTGATGACATGAAGGATGCAGACACATAACGACATTGAAAAAGGCTGTCTGGGCCAACACTGGGGTTGGATATATGACATGAATGATGATCCATCTAATGCTTGCTTGCTTACTTTCTCTCTCTAAAAAGGACATGTACTTTTCTAAGGGAGATTGTCACAAACACTTTGTGGGTGGGATTTTTGGGGGACCCTTAAAATTAAAAGTGGGAAAAGGGGTTGGGGGGAGTTCCCTTATCATTACTCTCATTCATAACCTTTGTAACCATGAAAGTATATACTATAATCTTGTTGGAGTTAAAACTTGAAAAGGGTTCTTGATAAAGATCCCATTTGGGACTCTGTAAATTCATTTCCATACGCATTTGATATTGAGAAAGGTGTATGATAGATATCAAGAATTACCATTGTTGCACAAACATTACCACAACCTACTGGCTCTTGGGGCTCAATTGGGACAATGGACTTAATATTATTCATGTTCTAACTACTCGACATGTTTGATACAAAACTACTACATGTTTTGACCCTGGTTGGCACCATAGTGACTTTTGATGAATGTCAAATAGTACAAGAAGTGATGGTGGAATCACTTTTTTATCTACTCTAAGTGTCCGTTTGGCCTAATTTTAAAGCTCTTTTATATTTATTTTAAGTCAAAAGTTAGGCAAAATAGAAATTATGAAAGCTATTAAAATTTAATTTTTTACAAAAAAGAGCTTTTTAAAAAAAAAAGTTGGGTAAAGGCAGCTTTTCATTCACAGAAGCTGTTTTTTTCTCTAAAACTATTCAAATTTGCTGCTATAAGTTTGAAAGTTATCTTGCACTTTCTTCTTTTTTTGTGGTAATATACTCTCCATATGTTAAATTTGGTATCATTTGATATTTGAACTTATTCATTTTTTTTTTCACTCTTGAAGGTATAGTTTTTAATTATATCTTATGTTCATTATGTAATTCAAAATAGGGTTATAATTATAATGTATAAATATTAAATTTTATAATATTTGAAGGTAAATATTAATTGGTGGATGTTGGCTATCTTATTCATTAATATACAAAAAAAAAAATCAACCATTTTGATTTATGAAAATTTTAATAAAAATAATAACTTATAGAACTTTAATGCCAAACAACTTTCTTGAAAAAAATAGCTTTTAAAATAAATTGACCAAACAACTTTCAGTTTTAAATAACTTTTAAAACAAATTTACCGAACAGCTTTCAACTTTTTATTATAAACTATTATTTTAAAAAGAAGTCAAAATACATCTTTTAAGAAATAAAAAAAAAATAGGTTAAACATGCTCTAAACAACTAAACAAGGAAAAAGGGTATCACCTATGAATGAATATGAGATTCCAAGACTTGGGTTATTATTGTACTTGAAATTTTCCAACTTCTAATGATGCTTTGGGTGGGAAAAGGCCAAAACCTTTTTCCTCTTAGCTGTAGTCAGAATGGTGCATGTGCCTCTTTTAAGTCTTCTTGCTTTCTAAATGGTACTTCCATAGCTAGGTGAACAATAGATTACTTGCATGAACATGCAAAAGAAAAAAAATATTATAATTGTTCTTGAAGATTAGAGAAATCATAGTTTAATCATAGCCCACTTTAAAGAAATACTATGACTTTGGTAATTCCCTTAATTAGGTGTTTTTAGCAAGAAAACAATGGTTCCTAATGGTCCTAAAGGCACATGCATATGGATCTGGCAACAGTGATGATTCTAACTCTTTCCGGTTGTTATTTACTTCATTTCTTTTCTTGTCATACCCCCACCCCCCACCCAAAAGAGGAAAAAAGAGGGAAAAGAATAGCCCTAGTTCGGATTTGAATATTTTTATTTTCATTTTTATTGTTTTTCGGATTCCGAATCTTCAGATCTAAAACGACGCTATAGGTTTAATACGATCAACTATTTGATAGTTATTTCTTAAGCTGATAATGAGTATTTTTATTTTCATTTTTATTGTTTCTTGGATCACGAATCTTCATATCTGAAACGAGACTATGAGTTTAGTACGATCAACTATTTGATAATTATTTCTTAAGCTGATAATGAGTATTTACATTCTCCCTATCGATACATATATGAACTTAGAAAACGATACTATTTCACAAGAAAAAATTATGAATTTGAAAATTTTTAATAGCGATTCCTTGGAACCTCTGCTAGGAACATCACCGGCAGGGAGCTTTGTAAATCCCCACTAAGCCTGCTTTGTGAAGTATCAAATTTCCTGTAATTATATTATAACCATATATATTTTTTACATGGGATTAAGGTATAAATAAATTTATTTATATTTTATGTAGGAATTAATATATTTATTACACAAGATGACGTGATATATCCAATATAAACTAGACATTGTAGATTCAAAAAAAGGCAGTTGGACAAACCATCGATTAGCTTCACATTTTCTCATGGCCCATGTTATAATAGTAGGTCCATTTCCTTTGTAATGTTTAGTCCCATTCACAATCCTATGCACATTTGACATTGTTTCATATTGGATACACATTATATAGAGGGAAGTTAATGACTAGTCACTAGTCAAGAAGAGGCTGCAAAAAATTTGCCTTCTTTAAATTCTCCCCCCTTCTTGCCCCTCCTAGTCCATAATCATAACTATGCTCTGATACTAATTGTCTGGTTCCTGATCAACAGATTAAAAATCGACTATGAATCTAATAACACTTACGTCCAATCAACTAATAATCATTATCGCTCTTGATTCTTAGTCCATAATCACAATTATGTTCGGATACACATTTTCTAGTCTTGGATCTATGGACACAAAACGCTTCTGGGTCTGGGAACACCTTCGTCCTACTTCTTGACCTAAATGAATAACCTGAGTTTATAATGTGTGCTCATCTCCATTCTTATCCGATGGAGAGAGGGTACCACAAAACTTTCCCCCCCTTAAGCATTCATTACTCGCCTTTACTAACTTGTACTGATACTTTACTATTTCCTCCCTCTTTGTACAATAATGAATCAGTACTAAGATTTCTGTTTGGTGACATTAATAAATTGGTAAAATCCAACAAACCATAATTTGAACAATTATTTCTTCATTAGCATTCCGTGGTCTGACACAGTCCTCAGAGAAGTACTTCAAGAATAAATTTTACATTTTTTTGAGAAAATTTTTAAAAATTAAATGTATTTAGTTTTTTTGATATATAAATGTAGTTTTCATTTTTTTGGTAATTTTTTTTAATTGAAATATAGTTGAAGAATAAATAAATAAATCATATAGCTCAATCTGATTGGGCCAATGTTCTATGGTTGATAACATTCATGTAGTGGATCCATTTAAAGTGGCCCACAATAAAGATCTAAACTCAAACAAACATATTAGAAACTTATATGAATAAAGTTGGGAAACAAAAAATTGCATGTGACACAATTATGGCTCTCAATTTTTTTTTTTAAGAAAACGGTGTTCGGTTACCTGACTATCCTGACTATATTGTTAATAGTTATAAATTCATAAAGATTAGAACTTGTACTTCTTTATCTAGGTCTATCTTTATATATATATATATATATATATATTTATATATCCATACATATTTCTGATGTGAAATATCACGCTTTAACATGGATTGTAATTACATAAACACTATAACATGGAATGACTAATAGACAAAGCTTGCTTGAAATGTCAAGCAAGTACTTATCATGTTTTCTTTTAGCTTCTTTATGAAAAAAACTCACAAAGAATTGTACAAGAAGTAGAAACAAACATGATTGAGGCCTTACATCACTAAGTAGTCATTCACAATCTTGCAAACATCATTATCAAGAACATAATTACAATGAGTAAATCCACACTTAATTAGTGTTTTTCCTTTTGTGGGTTTTTGTTTGTGGAGATTGTTGGGTTGGTTTTGGGGGTGGGTTGGGGCGGTGGGTGGTAGGGAGGTTGAAAGATGGAAAATTTTAACATGGGTTGTGTTTGATATAGGCTATAATTTCATTAGCTGCATTATTGGTATGTCATGATAAGGTACCCCCCCCCCCCTCTCCCCCTCTTCTTGTGACTGAATATTCCAGTCCCTGGATGACTCTTCATGGCTTCTGTCTTAAACTTTAGTACCACCATGCATATGGTCTTCCTCAGGTCTAGACCCACAATGGCAAAAGCTGCTGAGACACTACTCTGTGATTCTGCTGCTCTGCTGCAAGAACTTCTCTTACATATCCAACCAAAACAACCACTGTTAGCAAACAAGAAGGGCAGACAAGAATTTTAGTACACAGGTATCTTTGAGAAGAACTAGAATTTGATCATCCAAAACAAGAAATTGAAAGGAAAAAACTTACCCTTTTAGAAGAGAAACAAAGTGATTGGCAGTGGAGAGGGGTTTATCAAGTATTGGGTTGGTTTTGTGTATATAAGCATTTGGGGTTCTCGGATCATATTCTATTTAAAGAATACAAGAGAGAAAGCTAATGGTCTCTAGCTGTTCGAAAGACTCACAAGAAGTTCCACAAAAGGCTTGAAGATTCAAGAACTGGGGTGGGCTTGACAGTGTCTATAATCTAGTTGGGATGACATTCTCTGAAAAATTTTCAAGTGAATGTTTTGTTATTTTCTTGATTTTGATTTATAGGACATGATGTTGAGAGTTTCAAGAACTACCAAACAAATATCATAATACACTTTATCCATTTTCTTGAAACTGAATTGAAAGCTCACACATACAATCAATGGCAGGTTTCTGCCTAGATAACACAATACTATTCTTCAAGCAAATTATAGTTTCCTAACAGAACTTAGAAGCAACAGAAGCATTCTTATTCAAGGTAAAGATCCAAACTTGCACCAGCCAAACGATCAAACATGTAACATATATGTGATTCAAAGACTCTTTAGTTTCCGATAGGGAGGAACTTGAAGAGGCCAGGAGCCACATTCAAGATCTTCAGAAGGCCAACAAGGGATTCTCTAGCAAACTGCAGAGGTGCTTTCAGGATTCCTGTCGCAGGGAGGTTCACATTGCAGGTAGACAATGGAGTCTTCACAACCACACTGCAATTTGTCAGTAAAGAAGATAGAGGATCCAATAAGAAAGAAAACACCCCAGAATCATTAGTAGTTGTGCGGGACATAACATTTCCCCCACACTGCAACTGCACCAAAGCATCTGAGAAAAAAAGATAAGAAACACATATGAAAAACAGGACAATTCAAGAAATTTGTGTTTTCTTGGATTAATGTAGAAGCCTGTAGCCGTTATTCGAGGATGCGTTCTGGTGAACCACACCTCGTGAGGCTATTCGAGGAAGGCATTTGTGGGGTTTCAAACTTGGGACCTTTAGTCTCCACGTTCTCAGCTCCACCCACTGGGTTGTCCTAGAATGGACAAATTCGTGTTTTCTTCTTTGTAAGAATGTTGTACAACTTACTGGGAAAAACTGGGGTTGCTGTGCCATTGAGGCCAACGTTACCATCTTGAGTGCAGAACACAGTCCCCTGTATATTCACAAAGGAGCCAAGGACACTGATAAGTCCTCCTGATTGGGATTCTGCTATTGAGATTGCCATTACGGCAGCCAAGAGGGAAAAAAGAGTCACTCTAAAGGCCATGGTGGGGTTTTTGGGCTTATGAGAGGCATGTTGAAACCCTTTGAAATCAGGGAAATTTATAGGGAAGATATCAAGTGCATAATCCATATCAAAGTGAAGGATGAAGAGGAGAATTGTATGATCTGCATTTAAAGTTGAAATAAGACAATATATTTGTGTTATCTCTCTCTTCATACTTGCACCACTGAAGTTTTCAACTCTTGCCTGCAGTTTATGATCACTATACTAATGCCAGTTTATGATCACTATACTAATGCAATGGCAGCCATCTTTTGTGGGCTTCACCCTATGGCAGGACTCTATAACTGGGCACCTAAGCTTCAGTTGCAGCATGCTTTCTTTGGCTTCTTTTGAGGAACAATTCCCTCCATAATAATTTCATAAAAGAAGGTTCAGAGACGGTCCAATTCTCGCAACTAGTTTGAATGAACGTGAATATAGTAAATGCTTGATAATTTCAATATCTTTCCAACTTCGGCATTCCTAATGTCACCCACCAGCTTATTAACTGTGATTTTTCCTCAGGCTAAGAGTAGTTCAGCTGATTAAGTTCTTGATTCCATACATCACATGAGATAGAGACAACGAACTAAAAATCAATATTACGTCTCATCAGCATCCTCAAAATCTCTAGAGTTTCAGTTCCACTGTAACTTAAAAATAGTAAGTTGGAAAGATGATTGAAATAGATCAAACTTAAAAGAATTGAAAGAACCCATAAGTTTCTCTCTCTAAAACAGTAATATAATAATACCAATTAGCATTGAAACAACTAAAAAAGAATTAGCATAAGATACAAACTTAAGGCAAATGCAAAAAGAAAGATGGTCAAAGGCATCACAAACAATGAAAGAGTATCCAAAATTTTGAAACATATGTTTTCTTCTCCAACGTACAAAAATTGTTCCCAGCAGTTCTCTGCCCTCCCACATCTAATACCCTAGTTTTCTTAAACTTTATCCTCTGTAAAAAATTTGTGTTCTTCACTCAGATGGGGCAAGGAGGGACTTCAAGAGTGATACCAGCTTGGATTTGGCCCCAACCGATCAGACGCCAGTGCTTCTCAATTCTTCGGCTGAGTGCAATCTTCTCACCTTTGCTAGTGCATACAGGAGATGTGAGCTGTAGTTTAGCAAACACATTCTTCACAGCAACAACACGAGCTCCCGTTGACATAGATCCTATGTTCAACATAAGGATCTCACCCTTAGCCAGCTTCGAAACTTTACCTTGTCTCTCTGTGTCTTTTGTCCTAACACCAAGAAGTCGCCTTAATAGAAAGAAGTTCACCTGGCACAATCAAAGTTTGTTAAACACTCAGAAGAGTTGACATCACAGCAACCATAGCATGCCAAACCATTTTGTCAATAACAAAAGTCACTCAACCCTCATGAAACAAAATTTTCAATTTTCTAATTTAATAGAAGCTTCTTACCTCTAATTCAACATAGACTTCAGGCAATGACCCAACCTCACCAAGAACCTGTCCAACCAATCGATCAGCACGGGTCAGTGTTGGGTCCATCGTTGTGCCAACTCCAATGAGACCGCCAGGCACTGCAAACTGTAGCTCATTTTGCTCGGCATACAAAGAAACAATCCTAGAATATATTGGAGTGCATTTGATGTTGCCATTCTCATCCTTGACAACAATTCCAGGGCGAACCTCAATGTACTGATTTACTTTCAGAACACCCTACACAAATATAACAGTTCTTTATATGAAAAGCATCTCTAAATTATAGTGCTTTTTAAATTTCAAACTATGTTAAGAAGCAAAGCAAAAACTACATTTGCAAACTCCTATATGCAAAGCATATTAGTTTGACACGAAGCTATTTTTCCATCTAGTGGGATAAATTCATAGAATGCAACAGCAAAGATAACTATTGGCAGGCATTTTCAGTAAACTCAATCAAGCAATTTTATCAAAGAGAATTGAATGCAAGACTTTTAAAAGGGAGAACAAGGGGCAAGAACAAAGGAGAGATCCATGAATAGGGTTTTCAAGTACTAATACCTTCAATATGCTTCCACCAGCAACCCCACCTTTAATATCATCCACCTCAAAACCTGGCTTATTGACATCAAATGAACGAATAACTATCATATTTGGTGGTGAGATGAAGTTCCTCTCGGGAATAGGAATCTTTTTAACAATGTATTCACAGACCACATCGACATTATACTTCAACTGGGCAGATATGGGTACAACTGGTGCACCATCTGCAACAGTTCCCTGAAAAGAAGTTGAAATATAAAATAAGCATGAATAAAATGTCACATATCTGGAACCAAAATACCTACTTTAAAAAAAAAAAGAAAGGAAACATTTAACAGTATCAAGATAATCCAAGACTACTAACCTGTATAAACTTCTGGATGGCTTCATGCTGATTGATGGCAACATTTTCTTGCACCAGATCAACCTTGTTTTGAAGAATTATAATATGCTGGAGACGCATGATCTCAACAGCAGCCAAATGTTCAGAGGTCTGAGGTTGTGGACAACTTTCATTGGCAGCTATAAGAAGTAAAGCCCCATCCATAATTGCAGCTCCATTAAGCATTGTAGCCATGAGAATATCATGGCCCTAGAAACAATGAATAACATTAAGAAATTATATGCCAAAAAGGTTGAAATCTGTATTACTGTCAAAAAAACAGAAAGAACACAGAACATGAGACTTTCTTGCTGAGAAATATAAAGAGAATTAATAGATTATTAAGCAGTCAAAGAGCTGAGATATTCAAATATGTAGTCTATAATCATTGGAGACAGATTACCACACTCACGTGAGCATGATACATTTGTACTCTGACTGACGTGAGAACATATGAAAAGAACTTTGTGGCCCAGAAAAGAACATAAATGCTAAAAGATCTTGGGAAAATTCCCAGAACAGAAAAAAAGCAAAGAAAAGAAACCTAAAGAGAGCCTTCAAAGGTCTTCCTAAAAATACAACAGCAAAGAAGAAATCAAGTTAGGTGAGGGAAATAAAATCCTTACAGGACAATCAACAAAGGAAACATGTCTCAACAATTTCATCCTGCAGTTCTCAAAGCCAGGTACATCACACATTGGGCTATCTTCTTTTCCACTTCCATAGGCCCTGAAGTGAATATTAGATATTGTGAGAGGTAATACAAAATACAGAAAGTATATATACCATTCAAATACAAGGACTCACTTATAGCACATGGGTCGGGGACACCGTTCATCCTCGCATTTATATATCTTTGCATTGGCATATCCAAGTTTTATGGTAATATTACGTTCCAGCTCATTCTTGAAACGGACAGTCTGAAGAACAGAAGTAATAGTTAGAAGCTATTTATAGCTATGAATTTTGTATCATTACAATAACAAACTATCAGACAACAAAATCCTAAAATACAAAAGAAAAAAGCATAATAAGTTTAACAAATATATAGAATCATCTATATACATTAATTCCACATCCAAGGGTATTGTAGAAGTTTAATTTGCACACAAAAAATCACGTAGGATGCAAATATTCCACTAGTTGAGAATAACCTTACTCCGTATTGCCACAGTTTCAACTCTCCAGATTTACGTAATAACATTAGTTGCACGCCAAGAAAAAAGTTCGAATAAGATGAACTTAAAACCTTAAGGATTAAACTGACACCTTTCAAATGGTAAAAACAAATGGAACAGAAAATAACAAGTTCATAAAAATGACAACTGCACCTGTACACCGGAGATAGCTTTCACGACAGTGGACTTGCCATGTGCCACATGACCGATTGTCCCTAAAAAGCATAACAAAAAGAATAGAGGCTTCAATGCATGTACTAATTCTTTTAACCATTAACAACCAAGTACCACAATAATGGCAATGTCAAGTAACATTTGGATAAAGGCAGAAAGTCATGAACTCACCAATGTTAATTGTCGCCTGACGAGAAATAACTTCAGGTGAGAGTGGATGCAGCTGTGCTACATCCAGCTTGCTCAGATCCTGCTCCATCAAGCCTTTTCGAGACATTTTGGCTGTTCCTAAGATACTCTTGGCTTCAATTAAGTTTAAAGTTTACAGATTTCAGCAGGGAGAAGGTTCTGCAAATAGCAAATGCCACCATATTAGGTTTATACATGTGGCACCAAAGCAGCAAATATTTTCATTCAAAGGAACGAAATATAAAACTGTAAATGAAAGTAACTAATCATATGCCCCACTAATGCACAAAATTAAAGATATGCATGTAAATATATCTAAATTTATATGAAGTTCTAAAATAAAGTGATATATAAACACCATGAGAGGTGCCCTTGATGCGAAAAATTGGAAGAGACATTAAAGATATGCATGTAAATATATCTAAATTTATATGAAGTTCTAAAATAAAGTGATATATAAACATCATGAGAGGTGCCCTTGATGCGAAAAATTGGAAGAGACCAAAGGGAGAAAGAAACAAACTAAGATTTACTGATAACTAAACATTCAACATGAAACTTTCCTTCCTATTACATGGATAGGATGCTACTTTCAAATAACTCGACTGAGGCTAGTAAACTTCATCCTGGCCAGACCCATTCAGAAAGACAAGATAAAAAAAAAATAATATGGTATATTAATTGTCAGTCAAGAAAATTAACCATGGGATTTTAGCTCATAGAAAAGGAGATTCACCAAGAAACATATCTTCCATTCCTGGTTTGCTTAAGATAACTTCTACATATGAACTAATTTGATGCTCCAATGAACAGTAACTCCAGTCCATCTAGCATAGATAAGGTTCATAAGATCATTAGCTGTCCAACTAAATTAGACAAGAAGTCTTTGGGCAAAACATTGGTCGACTTTTACACAGTCCTGATATCTATTAGGGCCGTAAATATATATGAGCCAATATATTTCTAAAGCCAGTCCTAATCCCCAAAAACAGTCTGAGGCAGCTATTTATTAGTGCTACAAGTCAATCTCAAATTTCAATAAGGTGTCAAATATAAAAGAGAAGGAGATCCTTTATGGAATTTGACGGTCCATTTTCCCTTTTAATGGAGAAAAGGTGAGTATTGCATATTTTCTGTTATGCTAGAGGAAAGTACAAATACAAAGACAAACAAAATAAAAACTAACAAACATCAAGAAAAACAAACTGGATCGTATATTTGCATCTAAAGAAATACTACATTAAGAGAAACAATTCAACCCAAGAGGTACTCAAAACCATATGCAAAGACACACTATTAGAGGCAAAATTAATGCAAACCCACCTGGAAATTTTTGTCAAAAAACAGGATGGAACAAACAAGGAAAAGAAAACTGCCCACATAATTACACCAAGAGGAATACCCCAATTCAATAAATTAAAAATCCAAATTTGACTCCAAAAAATGTGATTCACAACCCTATTCACGCCACCAAAATACTAAACATAAAAATTAATGTACACACGGAAATATTTGAGTTCAAACAACGGAAAATAACGGGTCCAAGAGCAGCGACGACAAGACGGGATACGACTGACAGCAAGACACATACTTTCTGGGCATCGATGGGGAGAAATCTAATAACACAATACAGAACCTAACAAAGGTGCCCGAATAAATTAAAAGAACAAGAAGTCTTACTCTACCGGAGCCGGAGAGGATTGCGAGGGCAGGCGTGAGCTGAGAGAGAGAGAGACACAGCTTAAACTGGAGTGGCTTCTTGAGGTTAGGGCTTTAGGCTTTTAGAGTCCCTTATTCCCAAACACGCCCTTATACCCTTGGGAATACAGGGCTTTTTTGTCAATTTCTATTCAATTTTCTAAAAAAAAAATTTAATATACGTAGTGTCTAAAAATGTTTCACAACATATTACTACACTGCATGGTGGTACAGTCGTTATTAGTAGGGTTTGTTCTTATATATGATATGTTAGGTTTTCACTTTCTAACATCTTATTTAAGAAGGAAATTATTTTATGAATATGAGGTGGTTTTCTGGATTGACAAGAATTTTGTTAAGAAATGGGGCAATGCCAATTGAAATATTCATTAGAGCATCATTTTTTATGTCATGGAGTTCTATCGTTATGACCACGTAAGAATTTTAGTCATTTTATAATGATTTTATTTTATTTTCAAATGTTTATTTTACCCAATATATTCTTGATTTAGTTTCAATGTTGGCTAAAATTACTTCTATATATGATGTATCTTTTAAGTTTTTTATTAAATACAAACTTGATCCCTTTCTTCGAAAATAGGTTAGTTTCATGCCTCATAAGAATTTTACTTGTAGTTCAAGCAATCAATTTATCTATTTATTATTCAAATAAATGAATAATTCTAATATGAATTGATCAATGGAATTATAATTAACCCTAACTTGAAAAGCTTGAATCTTGGACAAAGGTAGATAGTATTCTTGATTATGTCAAATACAAAAATGAAATTGCCAAACCTTGTAGGAAAGAATTCTTCATTTACATTACGACCTCTTGTCATTAGAATTAGAAGCTATAGTTATACGCATGTGGGAGTATAGTTTATAGAGCGATGAACGTTACATTTTCAGATTGTGGGTTTTTATATTAATATGAGCAACTATAGTTAAATAAATTAGGATAAAGAATTCTAAAGAAATCTTTAACATTATGACCTTATTAAGAACTCATAACTAACTTGGAATAATGTTAAGGTTTGTCTTTGAAAGAAGAGAATTCTACCCAAGTATTAATAGGGTACTCATTATCTAGTAATACATAGTACACAGATAGCAGAGGCAGAACTGATGCTACTACAAAATCTTCTTCTCCAATGTTTTGTTTTTTCAGACATTATTCTCAGAAGGAACGATGAAGTCTTAGGAAAGTCCTATGCTTTCTTTCTTGCTGATTCTACTTTTCCAGGGTTTTTTTCTTTCTTTTCTTTTCTGATCTTGATATTCCATTCCATTCCCTACTATGTTCCAAACTGATTTGTGACAGTAGTGATCTTCTTCTCATCCCCAAATATACGTTGCTGGAAATCGGTAACCATTAATGGAAGGCCTTCCCGGAGGGAAACTGTTGGCTCCCAGCCAAGATGTTGCTTAGCTCTTGAAATGTCTGGCTTTCTCTTGTGTGGATCATCTTGTGTGTTTGGCCTGAACTCTATCCTGGCATTTGGATCAATTATTTCTCGAACTACCTGCAGAATATCGACAAAATGTAACATTAATCTTATATGAGAATGAAATGTAAAGAGAAAAACTTCATCATATATATGCATGAATTCTGATTGATATTCAGGGAAATTACTTACCTGAGCAAGTTCAAGCATGGTGAATTCACCAGGGTTCCCGAGATTAAAAGGGCCGAGATGACCTCCTTCCATCAGCCGGATTAAGCCTTCAACCTGCTCACCATAAGTTCACATAACATAGATTCTCTAATGAGGTCAGGCAGGACAAATCAAGGCACCAGAAAGTTAAAGAAATCGCGAGAGTAACCAAGAAAATGGAAAATGATGACAGATTTTAGCCCACAAGGAAAAGAATAGACACATATAATCAAGAACTATATAGTTTTCATAAATGTCTAAAGAATGTTAACAGTTTTTGATTGTTTTCTTATCTGCTCATTCAAGTTTTAGTCTTTTAGAATTTCACATCTGACAGAAGCAGTTTTTCACATTCAATCTTAAGTTTTAAGGTACAAACCAGGTCAGAAACATATTGGAAACTTCTAGTTTGCTCCCCATCTCCATAGACTGTCAATGGCTCCTTCCTCAAGGCCTGGAAAATGTTCGAGGTTTGGAACAAATGGGAAAACACGAATTAGGAACAGTACTAAATCATAGAACCAATCTCAAGGAAGTGTATTGAAGTGTCCGAAAGAGGCCTAGTGAATCTCATCATAGTAGAAGAATGAATAACGCAGATTACAGATACTGGAAACATACCTGAGCAACAAAATTGCTAACAACTCGCCCATCATCGATGCACATTCGTGGTCCATAGGTGTTAAAAATTCTGGCAATTCTTACCCGGAATAAAAGAATGCATTAGTTGCAAAACCATACTTATTATGCCGTCTTCCTGAAGATTAAAAAGAACATTAAAGGGACAACCAGACCTCGATGTTTGCTCCCCGGTGATAATCCATGGTCAAGGTTTCAGCTGTTCGTTTCAATTCATCATAACAACTCCGAACACCTGCCTCAAATTGAATCCAAAGATTAACACAAATGTTCGATTAGATGAAATTACGATGTTCTTTCATAACCATACTATTGGACAGATGATTACAGAAGATCAAATTGGAAACACATTTTGAGATGTGAGCTAACCAATTGGATTCACATTTCCCCAATAAGACTCTTCCTGTGGATGCTGCAAAGGATCACCATAAACCTCACTGGTACTTGTTAGCAAGAACCTAGCACCAACTCTCTTGGCCAACCCCAGCATGTTCAAAGTTCCCATCACATTTGTCTTGTGATGTCTAGGCCATAAATGTTAAAGAACACTTCCAAATATAGACCGCAATATTAGTAAAGACATCCAATTTAGAACAGAAGAAAAAGAAAAGAAAACAAAGGCAAAGGTAGTACTGAATAAGTAGCAAGAAGGGATATGATGGTTTTCACAGGGTTATACTTGTAATGCACAGGTGAAGCAGGACAAGCCAAATGGTAGATCTGATCCACCTCAAGCAAGATTGGTTCAACCACATCGTGTCGGATCAACTCGAACATGGGGTTCTTGAAATGATGCATTAAATTCTCTTTTCTTCCAGTGAAAAAATTATCAACTACTATCACACTGTCACCCCTAGCCATTAAACGGTCCACGAGGTGGCTTCAAACAAAACCAGCCCCTCCAGTCACCAAAATTCTTAATCTTTTGATCTTGAACTGGAGAGGTAGCTTCCCACCTACACCACATGACCATAGTAAACACTCCATAGTTAATCAAATAAAAAATTTTTAGTCCATCTCCGTGGTTCTTTAATTGCTAGGACATCTCATACTTCAAGATTTCATTTGTTCTGATAACCTTTCTTTCCAATTTGACAGCCAGAAATCATAATCCCAAAGCATTTCCCATTTTAAGTACATGCACATGTCAAAACAAGGGGGGACCAACAAAACATCCAATTATAACATCTAAAGAAGTTAAAAAAGATTCAAGATTTATTTATTATCAAACCTGCATTGGCATGTTTAACACCATGGTGAAACTCGAACGAAATCCGTCGTGGAACATGAGTTGAATCAGGCAAGGAGTATTCATGGCAAGGGATTGGTTCATGGTGATAGTCAGAAGGAAGAATGCAGAAAATGAGAGATGTGATACCAATCCCAACGAAAAAACAGAGCAATCTCTGTTCTCCAAGAACATACTGAATTGGATAGTTCACATTCCTTCTCCTAAACCTGCCTGCAGAACCCATAATTTCTTTTTCTCTTCTTTCTTAAATCTAACAATGAATCTCTGAAATCTCCATCAATACATACATATATAGAAATCAAATCAAGATTCACAATGTGGGCTTTTATCAAAAGTCAAAGACATGTAACAAACAAATGAAGAAAATTGGTGCTTGTGCATGCGTATGGTGTATGTAAATAAATCAGTAAATTACAGTAAAAAATGACTCTTTCTTTTGTGTGAATCAATCTTTCTATGTATCTAATCTCATGTGGGAAAACGTATGGGGTGTGGGGGAAAAGGGGGTTTGGAGGGGTGGGGGGGGGGGGAATTGGGAGAAATGAGGGATCTTTAAGTGAGAAAGACTCAAACAAGAGCACGTAGCAGGCGGAGGAAGGGGAAGACTTTTGCATGAGTTTTCGATGTGAAATATCTGTCTCAATTTCCTCTATTCTCTTGGCTTCATTTGAATTCTACTAATTTCATTACATTATTATTTTGGCTTTTGGATTTCCTTTAAAATTGAAATTTCAAAGGTTGTCTTGAATTCCACTCAACTGGTTTTGGTAAAAATTTTTGGCTTTTTTCTTACTTAATTTGTTTATTTATAATAATATTGATTAATTTAAAATATCACAAAAAGAGAAGAAGAGATTTTATCTCAAACAAGTAATAATAATACTTACCTTCGCTGTGTTTCAAATTTAAGACCATCTCAATTCTAAATGTTTCTGCTAACCAAGACCTGATAATAAGTAATAATATTATGGTTTTTATTTATTTCAGGTGCTAATGTTTAATCAATTGGATGAAAACAAAAGAGCAGGTATTTGTTTTTGTGAGAGATAAATAGCTAATGCAGGATGATAATGTTGATAAAATTAGAAGACAAAAAAAATCCTATTTTTGGTCTCTTTTTGGGAAGGATTATTTTATAACCTCTTGCAAAAACAAATTGATTTTCTTGGAAAATAAATATTTTCTGGTTCTTTATTTGGTGTTTTGAAGGGTAACTCAACAGAGTCGCTTAAGTACTTCAACATTCCAAGGAATATATAACTCAGAAAACATCTTCCAATCTTTGAATTCAGAGATCTTAAGCCATAAGAAATCTGAATTCCAAGAGATTCTAAAGTGCCTCCAAAGCAAAGGTATAACCAAGGCAAAGTGCATTCAGATTCAAGCCAATACCTTTGGCAAGCCTATCAATGCAGTGTTAGTATCCAAGAATGCAAACAGAATGCAGTTTATTATTACTTTCCTTTCATAATAAAACTGGAACAATACACAGAATGAGTTCTCCACCAGACATCAAGAATTCACAATCATGCCAAGAGGATTCAGGAAGATGCATTGCAAGGAACAATCAATAAATGCCTCATCAGAAATAGTAATGTTATTTCATTCAAAGAATAGTCAAAATTTGTTGAACAGAAATCTCAGTAGACGATAACATCATGTATTTCAAGCAATACATAATTCTCTAATCACTACATTTGAATTTTCTGATTTATTGAATCCAGTAAGAGCTCGCACGAGGTAGGATACTCTTGTAGCCTTCCATCTAAAGTCCTAATAAGATCCCTTCTGTCTCCTGGAAAATTGATGCAAAATATCCAAGAAAAAGACATCCCATCCATTCTTCACTCCTTGTGAACATAACAAAAGCCTATCATGCCCACCCAACAAAAACAAAAGATAATAAAAAAAATAATAATAATTATCTAGCAATGCTATCCATAATAAGCAACATATTAAGATGATGAGGTAAAATGATCCAATCCTCTATTACTGAACATGATGTCAGCAGACAACAATGATGGTATGATGAAGTCATTATTTTCAGTAAGTCAGACTTTCAATCTCTGTGTTGTGGCTGTCCATCGTAATTTAGGAACTTGGCTACACGCTCAGCTTTTTCCCCAGATTTGTGGTCATAATACTCGACGACCGCAGCCCCAGCTAATGCAGCAAGTGTAAGTGCTTGAGCATGCAACCTGATTTTCAACAAGTAAAAGGTTCTAAGTTGCTGTACAAAACAATATAGAAGTGCAAGAATTCCGGACGAAACAATGCTCAAAGAGCAGAAAGCCAACATAAAGTCGTTTTTAAAGAATATGAAAAACTTCATGAAAGTAACCGAAGTTCAAACTCAATAGAGTGGTGGAAAGAACTGAAACAGAGGAGGAAAAATTGAGAACAAAAGAAAGAGTAGATACCATAGCAAACACTAATATCTATTCCTCATCTTCAGCCAAATGCAAACACTCTTAGGAAGGCATACGGCATACAGGCTAATACTATGAGTTTAAGGTATCAATTATCTAGAGAGTTTATCAAACCATGACAATAGAGTGGCACCTTCCACCAATGCTCCCCATCAAGCAACCCAGAAGAATAACTTTTCTTTGAAAAGGATTCATGAAATATCAAAATGTGCTACTAGACGGGAAGCAAATTTTAACCACGACACATCTTTCTACCCCTCAAGCACAATGAAGCATAAGTGAAATTATGGCATAGGTTCATCATAATGGCTGTCGCTTCTTCCATCCTATTCCATCTCCCCACTATACGGAAGCCCACTCCTAAACCAGTTACCATGCAGAAATTAAGCATAACAACAAAAGTAATCTATTAAGATTTGGGGCAGTTGGGCCTATTTGGCCTTTTTTGTGTGTGACAAATTAAAATTCTCAATCTGGAAACGATCCAGATTTGCACCAATCTAATAGATAGTAGTTAAAATCATTCAACCATTGCAAACTCCCAACAAGGAAACCAAAGCAAAGCACTTTCTAACACACCCAAGCCGTGTGCTCGATCAATTTACATTCCATAAGGCAACCATCGAATAGATTTCATTCCACCTTGCCAGTAATCTACAACAACAATATCTCCTGGTCTGAACAGAGACTTAGAGGGATGATAAAAATCCAGTCTTTATCAACTTCAGACGAATTAGCATCTGCTCTTCAAAAACTTTCATATCCCAAGTACAATAAATCGTAGCTTTCTCCAATTTTGGACAAAATTGCATTCGTAGGGCACAACAAAAATTATGATATTTTTCTCATCAAAGAAAAGGAACCAAATTTGGGCAGCAGGCAAAAAGAATCAACAAAACTATAAATCATCCATCAATCTCAAAAATTTTCCTTGCATACATACCTAGCATGAATGATCTTAACGCTGGTTTTCATGTTGGGTTGAGACCAATTGTAAGCAATGGAACCCGCGATTCCACTTAGCCATAAACACCCTAAAATCCATCCAGAAAATTAAACAAATCAGAACAAAAAGAATCATTGAGCAATTCAAGATCACATAAACCATCCAAGAACATAAAAATCTATATCCACACATATCCAGAAAAAAAAAATCCCTGAAACTCATTAAAAGAAACCATTACCAACAGTACGAAGCTTGTGCTCGACAACCCATTCTCTAATAGAGTCAAATTTGCTCCTTGTTTCAGACATCTTTCCTTCCTTTTTGCTTGAAATTTTTCTTCAAGATTTTGATGGTTGATATACTGTTTTCTGCCTCTTTTCCTTGGAATAAATAATTTTCGACCCAAAAAAGGTTAGGAAAATCGGAAGGTAAAACTTGGGAAAGAGGTGACAAAAAGGACCACGTTTGTCGTCGACAAAGCTAGATGCTTTCCTTGCACGTGTTTGGTTCTTTTATATATATATGGTTGCCGCCAACCGTTTCTGAATACCTCTATGGTATTTGGCTTATGTATAATTAGGATTTTACCTTACAAGTCCCCCAACACAATTCACTTGAAGGTGGTTGCAAAATGATAAGGATAAAATTAATAATTTTATATTTAAAAAATTATTCAATATAACTAGTTTCGATGATTTTTATATTAAAAAATAATAATCGGAATCAAAATAATTGTCATTAATATGTTGAGAGATCATAACGAATAATAAAAGAAAACTTATAAAATCATATTTATAGTTTGATGAAATATATGAACTAAAATCCCTCATAATTATATTAAATCATAACTTTTAAAAAATCACTTTTAATTGAAATTTCCCAAAAAATAAATGAATTATGAGAATTTTTTTTCCTAAAGAAAAAAGTCTTTACAATCTTATTCATTTCTCCATAACATAATGGTAATAAAATATTTTTAGTACAAGAAAATTTTAATTAACTAGGTTTAGCACTCAAGTAATGCAGGGACATCTTTCATAGTACATTAAAATATTTTGAAATTATAATAAGTTATTAAGAATAATAAATGACAGAATATCATTAAAATTATTATTATTTTTTTCTAAGAATACAAAGATAAGATGAAGAAAAAATAATGAAAAATACTTTTTCTGGATTTTTGTGAACGTGAGATAGTTGGATATCAATAATTAATAAGCAATGAGGATATGTAACAAACCATTATTAATCCTCGGGTACAAAAAAGATTAAGGAATGATAAGTAAAGGATTCCTTGAGGTGGGGTATAGGAAAGATTAGGGGAGGGGTAGGTGTAAAACTTAAGTAGACAACAAGAATTGGAAGGAAATTAAATGTATTATATTCTATTTTGAGCTATTGAGAGCGTTATATTTTCTAAATTAATAAAAATTTTATTAAAATAATTGATTGTTGCAACGTTAAAATGAATTAAGTCAAATTCAATTCCGTAGAGAAAGAGAGTATTAAGTAAAAGTTTCAATATTTCATTCACCAAAAGGATTACAGAGAAATCAAAGGCAATGACAGTGTACAAGATAGTGGAAAGAACTTGACTAATTTACATTATGGCTATATTTGTTTGGCTGAGATAATGATACACACACACACATACACACACACATATATATATATATATATGTTTATATTACTGTTCTTTTTCTGCAACTACTACATTGCAATCTGTACTGGGCTCTTTCTATACAATGGTCAAAATGTTCGTGCTCCATTAAAGCACCTTGTGTTGAATTCAGCATGTATTCTGATCCTCATCTTCCCCTATAGAGGAATCCAACCCTATGTTTTAATGAATATATTGTCAGAATAGCACGTGTAAAGAATAGAACTGAAATGAGAAAGATTATACTCCTCCCTGATTCTAATTATAAGTCGTTTGTAATAAGGTAAAATTCTCAAGATGTATCTCTTGGAAAAGAACATTAAAAGAAAAATGTTTCATGAAGAGAGTGAGAGAGTACGTGTAAATTGTAATGTTGAAAAAAATGAGCAAAATATCAATTAAACTACCAACAAATGACTTGTAATAAGTGATAAAAAAAGAAAATTCGAACAAACCTTAATGATTCCTGTTTCAGTACCACATAAGATCATGTCATTGGCTGAGAGTAAGCTTGTTATTTTGCTTCCAGCTGATAATCTTCCAACTTTTTGCTGGGATCCCCTCAACCATATCTACGTTTCACATATAAGATCCATAAGTGAAAGGAAGTGAAGAAATCCCTTTTTGTACAAGGATTCAGGCAAAGAAAGAGTCTTGAAAATAATTGTAACGGTTCTTTCGTGTTGTCCATCAGTTTTTCTGTTTCTCTTAGCACTGAATCACGTTGATTTTGTGTTTTACCTGAAGACAGCTTCTTGATGCATTGGAAATCAAGTATATAAAATCCTCTACTACTTCCATTGCTTGAACACTTGCCCCCTTCTCAGTCTTGATTGATATTTCTGGTTTAATGTTTCTTCTCCAATCCTGCATTATGGCCTTGTTGCATCAGTAAAAGCCTTAAGGAGTACTTTCTATATCCAAATGTTTCAAAATCTAAACATCTACCTTCATTTTGGCACCTTCAACCACTACACCGGCACAATAAAGCCAATCCTTATACACAGCAAGAGAATTGATGGGCTTACTTTGCATCATCCATTTCTTTGTTGGTACTTTTAGTTCTTGTTGCCGGTTGTTTGTTATTATCAACTCCTGAAATTGAATTCCTTGTTACATGATATGCATTATGGTCAATGAATTGTATGTTGGGAAAATTCTTTAAAAGAACCTGTATGCTTGAATCCATGCAGCCAGCAAAAACCTTTCCCTGTGCTACCTTCATGGTCTTCACACTTTTCTTCTTAAAGATATCTTTCATATTTCTTGAGGCATCAAAGACCTAGAGAATAGAAAATCTTTATTGGACATACAAAATTGACTTTCATGCAGCAATCCCAGAGATTTATTTTACAGAAATCATGCTAAAACTAAATGTTCTTGCATGCTTACCTTCATTTTATGGCCTTGGCCGATTGTGAAAATCAATTGACCAAAGGTACCGATACTTTGAATTGACTCCTTTGTTGTTATTGATTCAATACATTCAAGATTCCTTTGATCCATTTGCCAAACCTGCAGGAAGAAAGGTAGTCCGTTTCATGAAAGACTTAGGTCATCTGTCTGCTGTCAATTTCATTGAAATAAGATTTGATTTATATTCTAAGGAATTATACCTTAATTGTTTTATCTGCAGAGCCACTCAACAAGCAATTCCCTTGCTCAAGCAGTGAGAAACATGTCACTGCCTTCTTGTGAATTTTTTTGTCATGTACAAGTGTTGCTGTCTGTCCCTTGATTTCCCATACCTAATAATAACACAGAATATAATAATTTTCTCTGTAGAAATTTTTGGAAGATGAACATGGTGAATGTTTAGAAATTAAAAAGTATGAAGCACGTAGCAGTAGCAGTAACACAACCTTAATGAAGCCATCAGCATATCCACTGCAAAGCAATCCCTTGTAGAAGATAAGAGCAGTTACAGCTCCGTTATGGCTATGACCTACCTCCAGAAGTTGGGTATGAACACAAGATATTCGCTGCTTGCAACATTCACAAACAACAGGTCAGTATGTGGCCACTATTATTTAAATAATGGTTCTCTGAAGTTTGATCATATGCAACTTATTGATGTATCTTACTTCTCATTTCGACTTCATGTATATAGTTATGATATCCTTTAGCAAATACAAGAAATTTAGAAGGCGATTACACAGAGAGAACTGATAGTTTCTGATGTGTACTAGTTCATATTATGTAAAACATAATAAGGAAAGAGTGGATGGAATTTCAATTTGACACTCACCCACTTATTAGGTTGAATGTAATCAGCCACCCTCAGTAATTCTTCAGCCATCCAAGATACGTTTGCTAGGCGTCTAAGTGACTCACGCACTCCTTCTGAGAAATGAATCAGTTTCTTCATCCCTGTGGCAGCAGAAAACCTTGCTTAGCTTATTAGTTGAATACATTTGGAGAACAGATTCTATGCAAGTTTCTGGCCCTGTTGATTTTGATCATAAGGAAGTGTTAATTCTTAAAGTTGAGGACTAGAGACTCAAAATAGCTTGCAGAAAATGCACCTTAAAGGCTGACTCTGTTAGTTGAATAAACTCATTATCTACTTTATGTTCTATCATCTTTGTTCTACTGGAGTTATACAGTAGGGGATTACCTCTACCCAAAGTGTATTTATATATACAGAGACATGCTAATAGTCTTTCTTCAAGATCCACTCCAGGATGCACATGTTGTTCAATCTTGCTCAAAATTATCTCGCATGCATTATGTTGCAAGTCCTCAGAACTCTTGGCTACTTCACCCCCAAGCCATGTAAGAGCAGTGAGACAATCTCTAGAAACCCTTTTTGACTTGCTGCTGAGTCCCTTTCCAAGATCCTCAAAGACAGGAATCCCAAACTTCACGAAGTGTCTTGCAAGTTTACTGCACCATGTTTCTATGCCAGCATCCTGTAATCCCAGTAGTTTCATTAAAACTTAGAAAGTTACATTTTTCAGTTCTGGGAAGAACTCACCTGCAGACTTCCATCTGCAAAGTCATAATTCTTTATGATATTTTTGTGATGCAATAAAGTTAAACCAGCTTTTTTAACTAGCCAAGCTACTGTATATGGTTCCCCCATCCAAGAGTAAGTTCCACCAAGATTTGAGAGGATAAATGCTGATCGTGCTTGTGCAGAAAAGTTTTGTTCACATCTCAGTGACTCAAGGAGTGCCTTTACAGCCTCTTCCCGGTATACATTTATGCTAGATCCTTCTTCCTGAAAATACATGCATTATCCAGTCACGTTACAGAATCTTGCACAACAGAGCCCCACGTGTAATCTAAGAGAGTCTTGCTTCAACTTACCAGCATATCTAACTGGAGCAACAAACTTGCTGCTAAAAGTCCATAATCAGGTTGAGAATTCTGGACAAGGAGCAGTAAAGTGGTCATTATATCCACGCTTCCCTCTTGTCTTATCTGTTGCAATAAATTAATGGCTGATGACCTGCATCAAATGAGATCTTATTAAGCTCATTATCAGAGTTACTCTCCTGGTTAGCTACTTAACTAGAAGAAAAAATTATCAGAATAATAATTTAGAGAGCACTATTTATACCTTGGCATTTGAAGCAATTCATGAAAGTATTCTAGAGCAGCTGATGTTTCACGTTTGTGGTTACTTCTTAGGAGAGAAATAAATGGAGCCACTGGAGCAAATTGGGATATGTACTTTCTGCATTGCCTATCAAAACCCATACATCTCACAAGAACAGCAGCCAAGGAGACATGCTCTTCAAGATCACTGTTTGCTGGAACATCCAGCAGTCTAGAAAGAACTCTGGGTGTACTGATTCTCGATAAGTGTAAGTTATTTGTTGCAGAGTCAAATGCAGTAACAAGCACCTCAATGATCATTAAAGCTGCTGTTCGAGGTGTCAACAACAGTGCTGATATGGAGCCCTTATATCTGTCAGAAGAACATACAACCTCCACTAAACAAGGTAAAATTTCTAATGTCTTCATTTCTTCAGGTGATGGATTTGTTAAGTATATCAAAATAGATGCCTCCTGTACATTTCTTCTAAGAGCAGTTGCCAAAACATTCAACTGCAGTCCTTTCCTCTTGAGGTCTTCTACAGCTGCTTTATTTCCTGAGATGATTGTTGATAGTATGATAACTGATGCTCTTATCACCTGATGCTCTTTGGAAGTTGAGATTGCCGTTAGAAGTTGATCCAGAATTATGTCCTTCAACAGGGAATACTTTAGTCCTCTTTTACTATTTAACAACCTGTAAACTGTTGAAATTTCAGTTGTGTAATCTTCGTCAAGATTACTCAATGCTTCCGAGAAGCAAAAATTTGATATCAGTTTTTCAAGAACCCGGACTTGCTCAACTTGAGGAACTTCCTCATTATTTTTCTGGTTTTGACATGAAGTATGTCGTAAGCTCGAATTTTTCCTTTTCCTTCCAGAAGCTGAAACTCCCCCACAATGTAGCTGGTTTAGTTGATAACCTAGTGGAGTTTCTATCTCTTCATATTCACAGTTCCGGTAGTCATGTAGCTGCAGTGGCGCACAACTAGTATGCTTATTTCTTCCATCTAAGATTTCATGTGATTCAATATTTGTGATGCTTAGTGATGATAAGTCTGTGGATTTAATTCTGTTGGATAATGTTGCAGAAACAATATCCATAACAGTAATTTGATTGGCTTCTTTTTCTGTTGGATTTTTTGAAGCTTGGGAGACGCATACTGTAATTTCTTGAGAAGGCGTTGATGGAGATTGCAAGTACCTGTTTCACGAGCAGCCGGATAAGATATCAAATTTAACATCATGAAGGTACTTAAAACTTGAACTGATGTTATGATGACAAACCAATGAACAACATCAGCTTGCTGCGTGTTATCATTTTGCTTTCTGCTTTTCCAGGACTCTTCAGAATCCTGTTCGCAATCCTGATTCAGAAAACAGACAACTATACTTGCAAATCAGAGGAAAAAACCTGTAATGCATAAAATTTTGTTTTTCTCATACTCCTTAGGATGGTGTTCTTTTGACAAGAAGTACCTCAGGGAAAGTCTCTTCCAAAGAACTGCTATAGCATGAGTCAACAGAGATTGATGTATCAGAGTCTGATTCACTTAGGATATCTTTCAGGCACTTGATTGTTGAGCTTTTGTTGATCTTTGGCCCATTGGTGTAAGACAAATCTAATATAGTTTCTGCAGCATTTTGAACCAGAGAAATTTTGTTCTTGGATCCCTCTGCCCCTTCATCAGGAATACCGACCAGACAATGCAATCTGTGCTCCTTTTCAAGCTGCATGTTCAGCATTGCAGTTTGATTGTCACATAAAGCAGAATTGTAGAGACATATTTGGAAGCTTTAATCTTCTAGAATTCTAGAAAATATATAGAAAGATGAAGGTTTTGATTATGTTACTTATTGACAATGTAATATGCACCTTTCGTTGCTTCTCTTCCTCTCCCCGTTTCCCTAATATGAAGAAACAGAAAAGAAACACTTACAGAAAGATTAGGCGCTTGACTATTTTCACATTCGATGATCTCGGGCATTTGATTCCTGCTCATAATCAGAAGCGCAAGGAGGATTAGCTAATTTCTAGAGACTAATCCTTAAGGGAAAAAAATGCATAATGAAAATCAAGAAATGCCAATAATAGGATGATGTCTTTTCTATTTTAGGTTTCAACACCTGTTTCCTTCTATTAGTTGCATGTTTAATCCATGCTACAATCACTAGTACACACTACTGCTTCTCTGCTCTTGAATTGGTTCTGCTATGTGCTCATTAAGCTAAACTTATAATGAAACTTATAGGCTAGGCTAGGCTAGCTAACCCCAATCAAATATTCTTGGCCATTGGTTTAATAACTGAGGAGAGTCATAGGCTAATGTTTGGTTTAGTTAAGCAAAGGCTACAAGTTTGATTTAGCTAAGCAAAATAAACCATAAAGTAACTCCAAGTATTGCTCTAGTGTCTAGTGAGAACCACTCAACAACATAATCTAATCATGATCAAACAAGATAAGGCAATTCTAAGACTGTTTGTCAACTTTCTGCTTAACCACTTCTTGAATTCTATATTCAACTTCTAACGATCTAAAAAAAGGCAAGAATTTTAATAATTTCTTACATGATATATTCTGATTTCTGGTCAGGAATTGCAATGCCTCTGCCAGCAGAGCACTTTTGAGAAACCTCACCATCAGACATTATCTGATAATATATCATCCAAGCTTTGTACTCCCTTGCCATCCATCCCATTGCTTTACTGACCTCAAGTTCATCAAGATTAGAGGAAGAAGCTGATTGCAACAGTTGTCTTCTGCTTACTTCCGGCCTCTTGTGTCCAATGTTCAAATGCAATATACTTTGGCAAAGTTCTGGAGAGAATTCTACTTGGACAAGCCTTGGAGAAACCAGAAGGGCTTGAAGAAAATGAAATGCAACCTGCCACTCATCTTTTTGGAGCTTCCGTACAATTGCCAGGTAAAAATAGGAGCAGCATACAATATAATCATTTGGAATATCAGCAGTGATTCCTTGCTCATTGAGTGAAGCAGGAACTTGAAGCATTTTCTCTGCATTTTGCAGCTTAGAAGTTCTCTCTTCTGGGTACTTGGCTCTAATTGCTGCATCAACAGCTTCAATACCCCAATACAAGTTTGACACCACTGAGTGCTCTGAGAACTCAACAGCTGTTTGCCCATGAATTTTGAGCTTTGAAGTGCATTTTGATTTTAATGACTTCCAGACTTCACTGTTCCCCAACAATGCATGTAGATGCTGGTTGATTGTAGTGGCAAGAGCACGTACTGACTCAAAATCTAATTTCCCATTATCAAGAAAAGTAGACGAAGGAGAAGAAGCAGAAATGGAGGCCATTGAATTGGGAAACATGTTATCTTCATGAAAAGGAATGGCTTAAAGAACATAAACGGAAGGGAGAGAAGCAAATGCTGCAGAGCTGAAGGGGTCTGGAACATCTACTCGTGATTCCTACCAACTTCCAAACTTCTTAGGTCCCCACCTCTCTCAGATTGTTAGTAAGACAAAAGTATGGCCGTCCCTGCCATCAAAGTTGGGAAGTTTCAAATAAGATAATGTTCTTTATCATGTAAATTTGTGGTCATTACAGTAAGGGAAGAATGTCACAACATGATTTCTCCTTATTAACCTGTTCCCATTTCCCTAAAAGCACCTGTTCTAGCTTTTTTCTTATTTTAATTTCCTAAGTGATTTGATAAGAAAACTCATATTTTGAAATGGAGATAGCGGTCAATATAGGATTGAAGTCTAAATTTCATATTCTATTTTGGAGGATAGCTTTAAAGTTCATCAAATTTAACACAATGGTGAGATTAGCATAAAGGAAACCAAACAAGTCGAGACCATACTAAAGTTATTTTGAATCATTCTCCTAAGAAGGCTATTATTAATATCCCAAACCAAATTAGCTACCATCATTCTATTATAAACTTGCAATGTACTTATTTGGAAAATAATTATCACAAGTGCATTAGCAATTTCAGGCTGTTATTTTGTCCATATCTTCAAGAAAAACACACATTCTTCCAGCTCACATGCATAGGCACACGTCCAGACACCTTTTCTTTAGCTTCCTATCCCAACACAGACACAAACAAGAAGCCAAAATACCAAACAGACAAGTACAGCGCTAGCCTTTGCTTTCCATTGAGGGAAAGGAGAGTTCTTTACGGTTTGGTAAAATTCCCTTTCTTCCTTGGTATTTCCTATCATGAAAGTTAACTTCTTTATTCAAGAAGCTCAGACCCAAAAAAAAAAAAAAAGGTTTACTTTCTTGGTGGAATTTCTACCTGGAAGAACAAACCCCAATTTTCAATGAAGTGACTCGATAATATAAGCAAAAGAAATAAGCATTTCAAGCAAAAGAAATAGAGTTAATAATTGAAATTGCACCTGTCAACATTGGAAGCCACATGCACCCCAGACCTTGACTTGTCAGAACAGAAATTGTCGCATGCTCCTGACTTTCTGGTGAATGAATGCCATGCGCGGTCATCAAGGATAAAGAATATTTTAGCCCTGTTTTCTCTTCTGCCCGTGTAAACACTTCTTTAAACCCATTTCTTGAATTTTGTCTGGTAAAAGGAAGTCCCATAAAGCTTATTAAATAGAGATTCTAGCACCAAGCTCATGGTATAGTGGACTTCCTAGTAGAAAACAATGACTTAGTGGGCCATGTGAACAGCATGAGAGTGTTGCATTTTTCTTTGTTTCGGATGATGGAAGCCAATAATGATAACCCTCATCGGGCTGTCATGAAAGGGACTCCACCTAAAGCAACAGAGAACCCTACGTCCCTGATTAGTCCCTCTCAGGCATTTCATCAATCAATTCATCTGCAAAAGCCCCATTCCAAGAATTTACTACTACCACGATTCCCAGCATTAACCATCTCTTATTTTTATGTCGAAGTGAAATAGTGTTATGCAAGCACGACTATGGATATCAGGAGAACATCAATTCTAAAGCAATCAAGAACTCAAGACTGATACCAATTGTCTACCCCCTTACAGGGCCTTCTTCTTTTGAACATCATGATTTATGCCTATCATTTCCAATGCAAATCAAGAACTCAAAGATTGATATCAATGGTCGGCCCCCTACACAGGTCTGAATTACCATGGACCCATGTTCTTGTCTGTCACGGGCACAAAAACTTTTGATAATTGATAGTATGATTCGTGACTTTCTGGACTTCTTTCAAATCACATGTTTAGGAAATGAACATAAAATAGGACAAAACATCATAGATTTCTCCGCATATGACTTCAATCTTGATCAAAAATTTTCAACCAATAATTCAGATTTTATTCAAGCAAAGACCGTACAACTTCCAAAAGACAACATTCAACTTCTTTCCATTTAATTTTATGGTCAGGAAAATATTTCCATGAAATTAACTTTTGGAAATTGTAATTTTTCTTTCATAACTTAATATGGATGTATATAAATAAAAATAAAAACAATTGTAGTCTTGGACAAGAAAGAGGCAAAGACAAAACTAAACTATTAATTGGACTATGTCTAATATATATGATCAAATGCCTAATAAACCCACTAACAAGAAAAAGAACCCCACCAATCTTTCGCCCTTAATTGTTTCATTTCGTGGCCTTTAACCTAATCTTGTTGGCGGTGATTCTTCAGTCCGCCCCAAGAACAATGCCTTACTGAGGATTGAAGTACATGACCAAAAATGGACAACGGTAGTAGGTAATGAACATATTTGATAAATTTCCCGAGACAAAACAACGATCACGCTTGTGATTTTCTGAGTTCTAAATGGGCAGTTAAGCATTGAAGTTGACTTCCAAACCAAAATCTAAAGTAAGATAACTACTTAGTTTAATCATATTGTTCTTCATTACATATGCTTGTGAATATGTTTCAAATATATTAGGTTGGTCTCTGACGTAATAGAACTGCTCTAATCTACAACAACTTTTGACAAAGATTATCTTCTGCCAAGGTAGACAAATTTATATGAATTGTTGTTTGTCTCTGTATTTCCAAGCTTTTATGATCTCAAGAACAATTCCTCTTCATTCTTGTTCTTACAAAGACATTATGTCAAGTTTCTTTTCTGATTTTCCATGCTTGGTGGACACGTCCCTTCTGTAAAATCTGTCTGTATTCACTCTCATTGGTTTGTTTTCTTCATTTTTATATTGGTAGTAGGAGCCTCCTCTGATGGAAGTAGAAGCAGGGATATGGAAGGTTTAGCCAAAAGACCAAAGCATTTTAACTTCTTCCGTTCGACTTTAAGAGGGAGGCAGAGAGTCTTGAGCTGTGCTAAGGATCCCTCTGTGTGCCTTGACAGAGAGAAGAATCCATGGGGAGGCAGCACTTGTTGTTTCCAAAGGCTTTGCAAGGATACAAAAAATGATCCTAACCATTGTGGGGGATGTGGTAAGACTTGTGCTTTTGGGCTCATTTGTTGTGATGGAAATTGTGTAGATTCTCAAAGTGATCCTCAGCATTGTGGTGCTTGTTTTGAGGCTTGTCCTAGGCAAAATAAGTGTGCCTATGCAATGTGTGATTATGCTGGGTAGTATTATTCCTGTTCTTTGAATTTTTCTGCTTTACAATGGGTATAATAAAGTGATGATTTCCTTTCTTCTCAATAAATTCCATGATCACATTTGTTCTCTTTCTTTCTTGATCAACCTGCTGTCAAAGCAATTAATTTTTAGTTTTACTCTTCTGATGGGATGTCATCCTCAGCCTTTGTTAATCCATTTCAAAACAAATGTGAAACAACATAGATAGAAAAAGTTATCGCCAACTTGTCATCAAGGTAAGGCAAAGAGTTACGACAAAAGTTAAAATTTTTTGTGTTGTCCGTCCAACCCCAGGAAAAGTTGTACCATCTCATCCTTCCCGAATTTTGTTTTTTCGTCATCAGATAGGGCCATTGTAGGGATCCCCCTCAAGTACTGTTCGAGTTAGCTAGGAAGACACTCATTCATGGAGATGAAGGCTAATACAACAGTTTTCAGAGTCCTGATGTTCTCATGCTAATTGGTCACATATCCCCATACCTGGAATTAGCAAGAAGGCTCTCCAAGAGAAATTTTCAGGTATACTTTTGTTCAACAGCAGTAAATCTGAAGTCCATCAAGGGAATCTCATCTGATTTTCCAGTGGAAATGGTAGAACTTCATCTGCCATATTTACCTGATCTTCCTCCAAAACACCAAACAACCAAAGACCTACCCTCCAATCTGAAGTCCACCTTCATGTGGGCCTTTCAAATGTCAAAGCCCAGTTTCTCCAATATTATCAACACCTTAAACCCTGAACTATTCATATATGACAGCTTCCATTCAGGGGTTGTGGAGATAGCTTCACAGAAAAATATACCTTCTGTTCATTTCTACACTTCTGCAGCAGCATGAATGTCTTTTTCCATCACCAGCAAAAACAGGGCTGGTTCCAAAGTACTGATACTTTCCCTTTTCCAGAGATTTACTTTAGAGACTATGAAATGAGAAGCTTTCTTGCTCTGGTCAATTCCAATACTCAAGCTGCAGAAGATTTTGTTCCTAAAAGCTTTGAACTTTCTTGTGAAATTGTATTGATCAAAAGCTGTAGAGAGCTTGAGGGGAAATATCTTTATCATTTTTCTTTGCATAGTGGGAAAAAGATTGTACCATTAGGTCCACTTGTTCAAGAACAAAAGACCCACGCGGAGGATGCTGATCAAGCATGCATCTTCAACTGGCTAAACAAGAAAGATCCATCTTCTGTGGTTTTTGTTAGTTTTGGAAGTGAATGCTACCTGTCCAAAAAAGGAGAGGGAAGAGATCTCCCATGGGCTAGAGCTCAGTAAAGTTAACGTCATTGGGGTTGTTAGGCTTGAACCATGAAACACCATTACTAATATTTGAGAGGCAGTACCAGAAGGGTTTCTTGAGAAGGTGAAGGAAAGAAGGATAGTTGTAAATGGACGAGCAAAACAAGCTAAAATTTTGCAACATCCAAGTATTGGTGGTTTTCTAAGTCATTGTGGTTGGAGTTTCTGTTATAGAAACCATTTACTATGGTGTTCCATTGATAGCCATGCCTATGCAGCTTGATCAGCCCACCAATGCAAGGTTGATGGTGGAAATTGGGGTTGGAATGGAACTCTTGAGGGATTAGAATGGGAAGTTAAGAATGGAAGAGATAGCCAAAGTTGTTAAGGAAATAGTAGTAGAGGAAACAGGGAAAGACATGAAGGTTAAAGCAAGAGAATTGAGCAGGCAGATGAGGATGAAAGAGGAAGAAATTTTAGATGAAGCTATAGAGGAGCTGTGGAATGTTTGTCGCAAGCACAAATCAAGACAAGCAAATCCTCTGCCCCTTTAATGGTTGTTCTTGATTTAGGATCAAAGGAAGCAAACATCAAACACATAATCAAAATAAATTATGCCAAAGCATATACATTTAGGTGTAAGCATTGAATTGAAGTCTCCTTTATCCATTAAAAGAGAGTACATGTCTTCTTTAAAGAATTATTATTATTATTATTTGCTTTATTTTTGTTAATCCTATCTGAACAATTATATTTATTATTTTTATGATTTGAAGTTATGATCTTTTAATAATCATCTTTATTATAGCAAGACTTTTTATTATTTGAACTTGTTTGTCAAGTATTAATTTCATTTTGAAATTCCGTTTGTGAATTAAAGGACTAGGACCATTGGAAAAAAGGGTCATGGGCCATGACAAAGAAAAGAGAGGTGTGACATTAAGGGGGCATTAAAAAAGAACATTAAGTATTTAAATAATGACTTATTAATTAATTGCATTTTTCTTAAAGATATGTAATCGTTGTTTAAATGTGAAATTTATATAAATAAATTGTAAATTTAATTCAATCGTATTATATATTATAATTTTGATGAATTTGTAATTATTAAAAAAAAAAAAAAGTAAGTAAAAGGTATTTTAACTTGCATAGATCAATTTCATGGAGGGTGCCTTTTAAGCACTCCACACATGGGTAGAAAATCTAGATTCAAAATAAACATCATTGGCTTTTTGACTAAAGCTATTTAGCTTTTCCATATTTCCTTTTGATTATTTATTTATGAACTAAATACCATAAAAACAAAATTTAAAAAAGAAAATCCAAAGTTTAAATTTATAATGGTTTCCATGATGAGGGGACAAACAAAAAACCATATTACTCTTCTAACAAATCGTCATTTTGTAAAAAAATATCCTTTAATTAAATTTTTAAAAATTTTAAACATCATTTCAATATATCATTAATGAATAATATATAAAAAATATTAATTAATTAATAACAGTAACTTATAATTAGTGGAAAAAAACTAGTTAAAATAATTTATATTTTATGATGAAAATAGTATACGTTGTGCTACCGTAGAAAAGGTTTCATAATTTCTTGACCACTACTAGGATAATTGTGCCAATCTTATTATACATGTAAGTTATATTATAAATTTCTCTAAGTATAAATATTTTAAATTAATTATTTATACAAACTTAAAGATGTGATCTAATGATTCGGAGATACAGACTGCATATTACAGATCTTGGATTCTACTCGATTTTGATAAATTAAACTTATAAATACTTGATTAAATTTAATTTTTTAAAAAAATTGACCATTAACTTTGATCATTAATAATTGAAGCATTTTATAAAATAGACTCCGTAACCCTCTATAATATTTTACAACTTTTAATTATTAAATATATATATATATATTATATACTAAAGTCTAAATTTATAAATTAAATGCACTTATCTTTTAAGACACTAATTAAATTTTTATTAATAGGTACTAATATTTTGGTGTGGATTGAGTATTAAACATAAGTATCGAGAAGATCTCCATTAAAGAAATCATCATTTTCAAACAAACGCGTCCTACGCTACCCACGCCTCCTACCCCACCCCAGGCCACCCCGGTTCCTCGTTTTTTCTCATTTTCTCTTTTCTTCTTTCTTCAGATGTATATGTGTGCATCTTAGCTTCATCCCCCACTCCTCATTTTATTTTACCCTACAACTCAAAGAACAAGAAGAAGAAAGAAAAGAGAGAGACAAAAGTAACAAACAAAAGCTGGAAGAGAAGAAAGATCAGTGACCCGAAATAGAAAACACAAAAAAAAAAAAAAGAAATGATCGAAGAACAACGCCGCAGGGGTCCTCCTCACGGGGTGCTGTTGGCAGTGGTGGTGGCGGTGGTTCTACTAGTTCCGACACTGGTCGGCGAACAAGGAGAAGCCATAACAGAGTTCATAGCTGAGCTTCTGAGCCCAGTGGGTCTTCTCTTACTTCCGATACTTCTTCTCCTCACCATCCAGTTCCTTTCCTCCGACAGTGGCTCATTCATCTCCGGCATCTTCTCCACCGGCGAACCCAACTCCATCCACAGGGTCAGCGGCTCACCCGTCGGCGTCGCTTTCTTTCTCGTACTCATTCTCTTCCTACTCTACAACCGGGTCTCGATCTTCGGAGGTGACGATGATTCAGGAGATTAATTAAAATTTAATCTTTCATGGTTTTTTTCCCCTAACTTTTCCATCTTCATTTTCTTGAAGTTTTTTCTTCTTTTTAATTTTCTGCGTTGATTTTTGACATATTATACGTAAATGTTGGTGTCATTATTATTAGTATTATTATGTATTCTATGGACGTGTAGAACGATTTTTCAGATTATGAATGAGAACAAGATGGAAAAGATGCATGCATATTTACCGAAATGCCCATTTGAAATATAGCATTAAAAAGTTGGAGGGGTATCTTTGTCATTTCAACTCTCTCTAAGTTAACTTCATTTCATGGAATGACCATCACCACCATGCTACATTCAGGGCCACCACTGCTGCCCTTTGGCATTCTTGAAACATGCAAGGACATTTTGGTCATTTTCTCATGTCACTTGCTTGCATAAGTTTGTTTGATAATAATTTCCTATTTTATTTTCTTTTGTCATGTTTGAATTATGATTTGGAAATATATATATATATATATATATATACATATATTATAGAAAAGGGTTTTGAGATCAAGATTCTAAGTTTTGATTGATTCCCATGTGAAATGTGTACAATTTTGGCTCTTAGAGATCTAGAATTTGGATCTCAAAAAGGGCTTTGTCAGCCAACATTTTCAATATACCATTCTTTTGCCTTTGCATTTCAAATCCCTATATAAATATATATATATATATATATATTCACTTGGTATCTAAATCAAGATCGTCTACCTTATTTTCTATACTTAATTTATCTTTTTAGATTTTAATTTATAAAATATATCTAAATAAATAAAAGACACTTTGCAAAATTTTTTATTATTAGTGTTAAAGATAACATAGAAAATAAAAGGGAGAAAATTATCTAAATTATAAGAGTAGTCATGGAATCAATTCCCTTATTTTACAGATGTGCCTAAATGCTCATATATTCCTTCCTTTAATTTCTAAATATAATTTAATTTATCCTTATTTTAATTATGTATCTCATCCTCACCAATAATATGAGATGTTGTATGGCTCTTCACAAATCTGATACATACAAGTAGCAATATGCATATCCAAACAATCCACTAACTCATAAAAAGAATCCCATGTCAATTTTACTCTCTTTTGTATATAAAGGCAGAAAATATGTCAGCCCCAATTATTTGGGATTATAATATGGAACTGGAAAAAATAGTACATCCACTGGGGCAGTAATAATGTTGACAGCCAATCATTTGCAAAGTTCTCTGGCTATGTGGGCTTTGGGGAAGGGGGGATGCAGCATTTATGTGAGTCTGTGACTCAACAAGAGAGATGAAGCTTTAGCAGTAGAAATCAGTGACTCAAGTCCAAAATACAAATCTTGCAGAATGGGGAGTACCATTTGCCCACAATCAATCCACAACACATGATTTGGCAGGATATTTTGTAACACAAACTTCAGCCCTAAAACCAGATTTCAGTAAAGACAGTGACAAGATTGCAACAGGGAGCTCATCACAATCACCCCAAGTTTACCTTTCAAGAACATCTCATGCCAGGCTTACTTATTGTCACGTGCCTCCTCATGCGATTCAGGCAAGGGGAAGATGGAGGCGACAATGGCTGCAAGTTTTGTTCAACAAAGAATGAACATCTTCAAAGTGTAGATGAAAGATAATGGACAAGCACAAGAAGTTCGTAATGGAAATAACGATACAGAATCATAAGGCAAACGGAGGTTTCATAAAGGGAGAAAATAAGATCTACTACTATGTAACATCTAATGGACATGTCCTAAGATGTCTATAATTGGCTATCAAAATCCTTACAAATTCCTTGTATCAATGGGGGGAAGGAATCCAAGATGTCAACGGACCAAAGTAAAGGCCAACCCATTCCTCAGCATCACTCCTTAGATATATAAAGAAGAGGAGAAAGACGGGAAAAGAAAAAGAACTGATTGTGTTGAATGATGAGTGATTAAATATGACTGAACTTTAATCCAGCCAACCTCTTTCAGGAACATACTGCAGCAGAGTGGCAAAAGCCCAGGCAGATGCCCGGTATTATCTTGAAACGTGCCAGGGAATTATTGTCAAATTAAATACTTTCTTGGTCCATGAAGACTTCATACACAATGCAACCAGTGCTCCATTACTCCAATCAAAAAAGCATCTATTCAACAAAGAAAAATAACCCCTTCTGTAATATTATTGTATAGCAAAATCAAGCATACAAGCAGACATGATGTATGGATGATGAATAGGTCAAATATAGTATAACCATTATTCAGCATTTACCCAAAACATTTTCAGTTACAACTTACAAGTATCATATATACAAAACGAAAGTTGGAAGGAATTTAAACTAGAAATTTACTAGTTCACCAGTCAGCAATTGAAATGTAATTAAACTAGTGATGTCATAATTAAAATATTTGATAGTATGACAAATGTCAAAATCTAAAATTAAAATAACACATCAAATTAAAGAATTCTTTTTACAAAAAATAAAAAGACAAAAAGAAGAAGAAGATAAAGGAACTAATCCATATTTGTTAAAAAATGCATCACAATAAGTTTTTCCCCTTTTTAACATTCATCTAAGCTTTAGTAAGCTTACATACTTACAACTAAAGTGTGTAATGCTAGAATAAGGAAAAATCTAGGAACCACTTGAAACATAATCTATACTAGAATCCATTTAGGAATTCCTGCTCAAATTTGCACTAATGTGACCCATACAATGCACATGAATTCACAAGCGAAGAAAGTATTGAAGAGAGTGTAAAACATAATGCTAAATCTGATGCCACATCTTTACTTTATAATGATGAAAAAAAACCGTAAATGAATGCTTAATCTAATGTAAAATCCTTACTAGTACGACTCTGAAAAAGAAACATTTAGCAAAAAGGACCCAAAAAAAATCTCTAAAGAAATAACTGATACAAAATTCAGGACATATGTTGCAGAGGGTGACCAGGATAGAAAAGGTCACAGCGAGAGAAAGAAAACAACACAGCGACTCCACAGAACAACCATATGCACATAAAATTCAAGCAAACTTACTATACATCATGCAACTGCAAAGTCATTTAGCCTATCGCAGTGAGGCGTTGGATAGTTTCTGTTCCACTGACGCCTCTGGAGTTCGATATGGCAATAGCGGCCAAGCATATTTTTGTAATCCCTGATCACATTGGCTTCAATGTTATCTCTCGTATGACTTCCCAGAGGATGATTCCCATCAAATTCCCTTGACTTGACAAAGTACTCTACTCCATATTTTTCTGTTGTCTTCCTGAACTGATAGGTGTAGTTTCTTTGTAGAGAATACTCGGGCTCTGAAAATGGAAGATAGGCAAGCAGAATAATAATCAAAAATGGTAGTAACTGGATAAGAATCAACAGATTATGCCCACTTCCAGCTGAATCTTCTCTTTGATGACCAGTTGTGGCTCTAGTCCTGTAAACATGAGGAGATCTGAACATGTCATGACCAAAGAATGCCCTGAAAATTTCATCCGGATCAATGTCATCTTCATAAAAGTCATGCCCAGCTCTTCTCCTCCTCCGTCTAGAATTATACTGCTGACTCTGCTCGAAGTCCTCAACCAAACCAGTTTGGTCATATTGTCTTCTTGTTTCATCCTCACTCAAACACTTGAAGGCCTTGCTAACCTTCTTGAAGGCTTCCTCAGATCCTGGAGCCTTGTTCTTATCAGGATGAACTTTCAAAGACAATTTTTTGTATGCCTTCTTAATCTCCTCAACTGAACAACTCTTATCCACACCAAGAATTGCATAATAGTCTCTTTTACTCTTTATTTGCCTAATCAATTGAACATGCTCTTCTGTATAAGTCCTCTCGCCATTTGAAACCTCATCCAACTTGACATGTTCTGCCTTTTTTTTGACACTAGTATCACTTTCTCGGCTCAAGTTCTTGGAAGATGAAGCATCAAGGTCCTCACATGCAGCTAAAAGATCATCCACAGACAAATCATGGTTAAGTCTTCGTGCAATTCGAAGGAACTTCAGCGCCCTCTGCTTATTCCCTGATGCAATAGCTTCCTTAGCAATACCAATGCACCTCAAAGCCTCATCTTTATTACTTTCCATTACGATTTTGGCAGACCCGCCTCAAAATCCAACGGATTCAATTCAACCCAAAAAAAAAAAAAAAACCCGAAAACGTCCCTTTTCAAATCAAACCCTAAAAATCCCTCAAACAACATCCATTCCAAGAAGAAAAAATTGCAATCTTGACGAAGAAATGACGATCTAAACTTTCTGCTGATTGACAAAATCAAACCCACCTACTTAACAACTTAAAAAACAAAAACAAAAACAAAAAATCCAAATTATGTAACAGTCTTGAAATATTAAACCTGTTCAAGATTAGGGCTTTAAACAATAAGAATCAAAAAACTTCTTAAAAAAAATCAAGAAAACTTGAAAAATAAACATTAAAAAAGAAAATACTTACTTTTCAGTGACGAAATGGAAACTAGAAGATGAGAGAGGAGGTAAACAGATGCAAAGATCTTCACAGGAAGAGAACTTTTGGGCTCCTCTCTGTACGGGAGAAGAAGCATATATGCGAGTGCTGTTTTGCTATTCTCCCACCCAAGCAACCAAAATGTGCCACGATATACTTTCTTAGGAAAATAAATAAATATCAAAGAAATGATTTTTTTTTTTAGGTATTAAATGAAATAATTCACAAAAAAAAAACTTTCCATATTTTTTTTATTAAAAAATTTGGGCATTTTGTTTTTCCTTCAACAGGTTTAAAGTGATAATAATTCAATTAATTTAGTCACTAAAATTTATGATTTTAGTCGATTTTTGTGATTTTCATTGAAAATATATATAATTATGTTCAGGTTAAATCCATGTCAACTATACTTCTCGTAATTATAAATTTATTGAGATTAGAATCTATAATAATACCAAATTAAACCCTACGACATGTGCATTATGAAGGTTTTACCTCTAAATCACTCGATCATACTGAGTGCTATCATGTATATATTTATAAAGACAGAGCCGAGTATCTATAATCAACTAAGACATGACCTTTGACATAATCAGACTCCAAAATGATTTTTTTTTAAAATCAAAATTTCATTTTTTATGAATATTATTTTTCAAAAAAATTTGTAAGATAACTACATTTAATACTTTTTAATATACCTTATATGGTGAAAACAGAGTAGTATCTCTTATCAATTGGTCATCTTTCCATTTTTTTCTCCAATCAGATTTTGGCCTATAAGACTAAAAAGGTAAATTAAACAATTGAGAAGAGAACAATATAAAACCAGAAACCAGTTCACCAAACATGAAGGTTAAGCATCAGCCATGAATCCAAGAAATATTTCATCTTATCAAGCAGCTTTTATAATAAGATTGTGATTTGTGAAACCTCAGCATTGAGAGAGATTCATTATTGTTATTTATCAGACCACATTCCATTGTTGAAGAATCCCATGAAACAGAGATCAGTTTTCATCATCAGAGTCAAACGTTTGCCTTCTTTTTAAAGATTCTATTACATCTGAAGACTTCTCTCCACCACCAGCCACTGCAGCAGAGCCTGGCCTGAGCTTAGGTACACTCATGGCACTAAGTGGTGGCGTTGATACACCGCAGTTTACTTCCTTCAGAACAGAACGCGCCCTAGCTGCAGCTACTGCATCTGCAACTGCTGAAGCCACCTTTGAATTACCATGCAACTTCTTGGAAATTTTAGCTTGTTTTAGGGTACCTGATCTTCCATGCTTAGGATCACCTGGTGAGAGGAAGCTCTCCGATCTTTGCATGGTTGCAACAGCCTCAGCAGCTGTTGACTTGGCTTCATATTTCTGGATGTCGTAAATGAGTTCCTTCTGAAGCTGTTTATCGGCAACTAATATCTCATCAATCTCATTCTTGTAATCCTTGAGAAGCATTCGTAGGCATTCCATGAGGGAACCGATAAGAGGGCTATTTTTGTTCTCCAATAACCGCTTTAACTCTATAAAGATGGGGACTGTGTTTTGAATGAGGCCTTTCCTGACTGCTTGTGAGATAGCTCTTCCTTTCGCTGCAGCAGCAGCCAATGCTCCTCCACCTTCACCTCCATCTTCTTCCACTTCTGCTGCGTCAGATGTAGCACGACTTGGTTGTATTCTGATCTCCTTGCTGGAGAGAATTTGGAAAGCATCCTGTTTCCTCACCAAAGGGAAATTCAGATCAAAAGTGAGGTTGAAAAAGACTTAAGAAGAAAAGACTTCAACCAAGAACCAACCCCTACTGTCTCGCTAGCGGCCGCTTCATGTATGTCTGGATGTTTTCCTTCTAGTATTTACTTCACAAATTGGTAGTAATTGCAAGATGCTTTATTCATTTTGGTTTACAAGTAAAAGAGGTTGAAATCCTTGGAAGCAGTATCTGCTACTCATGTTCGTTTGGCTCATATAAGCAGAAGAGAGGTTAAAATTTGGAATTATATGAAGGGATAATTACCTGCAGAACTGACTGGCCAGTAGCATCATCAGTTTTGAGCATACCATCAGATGCTGCAGCAAGGATTTCAGCACAAACTTTTGCAAATGTTGCCAAAAGATGTTCTGGAGCCATTTGCTTCAGTAAAGTGACGTATATGTGCATTCTTCTAGACCTTGAGTTCTCATCATTACCTCTGGAAAAAAGAATTTCACTTCAATTATTGCATGCTCAAAGTCAATTTTTCCAAGCTGGGAAAACTAAACTAGCATACCGAATTGAAAACAATCTACTTTCACTTTTTGGCTTCTGAGGGTTGCAACGCCCAGTATGAGTATTGCAGTCATTCAGAGAAAAAATGGCTTCAACAAAGCTGTTGTAAGCCAGAAGGGGTGCCTTAACTGCAGCCAAATGAGCAACAGAAGTCTGATTATTTACTAGTAAGGATATATAAAAATGTGGCAATGCAGTGCATTTTTTTTAGTAGTCAAGAATAAAACCTTTTAAGATATTCCCAAAGAGAAAATCAGCCAGTTGCCGTATTTTCTCAGATTCATCTACTAGGGACAACAGAAAACGAAGGAAAAGCACTCCTCGCCACTTCACGTAGTCCCTCTGAATGGGATATTAGAGAAAATTACAACTCCATGAGAACAAAGACGATATAAGCCAATAACAAAGGAAGAATGAAGAAAAGAACAAGGAGCAAAAAGGAACCACCCGTGATATGTTTTGCTCGTTTAATGTGATTCAAATAACATTACCTGTAAGAGCCTAGCAAGCAATATAAATGTCTGCCTTCTAACTAATTCACATGGGTCCCGTAAACACTTTGTAATCTTTGACATGTAGCTGTAGGTGTCAAAAAAAAAAAATGATGAACATATTGAACAAGTATATAATCTCACTTCTTCATGTAAGAGAGAGAATAAAAATACACACCAGTCAACCAAAGCAGTGTAACGAACACAAAAATCAGCCATCATCACAACAATATTATTTCGTAGGGATGCACAATCACTTTTCTCGAGCTCCTAAAGCAAGATATTCATAAAGAATAAGTGGAACTTCAGAAAATATTTTGTCACAGCACTATGTAAGATTATTATACTTAGAAGAAACGCTGGTATAGTTCTTTGAAAATCTTTATCTTGTAACTTAACCGTCCCATTCCCTTTCCCTTCAATATGTTATCTAGGATGATAGGAGAAAGACAAAAACAAAAAAGGTTTTTACCAAACATACCTGCACAAAAAGAGGAATATAACGCTTTGCTAGTTTTCCATCAGCAAGACAGATCTTGCCCATTGTTAGCCAAGCTTGAATGTACAAGGAAGGGGATTCCTGCTTAAAAGAAACTGCAGGTTGTGGTAATATTTTAGGTTTTGAGTCAGAATTTGCAGAAGTAATAATGGTGTGCAGAACTGGAATTATGGCTTTTAAATCAGCTGAAGGACAGACAATAATTAAGGAACCAATAGTATAAACTGCCGTTATTGCTTGTGACAGCAATGCTTTCCCTGGAGCTGCTGGATTTTTTCCTTTTCCATGTACACTTCTTGGTGGTGTCATAAAGCTACTATCTTTGTTTGCTTCTCTGCCGTCTGACATGTACATGTCCAATATTTTGGAAGCTTTAGAAAGTAGCTGGTGAACCCACTTTGCAACAAGAGAATCCGCCTCCTCAACATTCAGTGCCTTCCGTTTGCATAGTGTTTTCAGAGCCTTAACATGAGCATTAACCTGCCAGAATTGTACCTACTATTATAAATGCACCGAAGTTTTATATCTTGCAAGAATACATCAGACAGAGAATAGAATTGCAGAAGTACATTTACTCCAGGGAACGATAAAGGCAATTAGAAAGTAAACCAGTACAGATTCAGCATACTATGGAGTTTCTAGGCCTGTGTTAGGAACTGAATTCAATAACAAATACAGTCCTAATTAACCAAATTTGTAAAACAATTCTCACTTTGTTCTATATGTTTAACATACACTTAAAAGCATGGTGAGACACAGACTCATCATACAGCAAAAGAAAGAAAAAAGGATAAAATCTCAAGAAGCTTTAGTTAAACAAAAATTTATCAAGTTTGAGAGAGGTAAAACAAATTTAAACACAAGTCAATCCCATTGGAAATTTGTACCACATTCAGAAAAGTAACCAAAGGGGAAAAAAAAAGACTGCATTGTTTAAATCAAACTAGTTATTTATACCTCTGTCAAGTGCATATCAAACTCCTCAAGTCGTTTAAGGAAGTTGTGAGCCAGGTCGGCAGCAGGTTCAGGAGGAAGTTTCAAAGAAATATTAGAGATTGTTTGCAAAAGAAAGACACGATCCCTAGCCCAAGCAACAGAATTAGATGCTGCTTGTGTCAAATCCTCTTCAACAACTCTCTGATCACTGGGGCACATATCTTCAGCAGCAGGTTTATATTTGTCAACAAGCTTCCAGTTATGATGGAGAAATTCCCAATCAACTGAGTTAGGAAGGAATGCAGACAACTCCGCTAAAAGAAGCCAAGAACCTGCTGGGGCTGTCCAATTCTCCATTGGCATAGATTGGTTCAACCAGACTGACTCTGATGTCCGTATGATTTTCTGAAGTGCAATCAAAATCTTTGGCTTAAGTTTTTTCTTCTTTCCTAGGCTTGAGCAGATCTTCTTAACCCAAGGAGTCACCTCTCCATCACAAAGCTGTTTCAATATACCCAGAACTCCTGCAGGGTATGGTAGCTTATTTTCTCTATCTAATAAGCCATTTGACTCATCAATAGCGTGATCATGATTGGAGAAAATACTTGCTCCAGCTAATGATACTTTGTCAAGAACTAGCTCCAGAAACAAGTTCTCACATTCTTCCTGAATGCTAGATTCATTATCTGCTATCAAAGGCGGGACAGAATGAAGCCATTCCTTACTTATATTTTCATCAGAGGATATCCTGAAGGCCTATACAGAAAACATAGAATTTGCAGTAAGATTAAGTATTTATGCTCCACCACAACAATAGCTATTGGAAGATAGCAACAGGTCAGAAATTTCTAGGGGACCATATAGTGAAAAGGAAATATGTAGCAACATATTTCTTAGGCTCTTCATCATCTTTCCAAGTGGAAAAGTTGAATATCCAGATCCAAGATGGTGACAGAAATAACTTCTAGAATAAAGTTTTCAAGACAAGTTGGTGACAGAAATAACTTTAAATATTTCATAGGATGGTGTTTGAAGACATTTAGCAATTGAGGGAAGAATTCAATTAGGCTTGTTAGGATGTACACAAGAACTAAAGGTTGCACCTGAATATTTTTTTGCATGATCTTTGAGCTCAAATAGACTGAAATTTCAGATATCAGTAAGAGAAACTCTCGTAGTTTGGACACATAGAACAGTAACAAAACTCTCCCAAAGCTAATCTTTTCATGGCTTTAATTAATAATTGTCAGACTCGGGATTGAACTCATATTATTTTTATGGAGAGCCTAATTATCGGAAATGCTATTACAGTCAATATCATATAGTTTAATTATTAGAGTAGCTAGATGCTGTAAAGCAAGCAGCAAATTTTGAAAACTGGAACCACTTCCAAGCCGTATTACAGAAAAAGTTTTACTTACCTCTGAAAGAGCTGATATTGCTGCTTTTCTAATACTAACAAGAGGGTCAGAACATGCCATGCCCACAATCTTCAGCAAATCCTCATCAAGAGCACCACTCATAAGTGTCGTCAACTTAGATATCAAAATGAGAGTTGCCTTCCTCACTGCAGCCTTGTCATCCATACAACGCTTCCTCAAAAGATCATTCACTCCACCTTGCAGCCTATTAGGTCCCTCATTCCCAACCAACATCAGTTCCGTCAGCACAGCTTTACCCTTATCTTTTGCAGATAATATGCCTACTAATTGAGCTAAATTTGTTAAAGCCCTTGAGCGGATCCCGGCAGTTACATCTGAGCAACGCTGAATTAATGCCTCCAAACACCTTAATCCCCATGAGCGCTCAACCTCATTATCAGAATCCAGTCCCAACGGATCTCTAATTGTCATCACTAACACCAGAATAAGGTCCACTGCAAGGAGCCTAAATTGCCCTTTTCCTTGGCTCATCTCCACTACATAATCTGCAAACCGAGTTTGATCCTCAAAATCCAAAATTTGAACAACCTCCACAATTGATTCCACAGCCAAAGCTCTTGGCTCTGCCTTTTCCGGTGACTTATGTACCATGTATTTCGGCAGATTTACAATGGCTTTCTTAATCTCATTGGAATCTTCCACCATTGCCATCATTCTGTTCACCAAAAACCCCAAAGCAAAACTCCTCGCTTGTGATTTTGGCAAAAGAATCAGAGGGGTCAACGACTTCAAAACCTCAGCTGCAGAGACACCCTGATCCCCATGCTCTACCTTAAGCACTTCAATTAAAATCCGTGAACACAACTTGCACAGCTTCTCATAATTCCCTGAACTCCCAGAGAGCTCATTAGCCATAACTGGAATCTCAGCCACAGTCTGAACCAAACTTCTCAAACTATCAGGAAACCTATCCAAATGAATCAAACCCAAAACCGTTTCCAGCCTTTCCAGCACACAAAGCATTAACTTTGCATCAAAACCTCCCTCCCTGATCTCATTTTCACTATCCTCCACATTTTTTCCCTTATTTTTCCTCGGCCCAATTTTCCCACCACCCGGCTTTCTCCTCAACTTTCTATCACCTGCAGAGCACTTGTTGGAACCCACAGACGGATTCTTGAAAGCACGGCGAACAGAACGAAGAAGTGACAGAAAAGCCATGGGAGTAAAAAGGGTAAAGACCGGGGAATTTGGGGAAAGAAGTAGTGACAAGTAAACATTTGAAGCCAAAAGCGAAATCCCACCAGACTCCATGGCTGAGGAAATTGAGTCGACCAAGGAGGAAGGGGACATCTTCCTGGAAGAGAGCTCCGAGAATAGGGATTCAAGATCGGTTGAATCATTGGTCTTGAGTGCCAAATCCAAGAGAATTTGAAAATCTCTGAGTGTAGATTCTGAAAATGACGTTTGGGATTCGACGTCTGCAACTATTCTGCTTATGGATTCATCCATTGCCACAGCTTGAGTTCAAGGCTTCTGGATTGAATAAAGGTTATACCTTTATCAGAATCACACTTCCATTGCAGGGCTTCAAATTTTCCGGTGTTGCCTTTCCCGCTTTACCAAAGGCACATCTTCAGGAACGCATTATGATAATGCAGCATTCCATCTTTTTCGTTCTTTTAAAATGTGAAGCTTCGCAACATAAGAGAATGCGTTGCCAGTACATATTTGAACTTTTCCATCCCTTGACAAGAGTATTGTTATCCCCCCGCAAAACCACATTACGTTCATAAATAAAAACTCTATCCCAGATAATCTTGCCAAGTGTACTTGCAATGCATGAAAAATAACCTTACTAATAATATTTCAGCCTAATACGAAGATCACTTTCATTAAAAGGCCATCATTTTTTTTACGTGAAAAATAAAAAGAAAAATTTGGTGAATTGTATTCGGCCCGAAATCCAAAACCCATCTAATAGGATCTCCATCCGGTCCACTTGGGCTAAGTTAATTGGGTCAAAGAGAACAAGTGTACAACTTGGATTGTATTAGTTTCACCCTTTTACCCCTAACTAGAACCACCAAGAGAAGAGGGGACGTGGTCGGCAATAAAGAAAAATATTTGCCCTTTTTCGTCATTGAACTCCATGCCGTCTCCAAACCCTCGTGTTATATAGCCTCATCGTCCACTCTTAGCAGATCCTCTCTCGCTCTCTGGCTCTCTCGCTTTAGCAATTATTCGTTTCTTTGGAGCGAAACGAGAGCAAACATGTTGGTCTATCAAGATTTGATTTCTGGTAAATTTTTCTTGATTTTCTTTTCTTTGAGTTCATGGCATATAAAAGTATATGTTGTGTGTGAATTGTCTTGAAATTTACCTGATTCTATACTGGGGCTTGGGGTTTTTATTTATTCGAACTGATTTTCTGGCTATTTGGGATTTTTCTTTTTTTTTGTATGCAATAATCTTAGATCTGGGTGTCATGGTATAAAAGGGATATCTTTATTGATTTGCTGTTTAAGTGAGTTCTAGATGGATTTTGCTTATTTTCTCTAAAAACTTTTCTTTATTTCAAAATTTGATTGCTTTTTGAATTTTTTTTAGATCTAACTTTCTGTATTCTTTGATTTTTTTTATTTATTTAGTTTAATCTGAAAGTTCATAACTTTCAACTATATGTAATTGTTCCATGGAGTTGATCTGGTTTCAAATTTATTAGGTTTTTGATGATTGCTTGATGCAACTCTTTATTCAAATATAGGGACCTAAAAGCTTCCGTGACATAGAAAATTCATGATGTTTGTTCGAATCAAGTTGCACTACTTGTACTTTAACTGCAGATCATCATGTTTAATTGTAACTGCTGAAGATATAACTCTTTAAGTTGTAGTGCATGGTGAACTGTATGTTGTTCTCTAGTTTCTTTCATGACTTGGGTGATGAAATTATGTTAGGTGATGAGCTTCTCTCGGACTCATTCCCATACAAGGAAATTGAAAATGGAATGCTTTGGGAAGTTGAAGGAAAGGTTAGCATGATTAATGTTCTTCTGTTTTGTTCTCTTCTTGAACTGTTGTTGATCTTTTCAAGATTTTTCTTTTTTGTCTAAATCTGTAATTTCTAAATCATGATGCAGTGGGTTGTCCAAGGAGCCATCAATGTAGACATCGGTGCAAATCCTTCTGCAGAAGGGGGTGATGATGATGAAGGTGTTGATGACCAAGCTAAGAAGGTTGTTGACATTGTTGACACATTCAGGCTCCAGGTTAGTTATTTGCATTACTTTGGTACTATGAAGTATAAAAGATTTTCATTTGGTGAACTGGAAATCATATCCATTAATCGTTGCAGGAGCAACCTTCTTTTGACAAGAAGCTGTTCATTGGTCACATGAAGAAGTATATCAAAGCTTTGACACCTAAGTTAGAGGGGGAGGAGCTCGAGCATTTTAAGAAGAATATTGAGGCAGCAACCAAGTTTCTGCTCTCAAAACTAAGTGACCTCCAATTGTTAGTGTTCTCTCTTTTTCTATATTTGGTTTTTGAAATTGAATGAGAACTTCACCAAAGCTGATGAACAATCTCTTGATTTCGTGTTGTGAATATATAGCTATGTTGGAGAAAGCATGGCCGATGATGCTGGACTTGTGTTTGCTTACTACAAGGATGGTGCTACTGATCCAACTTTCCTGTATTTGGCTCCCGGATTGAAGGAGATCAAATGCTAGAAGCTCCTCTGTTGTTACATGCCTATCTCTAATAAGAGTGTTTAGAGACTAGAAGATTTAGTTCTTGCCTTTAAAGAGTCTATTTTACTTTGTATTGCCCTTTTTTGGATAAAATCTCCATCTGTACTCTTTATCTATTTGTTTACTTCTGGTTTTCTGAAGCAGCAGAATCTCCTTTTTTGACCGTCTTGGATGGAAGTTGAGTATTTGTATTACTATTGTTTTTGACCAGCAAGTGTAGTGGATTTTTTATTTGCACCTAAGAAATTTCATTTCAGAAACGATTTAGATGAATCAAACTGCATTATTCAGATTCTTGAGCTCTGATTTCTTCTGTTATATGTTTCCTCGTTAAGAAGGGACCCAAGATAAGCTTGCATGACCATTGGAACCTCGTAAGTCAATTTGGGTGGTGTCCAGCTGGAACAAATGTAGAACCGAATTCTTGAATATCTATTTGGAGAATTTGTATCATGAGCTTCTCTTACCAGGGCAAGTCTTGAAAACATCTTTAAGATCTGGGATCTTGAGATGGGATTGTCTTTTGTCTGCAGCACTTTATTATGAAAGTCAACATACCCACATGGGTTTCTCTCAAGTTGGAGAATAAAGGAGGAATAAAGATCCTGCTTTGGGAAGTGGAGAATGAATAAGAGCATATTCTAAAGGACCTTTCTGACCACCAAATCCCTTTCACGATTAGTTAATTATTGATGCTGATGATGAGAAACATATTTGAGCTTTGTATTTGCTGCAAATACATTAAAGATCATGATTATGGCTACTGCAACGTGTACATGGTTCTGCCACCAAAAACAAGCTAGCAGTGGAGTCGTAAAATTCTGTCACGGTAGCACCAAGTGTTGTTTCAGTTTTAGGTTTCTCAGAACATGACTTGGTACACACCCTTGGATTAAAATTGTTGTGATATTGACCAACGACCCATCGAAGTTTTGCTTAATGATTTGATCCTCTAAAAGTCCCTAAAGGCGGCAGGTTCTCTGGACATGTACAAACTCTAAAGGAGGCTGGAAGGTCCCAGGCCATGATTGATGGCGATGGACTATTAGAGTTGCTCACACTGTACTTTTTCGAAGACATATTATAATATCTCTAGTAACTGTAATCTCGATATAGTCAAGTATGAAATATGGATATTCGAGCTGATCCAAATACTATTAGATGTCAATGTGATCACCCCATTGATGCTGCAAGAAGATGTAACAGTAGCTCATGACTTAGAAGAATGGGATAATATTCCCAGCCATGTGTGGATTTCCGGATTTGGCTAGAAGGGTTCTATGCATATGCTAGAGGATTGACTTATTTCCAAACTGAGGCTAAAACAAACAAGAAAGATAATAAGAATGAATGAAAGTTCACTTCCATTTTCACGTCTCACTCTACTCATGTCCTGTTAAAGACAGGTAGCCATTTATACTTCCCCCATTCACAATTAAATATCTCATCTTTTGACTTATATAAATTAAAAAAATAAACTTTTTAAATGTTAATATTTTTTATAAAAAAGAAAAAAGTGACATATTTGATATGAACCCGAAATTTAAGTTAGTCATTACAAAAGGGTAGATTAATAATCATGTTCAAGAGATGACCAAGTCTCTCTTCCCAACTGTCCCTATTATATATAGCTAACAATAAGGAAGAACTTGAACAAGTAAAACGGATTATGGGATCATATCAACCTTAAAATTATAACAAACATGCCATGCATATTACTATAAAAAAAACCTCATCCATTCCAAACATCTGCAGTAGTATTGAATTGAACAACGAGAATTTTTGTTCTAACATTTCTATCTGATCATCAGAAGAGAGAGTTTTAAACTTTTAATTTACCCTTCTTTTTTTTATTACCTCAAAAAATGTCTTCAAAACAGATTATGATTCTTGCCATAGACAGCAGTGAGCACAGCTTCTATGCCTTGGAATGGACTCTGGATCATCTCTTCACTCCTGCTTCAAGTGCCCTGTTCAAGCTCATTGTCATTCATGCAAGACAGTCTCCCACCTCTGTCATTGGCCTTGCGGGACCAGGTACAATATTAAAGTTTCAAACTTTCTGTTAGTACTAGATCTTTTTTTTTTTTTTTTTTTGTTAGTACCATGATCTTGAAAGTAAAGGGTTTCTAATTTCTTGCAGGATCTACTGAGATATTGCCACTTGTGGAAGCAGATCTGAAGAAAACTGCTGATAAAGTTCTTGATAGTGCCAAAGAACTTTGCAAGAAAAAATCAGTGAGAAGCAAGAAAAGATCTTTTTCCCTATTTTATATAGTATCAAAAATTCAACAGAAGAAAAAAACCCTTTGAATTACTTGGTTGTAGGTGGATGATGCAACATTTGAAACGGTTGAAGGAGACGCAAGAAATGTTCTTTGTGATGCAGTAGAAAGACACAAAGCTTCTCTCTTGGTTCTTGGTAGCCATGGCTACACTGCTTTCAAGAGGTACAAACCACCTACTTAATTTCTTCTTAAATTTCTATTTTTTCCAATCCCTCTTCACTTAGACATAGAAGTTGTAAAACAACTCTGTGTCATCTTGAATGTGAGCAAGTTGTTATCCAAGATAGAGATCTTAAGTTGGATACTAGGCAATTCCGGTGATCCCCTCCCAAAAATGCAAGAAAAAAGGAACTTTCAAATAGACTTAGAAAATTATCAGAAAACAAAGTCATCGTCCTCCTGACATTAAAAAACTGTTGTTGTCGTTTAAGACACAGATTCTGGGTTCAATAAGGTTCAATGCCCGTAATATGTATGTATATACACCTTTTGGACTTGGGTGCAGGGCTGTTTTGGGAAGTGTGAGTGACCATTGCTCTCACCATGCTCACTGCTCTGTGATGATCGTGAAGAGGCCACCTAAGGCTGGACATTAGTGGGCAGGCCACGAGTCATGACTGCCGCAATGGAGGGGGGCAGATTGCCCTATTCATGTTTGTTTTTTTTCCTAAGAGAAATATGCCATATGGCTCTCTAGCATTTTAGAATGATCAATTTTTTTTTGTCCTTGTTCTTTTGTCCACTTTGATCACAATTGTATCATGCATTACTCTATGTTTTGGAATAAATATGGAACACAATTTTCTTTCCCTCACTCACAAAGTTATTGAAGATGATTTTTATCAAGGGTTTATACTCTATTTAAAAGTATATAATTATTATAAATATTGGATATTTTGCCGATATTTATGTCTTACCAATAATTATATAAATGTATAATGAATGGATGATAAATAATTTAGTGGAGGCTTAGAGGAGGACAATGGTTTGGAAATGTTGAATGTGGTAGGGCAAATAAGGATTCATTTCATAGATATAGGAATAGCCCTCAATGTTGCACCATCTCCTTTGCCTAGAAACAATAACATGAACTTTATTCTTGAAAAAAAGGATCAAAACTTCAAGTGAATATCCATACCAAAATTTGGCTAGGGTTCATATGTAGTAATATCTTGAATACATGTTTGGATGAAAGAAAATTGAAATCTTTACCATGAGTCAAAAGGGATAAATATATAAAAATTTTACTCAGAACTAAAAAGAATGATATTTGAAATTAACACTTGATCATGTCAATAATAGGGACTCTTAACAAAATGATTACCTTGTCAAATCCATTAGAATATAGGTGAAATGATGAGGGCACAAATCATATATCTTAAATTCAAATTCTGTCAATATTCTCTTAGATTGGGTCATATATATATTAATAAATAATGAATGTGGGCTCAAAAATATTAGGTATGATTTAATTGTAATATCCGTATAAAGGTTAGGGGAGGAGCGGCTTGGCTAATTAAATTGAGAGGATTAAACTTGAATTCAAATTTTGTGATTGTTAATTGTTTCACTAAAAAGAAAATATCAAAACCCCACACGCTTTAAGTAAAAGCAACGCTTTTTGCTCAAAAAGAAGTGTACTCCAAGGCATTATAGGTAAAAAGTTAGGCCAAAATATGTTGAAAGCGTTCATTGCTCCCCACGTTTCCAATAAGCAATTTGTAAATATTATAATTCTTCATCTTTGGAACTGGACCTACACAACCCATCTCCAACTCTATTTATTTTCTTTTCTTTTATTTTTTTAATTTTTTAAATATTATATTCTTATTATTTAGAATTTAATTTTTTTTATAAACACTATTCGAATAAGATTATATATACATCTCGATTATATAATTAATAATGTAAATTTATTAAAACTAAAATTTAAAGGAAGATAGATCGAGTCAAATTTACAATTGGCAATATCTGGATCGCAGTCAAAACCATTAAATTATGTACTTAGACTTACAATCCAAAAGAATTGAATAATTATTTTTATAAAGTAAATTTGACTAATTATAGAATTATGTGATTAACTTTGATATTACTCGATAGCCATCAAATTTTGAGTCACAATGGGGTGGAACATAGGGGTATAGTGGTAATTGAGAAAGCATAGCTTAAGACACAAAGAAAACCACAAGGAAAAAACAATGGTTTATGCCCAAGTGGGCTGTGGTCGCCTATGCCTATTAAAAGTTCTTTTTATTAGTAACTTTAAATTATGAGTTTATTATAACTTGTGAAAAATTATAGCTTAAATTCCAATTTTTCGTTTCCCAAGCTCTATTATATTGTAAACTCTGTGGATTTAATCTCAATTTTAAGTTGGATAGCATATCCTTTTTGTAACGATCTAATAAGTGAAACAGTAACATAAAAACAAATGGTCTTAATATCCAATATCATTATTAATATTATTAGGTTGAATCAATTAATCAAATCTTATCTACGTTGATTTGTCCTCTTGGATCACTAAGAGTGACTAATCCAAAATGACTATTCAAATTAGTACAAATTTTTATCAAATAATTATATCTTTACAATTATAACACGTTAAAACAATGAATGAATATGGATTAATTCGTACTAAAATAGAGATAATATGTTATATTGTATTAAAATGAAAAAAATTGTTATCCATCTTTCATAGACAATAATCAATCACAAAATACAAATTCAACAAACATTTGTCAACTTTTTCAACATTTTTTTTTTCTCTTTTTTCACATTTGAAACTACTTTTACTCAATTTAAAAGAAATTGTGGGAAAACCAAACCCTAATTTCAAAATCTAGCCGTTTTAATTATTTTATTTTTTGATTTTTTTTGCAATTTAGAGAGTATATATAGCCTCCAAAATCACTCCCAAAAAATTGGAAAATAAAAAGGAAAACACAATATATAGATAGATACAACTATACTTATATAGAGAGAGATAATATTTCTCTATCAAAATGTGATCAAAGCCTTTTCTCTTTCTCCTTTCCTTCTCTCTCTCTCTCTCTCTCTCTCTCTGCGCTTGTTGTCATCCCTCCAAAGCAATCTCCCCCGCCCACCATCCTCCTCATAACCCACACAGTGAAAATCAAAATAAAATCTATTTCTTCTTTACATTCAATCAGAAATTTAGGGTTTTTCTTTGTTTTCTCCATTTCTGTTAGATCTGTTCTTGTTTTCTCCAACAGATCGCCATAATTCTTGCGGTTTTTTTTTTTTTTTGGTTTCTTCTTCTTATCTGGTACGGTTTCGTTTTCTTTATGTTTATATGATTAGGGTTTCTAAATTGTTCTGTTTTTGGTAGTTTTCTGATGTGGGATCATTTCTTAGTGGGATACATTTCACTCTGATTAATCACATTTCCACCAAGCAATTGAGATCATCGGATTGTACATTGTCGCAGTTTTGATTGAAGTTTTGCCCTTTCTGTACGTTCATGTGCCGCCTTGATTTCGAATTTTCATCCCACTGTGAGTGCATTGAGTTTTTCTTGAGTATTTTGGTCTCGAATTTTTGTTTTTTTTTTTTTTTTTGGTTTACAGATGTCAATGGTCTTTTAACTTAAGAAGAGAAAATTGATTGTCTTTCTTCTTTTTTGGGGGGAGGTTCTGGAATTAGATCTTGAAAATTGGCTCCGCAACGCCGATCACAGCGCCACATGGGTGGCCAGATGCAGCAGAGCAATGCCGCTGCTACTGCTCTGTATGATCACCCTGGAAATGGGGCCCCCTCCGGTGATGCCGGCGATGCCGTCATGGCACGGTGGCTTCAGTCTGCAGGGTTGCAGCATCTGGCCTCTCCAATGGCTTCTACTGGCATCGATCAACGCATGCTCCCGAATCTTCTCATGCAGGTACATATCTCATTCAGCTGCAGTATTTCTGAATTCCTATATCGTGATGAGGGAATGTTAGTGACTTCCTGTAATGGAAATACCCTTCAGTTGAGAGACTTATATTTGCAGTATATTCAGAGTGTTCATTGACTTATAGCATTGTATTGTGTGGGTCGTGTATGGTAATGTGTATTCAGTGTTGCATTTGCATGTCAAACAGAAAACGTAGCTGATTTTCACCGTTGTAGTTATATCAGTCTTCACATTCTAGGAGTAATAAATCAACACTAATCTTAAAAGAGACTTAAGAGGAAAGGAATTTGTGAACTTCTGGAGTACTTTCTTATGTAGTTTTTAGGATTTGTATGAAGAATGACTTTTGAAATGAAAAGAGAAAATCAAAAAGTTCTTCTGGTCCATGTATGATGCAAGATGCCTAAAAGAGATAAGTAAAAAAAACTTGGGCAATCCATTTTTAGATCAATCAAAAAGTGTTTCTTTTTCATGTATGAAACAAATGCAAGAGACCTAAAAGAGAAAAATAAAAAACTTGAGCAATCCCTTTTCAGATCTTATGCTGTATTAGTTGTTTTAATTCCACATGTGAGTTAATTGCTGATGGTGAGACTTTGACATTGGCTGAAGGGGTATGGAGCGCAATCTGCAGAAGAGAAACAAAGGCTTTTCAAACTAATGAGAAACCTGAACTTTATTGGCGAACCTGGTTCTGAGCCTTACACTCCAACTGCACAAGGCGCAGGGGGTTTTGCTGCATCAGATGGATTTTACTCTCCTGAATTTAGAGGGGATTTTGGTGCTGGGCTTTTGGATCTACACTCCATGGATGACACAGAACTCTTATCTGAGGTTCAAAAAGCCTTTGTTCAAACCAAGAAGTTTTCTTTTTTCTTCTTCTTCTTCTTCATCTAAGTAATGCTGTAATTTTGTCCACTACTTCCCCTCATAATATAATTATTTGTGAATGATAACTAGCAATGCTGGTTTACTTCCAAGCATTAGCTCATGTAGCTTGCAAAAGAAATGTCTTACATTAAATCAATTATGCTTCCATATCCACAAGTATATTGAAGTGATCTAAGCAGAATAAGTATTTGATGATGAGTTGAGCCGTGTCAAAGTGTCTAACATGAAATCACTTTATTCAATTTTCAGCATGTCATATCGGAACCATTTGAGCCATCACCTTTCATACCTTCTGCTACGAAAGTATTTGATGATGAGTTGGATTTTACAACCAGTCAGCTGCAAAAGGGGCAGACTGATGCAGATGCTTCATCTGGATTTCTTACAAATGATAAGGATGCCACCACAAGAGAAAACAATGTTGCCAAAATTAGAGTTGTGGTATGTTATTGTTACATATATGTTTCCATGCATTCCTGCACTTGTATTCATGAATCCTGATCGACAATGAATCTGGGTGTCCCTGTAGTATATTACTTTTAGGACTATTGTTTGGGTAGTGTGAATGCCCAGATCCGATTTTCACTTCATGTTCTCGCATACTCTATCACTCTCCTTGTTTTAGGTTGTGGCACAAAGTTCTTTCTGTTTGTTTGCATTTGCATCTTATTAACTCTTTTATCTCATCAGCCTAGATGCATTTTGTGTCCGGGCCCATTTTGTCGTATTTTCTCTTTTGTTATGAGAAGTTTCAATGTGGCTGATTTAACTGTTCTGTAACAAATTCTTTACATCATAGAGTTAGTGTTTTTGTATTTATTTTTATTTTTTATATGGTATAAAATTGATTATGCATCTTCTCTTATATTTGTCTCAACATTTCCAATATGTAGGCCATATTAGGGTGCTAAGTTTGATCAATAGTTTTCCTTCAGTAGCATTTCTTGTATAATTGACCGATTTAGGTTTCTTTCCATTTGCTCATCAAATCTGACATTAATCTCAGGTGCGTAAGAGACCATTAAACAAGAAGGAAATTGGTCGCAAAGAGGATGATATTGTCACAGTGCATGAAAATGCTTATCTGACTGTCCATGAGCCCAAATTAAAGGTTTGTTGAAGTCTTAAATCTTGAAGCACATTTTTATTTTGTTTGTCTAGGTGATGTAATAAATTAGGGCAGGAATAGCCTCATCTATTATTTTTGTCATTATCCTTCAATGAATTCAGTGTGGAGCTAACCTTAGATCTGAATTGCAGGTTGATTTGACTGCCTATGTTGAAAAGCACGAGTTTTGTTTCGATGCTGTCCTGGATGAGCATGTGACTAATGATGAGGTTAGGCCTTTTTGTCACGCGTAAAGACAAAAGCTCTACTAACATGAAAATCATCTATGATTTATGATCATTTATGACTGCACTGTTTTCTTTTGGTTGGTCCTTTTTGATGTTTACTGTTGTTTTGATTTGATCATATTACTTGAGCAGGTTTATAGAATGACCGTAGAGCCAATTATACCTACCATCTTCCAGAGAACCAAAGCAACATGTTTTGCATATGGCCAAACAGGTGTGTATTAATTTTTGCATGGTATTACTTTCTGGTTGAAATCTATGGCTACAATTACTATATATAAATTAAACGTTTTTTCTATGCTAGGTAGTTGGAGAAGTTCCTATTTTTCATTACTTTTGTATTCATCTGATATGTGATCTGGTTGACATTCAGTGGTTAGTTTACGTTGTTATATAATTCTAGCTATGTGGGAAGAAGTGTCATGGCCAAATTGTCTCATTTTTCCTTTCTGTTTTAGCATTCTATGTATATGTTCCCTCCATTGAGCTTTCAGTTATGCTGTGTTGTGTACCCCCATGTTATGTCATAGGAATGTTAGTGGGATAAAAGGGAAAATGATATATAGGAAATAGATTTTGGGAAGCTTCTTAAATAGTTATGTTGATCCTTAACACACCGTGGCTTCTCACATGTTGAGCATCTCTATCTATTATTTTGATGAAAATTTTACTTTTCTAGTCTTTAATTGAGATAGGTGTGTACTTTGGACTCTTCTCAGCACCTTCAGTTTTCTAGTTCATGGCTTCATGTTGAATTATTTGTGCTCCTTCACTGCCTTTTTCAGGAAGTGGAAAGACATACACAATGCAGCCATTACCTCTTAGAGCTGCAGAAGACCTTGTTAGATTGTTGCACCAACCAGTTTATCGTAATCAGAGATTCAAGTTGTGGCTTAGCTTCTTTGAGATATATGGTGGAAAACTCTTTGATCTTCTCAGCGACCGGAAGTTAATATTCTCTGAATTTGGTTTTGCTTGCTTCTAGTTTGCTTTTTTATGAAATGCAACTATAGTTCTGGTATAAGAAAACAAGCAAATGCATGATATACCCCTCAGACCTGTTGGATACTGGTTTGATGATGGATACTCACAATATTGATGTTAATTGTGAGTGCCAAATATACTGAACTGGGTATAATTTTCAAAAACATTTATGTTAAATTTCACAATAAAGCTAAGATGTGAAAGTTTTTCACTCATTGATTTCTGCAAAATTTGGCAAATATGAAGTTTTTAACTATTTCCTTTGGTTAATTTTGGAGTACTAGTATCATATTCTTTTGCATTCATGTTACCTTCTCCTGTTGTACTAGTGGGTAGCTTGTGTCCTTGGTGTAATGATTCTTTACTTGATGTCATCTGATCAGTTGAAATTTACTGAAGAATTTATGATAATATCTTTTGTGGTTCTGCAAGATAGTCCCCTTACCTGGTACATAGTTTTCCAACTTCTACTTATCTATCTTCTTCTTTGGCTTAGGAAACTCTGTATGAGGGAAGATGGACGGCAACAAGTTTGCATTGTTGGACTGCAAGAATTCGAAGTCTCTGATGTGCAGATTGTTAAAGAGTATATTGAAAGGGGAAATGCGGCAAGAAGTACCGGTTCTACTGGTGCCAATGAAGAATCGTCAAGATCACATGCAATATTACAACTTGCTGTCAAAAAGCATAATGAGATAAAAGACTCCAGGCGAAATAATGATGGAAATGAGCCAAAAAATGGAAAGGTCGTTGGGAAGATATCTTTCATTGATCTTGCTGGTAGTGAGAGAGGTGCTGACACAACAGATAATGATCGCCAAACAAGGTAGTTTTTCCTCAAATTTTTTATGCTCTGTCTCTCTGTCTCTATCAATGTGGGTGTGCATGTGAGCGCGTGCAGTCCTACATTCTGTATCCTTATCTATGTTAGTCATTTGTTTACAAATGAAATCTTGGTTATAAATTCTTTAGAAACAGGGTTCTAAACATTGCCATGATTAGGAATATGGATAAAATGCCTTGCCTTTATTTATATATAATATCAAATTCCATAGGTTTGCTTCTTCTATGACTGATTTTTTTTGTTCTTCATTATTTTATTGCCAAAAAACATTTGCATAAGCATTTGAAAATTAGATCTAACTTTACTTCCCCAAGTCATAACTTGATTCTTTTCCCTCCACAGAATTGAAGGAGCAGAAATTAACAAGAGTCTTTTGGCTCTCAAGGAGTGTATTCGTGCTCTTGACAATGACCAAATTCATATTCCATTCCGTGGGAGTAAACTTACCGAGGTGCTTCGTGACTCATTTGTTGGTAACTCAAGGACTGTCATGATCTCATGTATTTCTCCAAATGCTGGTTCATGTGAACACACACTTAACACATTGAGATATGCTGATAGGTACAGCTTTATTTTGATTTGTTTGAGGTTCAGTGCAAGTTTCACATTGCTCTTATTTGACTGAAACTTATTGACAATACTAACTTACCAGGGTCAAAAGCCTCTCCAAGTCTGGGAATACAAAAAAGGATCAGGGCTTGAGTTCTTTGCCTCCTCCTGCTAAGGAGTCCTCATCCGTTCCTTCTTCATCACTTTCAGCTGATATGAAGGATGTTTACGACCAACCTCAGGAACCTAAATCAATGGATACAAATAAAAGGGTCATAGAAAAGGACTGTTCTCCTTGTCATCCTTCAAATGAGGTCAATAAACCACCACCTAATTTTACATCAAATTACACTTTCAGTAGTCAGGATGAAAGTGCAGCAACGTCCAATGGTTTAGAGAAGCTGGACATGAAAAATACTTTTGTTGGTTCCACAACTCAGAAGATGCACTCTGGACAACCTTCTGAAAATTTGGCTGACACAGAGGAAAAGGTGCAAAAAGTCTCTCCACCTCGTCGAAAAGCTTATAAAGACGAAAGACATGAAAAACCTGTAAATTGTGGAAGAAAAGATGGTGCTAGTTCTGATCTGTGTACCACAAGTCATAAGCAGCAAAATACCAGCAATTCTAACACTAATTATGTTGGATCTAGACGAAATGAAACTGAACTGCTGCCCCAAGAAGACAGTATCAATGAGATTCTTGAGGTCGGTAGCTGCACTAGAAACTATTCAATCTATTATGATGCTATTTGGATGGAAGGTTCTTTTGTCAATGTCAATTAACATATTTGTCTTGTGATTGCAAAGGAAGAGGAAGCCCTGATTGCCGCACATAGAAAAGAAATTGAAGACACAATGGAGATCGTTCGTGAAGTAAGTGAACCTTTTTCTTTTTCTCATCATCATTAGCCGTTGGAATCTTTTCCAGATCATGTATTTGGAGCATCTTAAATATCTACTTGTAATAATGATATCCCAAGCATCCTAAAACCCTAAGAAAGTCTTTCATCCTCTCTCTTCTTGCTTTTAGTCGGTATCTTTTTATATTCTTTCTATAGTAAATGTATTGGATTACCCTTTTGATTTTGACTAGAAGAGCCTTTATTCTTTTTGATGAAAGACTTGAATGCTGGGTTTTTACTTACAGTTTAGAACATTTGTTAGCAACATGGAAAACTAGGATGTGACTAAATATTCCATTTCAATGATCAAGTTGTGATTTTGTTCCAGGAAATGAAACTGTTGGCAGAGGTGGATCAACCTGGTAGTCTCATTGATAATTATGTCACACAGTTGAGTTTTGTGCTCTCCCGCAAAGCGGCAAGCCTGGTTAGCCTTCAAGCTCGTCTTGCCAGATTCCAGCATCGTTTGAAAGAACAGGAAATCTTGAGTAGAAAGAGGGTACCCCGTTAAGGCAAAAAACTGCTGTACCATGTCTTGCATCAGAATCTCTAATTTGTATGTACATGACTGAATGCAGATTTGATTGACTTTATCAAAGTATATGTACATGATCTGATGTTCACACCAAAGATCCTCAAGAAAGAGAAGTGAAAAATACAGGTTACAGTCTGGACTTGGACTAACTGAAATGTAAAACTTCACCATGTCAGTTACTGCCTGACATAAGCCATATTTTGGTCATTCTGGAAGCATCAAAGGCTGCCCTTACTTCTGTTTGGCAACGTGACTTGAACATGCTCGATGCCATAAAAATTGTATTTGTAGTTCTGTGTAGACAAGAATCTATTACTCTGAACAGAGTAATGTCTAGGCCTGAAAGCTTGCCTTGGGTTTGTGATCCTTGCTGTTCTGTTGTGGCATTAGCAATATGTTGAAAACAAACTCTTAAATTTGTATGTTGAAATGGAAAATAATTTCTAGTTTTCTCCTTACTATGTTTTTGTTCTTTTGTTTGGTTTCATTGAATTCCTTAAAATTTTCTTCCCATCAAGAATATATCATTCCATCGAGAGCTCATTTTCTCAATTGGTGTCAGTTTTTCTCTTGTACATATTTCATCAATGGGTACAAAAAGCTTTAAAGCTTAGAACATTTGCAGGCAAAGCTTAAAAGGAAATCAAGAACAATGTTGGCTTAATCAAAAATGAATTTATCATTTCCATCCTCGGGCAAATATGATTTGGATTTCATTTGTGAAGGCAACTTTGCTCTCCAAGATGATAACAGATACAATTATAAAAGATAACAAAGACGATGATCAATCTTTTTGAAGAAAAAAAAACCCTAAAAAATACCAGCTTCATGGCTTTCAGTGGAACTTTGTGTGTAAAAAGGACAGGCTGCCAAACATTCTTTCACAAGCAGGAAAAAATGCTTGGAGCAAAGCAGAAGTTGCTCCTCGCTGCTGATGGCTGGTGCTTAGAATTTGACTTCCCCATCCTCCTGAAGAGATGTACAATACACTTGCCCACCTTGGATCACTCAGCCTTCAACCTCAATATCTCCTTGGCAGTCCTCCTTCTAAAGTAGGGCATATGGTTCTATATATGGGAGAAAGATAACAGAACCCATTTCTTGTAAGGTAAAGAAGAATAGAAATTGGGTACATAAAAAGGCAGTTGCAACCAATATTAAACAACACGTG
>JAWZTD010000029.1:914002-1116427 GCA_035221335.1 Echites panduratus
CCATTTCTTGTAAGGTAAAGAAGAATAGAAATTGGGTACATAAAAAGGCAGTTGCAACCAATATTAAACAACACGTGCCCCCCCCCCCACCCCCATATGGGTATTTTAAGTTGGAGCAACTATGAATGAACAATGGAATATCCAGGAACTGTTTTCACACAAGGAAATTAAAAAAAAAAAACACTTTGGAAGGAGGCCCAGCGAATTAAAAAACTGTGCTCGCAAAGTGATACATCATGGAAGTTTGACGGATAATGGTTCATTGAACCTATGTTATGTTTTGCTCTCATGAAATCCACATTCCTTGTGTAATCAAAACTGACTATGTAGCCTCAATTATTCCATTGTCTAGACTTGGCAGCCTAAATGCTGCTGCACTATGAACCCTTGGAACGGAAAAACGTGCAAAAGCTTAATCAACAACTAGACAAGTGCAACCCATTTGGTGCTTAAACATATTTGAAGAATGGTGGTCAGCATTCAGAGGCCAAAATCAGAAGCTCACTAATATTATAGTATATACTTATCTCTACGAACTTGGAATTGGCACCTTAACTGAAAATTCAGGTAATCTAGTAGTATAAAGTAGTCCAAAAAATAGCTATTTGCTGTCTAGAAGGCCAAAAAGGAATGGGAAGTGAGTAAAAGGTAACACCAGGTATGAAGTAGCCAGCTAGAGTATTTACCTGATTAAAGCAGAGCCCGATATCTCTGCTATAAAAGTCAGCATACTTGATCATAAAAACACCACAGTCGAAGCTGCACAAGACAGAAAATTAGCCTGCCTCGTCAGTTGATTGCCAACAATAGGACCATGAGAGGAGTCACAAGCTTTATGATTGCTATTTCTTGTTAGAATAGATAGAGAAAGATGAAATCAATTGTCCTGCACTCAGTTATTGAAGAATGAATGCCATCCAAACACCTACATGCTTTGGAATATGGTATGAAATCGCAATATTTGGAATTCCAAGTTTTCTAGTTTTTATCAAGTACATTCAAACATTTATAATTTGAATGTAAAGCATTCCTAAAGATGTGGAAATAATTTGAAAATCAATTGGTCAAGCATTGGTGGGGAGGATCATGAAGCATTTCATTTCACATATTTTGTGGAAAAGTCTCTTGAAATACATGAGAAAGGAAAAGAGAATGTACAAGATGTATGGTAATCAAAAGACAGAATCTCTAATTTGTATCAAGCATGCCAGAAAAAATTCCCAGCTTTCGAAAAATAAAAATGGAAAGAAATATCATATGATGTTTTAAAACCTAAGAATATTATATATACAAAGGACCTGAATAACCGTGGGTACATGTTACATGTGGCAAAAATATAAAGTAATCAATTTGCAGATACAGATCAATATAATCAATTTAATCTATAAGGATGGATGTCAGATGGAGGATTTCTTTTTTCTTTGCAATGCATTCAACTAAAAGACTTCAAACTGTACATACCCATTTTCTTGTTCCGGAAGGTCCTTAACAAACTCTTGCTTCCAGGAAGAAACATCAATCTCTTTTCCACTCTTATCCCTTACTTCATCTGTGAGATACCGAGCCTGCATATAAATGAAGAACACTCAATAGAGCACAATCCATGGATTGAACAGCCGAGAAAATCCTTCCGTGTCTTCTATTTCATGTTTTTGCCCTCATAGAAAGAAAATCCAGTTTCTTTATTTTAATAAAGTAGTAAAGAAAAGAAATTACCAATTTTACTATAAATGACTATGAACATAAATTAAAAAAAATAAAAAAAAAAACGTGGTATAATTTATTTAGAGAGCAGAGGGTAGTCAGATGAGTAATTTAGATATTTTCCATCCCAATTAAGTATTAGCAGTAAAAACCAATCTTTTCACAAATTCAAAAAGTAGAATAGGAAGATAACATTACCAGTATTTTCAACACATGAGTATCAATACCACCAAGTGAATCAAGATACTGAAATGATTCATCTTTCTTGTTGATTACAGCTAAGCACCAATGCACTTCTTTGTGGATGGGAACAAAAATCTGAATAAATTAGGAATATTAAGCCAAAGAAACATCAACTGTTAAGAAAAATAATTTATAAAATTTGAAAAAGCAGTACCTTGTCACAATCAAAGATGCAATATCCAAGCTTCCTTTGAGAAGTCCACCTTCTAACTGATTGGAAATTGTATCCACCCTTCCCACTAATTAACTGCAACGTTAGACATAATTCAAATGAGAGAATAGGATAAAGAAATTATTATTATTATTATTTTTGTTGTGGGGAGGGGGGGGGGAAGCACAAATGTAAGTAGCTTGCAATTCTTAAACTGAGTCACGGTGAATCAAGGAACTGATCTAGTCATCTAACTAAAGCTACAGGAACGTTATAGAGACGGAATCCTGGCATAAAAAATCATAGAAGTGGCAATTCTAGAACAGAGTCCTAATGCAGGAAGCATTGTAAAAGGATGCAATCAAGATGAATCAAGGAACTCATCTTCTCAATTAATTGAAATACAACTTTAATATATGTAAAAATTAAAAAATAAAGCAAATAAAACAAATGTCTCATTTTGACTTGATTAAAAATTAAGGAGTGTATTTTGACTTTTATAGAGTCACCACTTTATCCTTCTCATTATTATAATTAGTTGTGTGACCTTGGGGCTAGTGAATGTAAATAATTAAATTAAAGAGGTTGCGAGACTTCATATTAAAAATCTATTTCATCTAAGAAATGGGACATTCAATTCCTGAATCCAAGACCGGGGGAGTAGAAAATAAGATCAGGAACTAGCTTCAAGAATTGCATAATTTCACTTGATTAACAAATTGAAATTCTTGTACATGGGGTGTCACCATCTGAAAAAATGGAGAATGTGAGGCAATCTGGAGTAAATCATCATTTTAGTAACTGTTTTTTTACACTGTCGCCATGTAAGTCCTCTTTCATTTTTTTAGATTTTTAACTCCCCTATCTTTTTTATTTAAACAAATTAAATCATTAACCTTTTATTGTGACATTTAAAATCCTTAATCATTTTTTCCGTTAGAAAGATAGGTCCTCAATCTTTTCATGAATGTCTAACAAAGTCCTTCTTACTTGAGGAAACCCTACATTGTAGGGTAGCGATCAATTTGTAGATTCCATAGTATTGTCTTTCTACCCGTTTGACGAATTCGATGAAAAATATGATTTTTCAAGCAATCAAGCTGGATGTAAAAAATGAAGTCAAAACCCTAATTCAAAGATACTATTATGCTAATTTGGGGTTTTTCCATTTTTAGAGATTTTTCTTTATCATTCTTTTGTTTTTATTTTTATCCTTAGAAGAAGAAGAAGAAATGAAAGAATAATAAAATGACATCTCCGCCTGCCAGTAAATTTAACAAAAGGAATGTCCAGTGAATCATTTGACTGACTTTGTTAGACACTCGTAAAAAAATGAACCTATCTTTTCAAAGGAAAAATGATTAAGGATTTTAAATGTCACAAAAAAATATTAGGGATTTAGTTGATTTAAATAAAAAGATAGGGGACTCAAAAATCTAAAAAAAACGAAAGATGACTTACAGGGTGAAAGTACAAAATAACAAAGACTAAAATGATGATTTACTCGGCAATCTGTCTCTCATTCTACTTTAAGATGTACTACCATCTACCATCAAAGGTTTTTGGGATTTGAAGAGGGAGTGTGTGAGGGGATGTGGGGTTAAAATATAGCTATAATGTAAAAATAATCCCAAAAAACCTTGCATTTCATTGCCTGTTGTCTAACCACACAGAAAGCACCCAAATATTCCAATAATGGCTTTTTCCTTTTATCCTCAAAAAATGTAAGGAAAAGGGAAAAAGACTAGTGTGTGTGATGTCAGTGCTCATCGACATGTAGTTAATAGACCAAAACAATTGCAATTAATAACATAAGCAGTCTTTTTTGCTTTACAAAAACAAGACCAAAGAGAAAAGCCACAGGTTTTTCATTCCCTTCCATAAAGTTGCATTCATGTTTTTATGAATTTTATACCATTAGCTGAATCAATAAGCAAACTTACAGACATGTAAATTAAATAATTCAAATTCATACATTTTATCTGTAGATGAACAGCATATAAATAGTGTGTTATTTGCAAGTCAACCAATTTAGCAAAGAACTTCAACAATTAAATACGTTTCAGTTAAAACAAAAAGAACCTTAAAGCTAGCCAACCTTCTTGTAAAAGAATGTGTTGAAGAAGTGACATTTCAAGAACTTTTTGGGTTCCCTTTTCTCCCTTTCCTTCAATAGGTCCAAATACAAATTGATGACCTGTATGGAATGAATGTTCAGAAACTTGAGGATCCAAATGTGAGGATTTAAATAGTAGCAATGACTATTTTTAATAGTTGCATAACAGGTGAGGGAAACCAAAACTTCACCTCGTCATTCAACCACGCCGTTGGTCTCAAGCACTGCAGCACATCTCCAGTGATGTCAATATTAGAATTTTCATGAGTCACCAAAACCTTTCTCCTTTAGATTAAGCAATGAGAAGAAAACATAAGAATGGCAGTATAAACCTACTTGAATGTAGTAAAGAAAGAAAGCATAAGATAGTACCTATTGGAATTTGACAAAGCATAGTTAACCTCAGACACTTCTTCCTTAGTGAGAGGCTTAAAAGCTTCTGCAACCAAATCCTACAAATGCATGCACCTAACAGAATTACAAAATGGATAACACATCAAAGAGTCAACACTTAATAAAATCAAGCCCAAAGTATATCACCTTGTTGACAAGGACCTCCCGTTTCTTCTGCGGACGCAATAATTGTTGCATCTTACGCATATTCTCTGTCCATTCTATCTGAAACTCAATAAACTTCAACTTATCATTCCTCCTTTCTGCATTTTCTAGCAACTTCTTATGGGCACTACTGTCCTCCTTGTTCAAAGATAATGACTCCAGCAACTTCCCAGTAGTATCCACCTTCAAATTACCATTACTGACATTTGTCACGGCAGATGAACTTGATGGCCTCATATCCCAGTCCATATCCTTCCCATCATATTTTTTAGAGTCCTCTCCGTCCACATTACTGTCCTTCCACTTCTGATCTCTGAGACCATCCAAAACCTCAACACTTGAATCCTCAGAAATCTCCTCCTTTTCATCAATTTTAATAACCTCTTCATCCTTTTTAATATACCTAAAAGTGTCAAGCGCATCTTTCTTCAAGTTTTCATATTTTGAACTCAAATAATTCCCCATTTCAAAAGGAGTATTGCTCCTGTAACTACTATCTCTGGACTCGCTATTCCTAGAACCTTGAGATCGACCAAATTTGCCAGGCCTTATAGGGGCATGGGGTTCTCTTTTGAACTGGGGTTTCGATTCTGGGTACTGAGAAAATCTGGAAATTACCAACTTGGAATGGTTTGATCTATCAGGGGTTTGATTAGCAGACAGATCAAGTTTAGCCTTTTTGGAACTACGGCTGTCAAAAAGGGGTGAATTTGGAGCTGGGTTCTTGCTATTCACATTGAAATAGTCATCTCCACGCTTTCTATTGCTCGTCGTTAATGCACCCATTGGACATAAAATTCACATCAATTCCCCCAGAAACCCTAAAACCAAAAACCTCACGATACTCATCCAAAAGATGAAACCATTGCTAATGAAACAGAAAACTATCCTAGAACTGGCAAAGTAGAGTGCCTAGAGGCATTTGGCAGCATTCTCAGTGCGAAATCTCAAAATCAACAAAGAACAAAGCGGGAGTCAGATTCAAAAAAATAAAATCACGGAATTTCAAAACCAGAGCTGAGAAAAAAACAAATCCCACACTATTCCCCTCAAGACTTAACAATCCCAAACGGGGCACCCAAAAGCAAAAGAAATAAAAGAATATCTGTACCACGAAATTCACCAAAAATCCAATAAAAACTATACAAAAATTTCAATCTCTATTCTAAAAAAATCACCGCTATCAGTTCGATAAATCAAAGAGATGTGGAACGAAGATGATATTGCGTATCAAACAGCAACGACGTCTAATTCTAAATTGAGAAATCTTGAAAGTTAAAATGTGGAAAAAGATGAAAAGGTTAAGGGTTTTGTTTTCGCAGAGGGTTTTGATTTCGTTCGGAGCGGAGCGGAGCGGAGAGGAGAGGAGAGGAGAGGAGATTAGTTGCTTTCCCGGGTTTGGCCAATTGGCAGCTTTCTTTAAGTCACGTGTTTAATTTCATATATACAGTGTTCAATTTTAATTTTTAAAGAATAAGATATATTTTTCAATTTAAAACGTTCAAAACAACATTAGTAAGAATTCTTTTCTTTTTTACCTCCCCTCTTTGATCATTAGTGTCATCCATCAACCCTCATCGTGTTTCATGAAATTACAGTTTTTCCTCTCTTGAATCGTTAGTGACATTTATTGACATCTCTCTTGAATCATTAATGATATTTATCAACACTACGATCATTTATTGACTCTTATCATCGTGTTGATATCAATGACATGCATCCCTCTTCGTGTCCCATATGTTCCACCTAAACTTAGCGTAAGATGTATTATAATTTTACTAAACTTGCAAGATTTAACCCAATAATATGAACTTATTAAAAAGCAAATAGATTCTCGTTTATCATCCATACAAGATGTAACATATATTACATTAGAATATTTATGTTAAATTTGATCAATATTTCTTTATGTTTATATCAATATACAATGTGCATTTTTCTTTTTTCAACACATATGTCTTTGGATTGAATATAAATGTAAAATGTAAAAAAGATAAGTAAATGTCAACTTAGAATTTACATTACATACTTTGTTTAGAGAGAAAATAAGCATAAGGAAGAAAAATGAAAACAAAATTATAAAATTGACCTCAAAAAATAGAAAAAAAGTAGGGAGGAATACAAAAGGTTTATTTAGTATTTGCACAACAAAAGAGTACTAGAGATCTATTACATGAATTAGATTCTTAGAAATACTCTTGTTAAGGTTGAGCCTTTTCCCTCTTCTCAGTAGCTCAAGACTTTGAAGGACCAAAGCTCAGATTCTACCAAAGATTTTGCAGCACACTGCAAGCAGTTCTACACTACAGTCGATCGGTTAGAATATTCTTGAACCAATGCTGCAAAGAGGGATGGCCTTTCGAGCAAACTCGATGGCTTATCGAACTCCTTTACCCATCCTGTCACAGGCAGAACAGAGAAATGAGAAGCTAACAAAAGCAGGTTCCTGCAAGAAATGAAGAGAAACTATGCTTGCAAGGTTCAAGAAATGCAGCAGATATTATTTTATGTCACGAGATGAATCCCAGATAGCAGAAAGAAATAAGCCCGCAAAAAAAGGTAATTAACTTGGCAGATTACTATCTAGAATGCATGCGAGATCTTGTGTGTGAGTCTGCCTCTTCACAATGTAGTGTTTTTAGCAAAAGCGAGAGTGGGAGAGCGAGGGACTGACCGTCGTCTATGACCAAAACCCTGTCACCATCTATCACTGAGGGTATTCTGTGAGCTATGGTAATAATGGTGCAGTCCGAGAAGTCCTCGCGTATGACCTTTTGAATTACAGCATCAGTCTGAGAATCAACAGAAGCAGTTGCTTCGTCCATAAACAAAATCCGACTTCGTTTTAGCATGACTCTCCCCAAGCATAGGAGTTGCCTCTGACCGACGCTAAAGTTTTCTCCAGAATCAACCACTAAAGAAGAAATCAGCATTTTGGATAAGAAACAGGTAATATATAGAAAGATGATAAAAAATGAAAAAAGATAGAAGGGATCCAAATTTAGAAACCTAAAGCATCAAGCTTTTCTGGTTTTGCAGCCACCAGATCTTTCAGTTGGCAACGTTCAAGACTCTGGAGAGTTTGGGAGAAAAGGTTAGCAGGTTCCAACAAAACTGCAGGTCTAAATATAGAGTTGGCAAGCAATATTAAGTCTGAAATCGTAGTATGGAGCATATAATTTATGTACCTTCCATATCTCGTCATCAGAATATAGTCCAATTGGATCGATATTACTTCTAATAGTTCCTTCAAAAAGGACAGGTTCCTGTGGGATGATCCCAAAGCGAGACCGGAGATCATGAAGGCCTAACTTGCAAATATCGACTTCATCAATGACGATATTCCCTGCACAAGGTTCCACTAACCTAAAGAAAACTTGAATGAGAGTGGACTTCCCACTTCCTGTTCGGCCAACAACACCAATTTTTTCTCCTCCATGAATGTGCACTGAAATTCCTTTTAAAACCAAAGGGGTGTTTGGTCGATACCGGACCTGCTCAAAAGGTTAAAGACAGCATTTAGTTTATAGATATAAACACGAAAAAGCTCTTGCAGCACCTGCATTAAAAAAATGTTTAACTTTTGCTCCAAGAAATGTAATTCCCTTTGACAGTATCCTCTCCTCTCCCACACAAACAAGATCAGGTAAAAAAATGTTAACTTTACAAAAATTCCCTGCAGAATTGAATGAAAAACAACGAAGTTGATCAAGCATCAGACAGAAAACTGGTTAATGACCTGCAAGTTATGTGTCTTAATGTCACCAATAGTTGGCCAATCAGGAGAGGGAGTCGAATCTCTTAAATGCCATGGAGCCTCTGAGGGGATATTTATGAATTGTTTTATCCTCTCAACTGAAACCATTCGATTCTCCGTGAAGCAACTCATATATACAGTATAGAACAGCACACCATTCAGTGTCAAGCCATATGATAGAGTCAGGCCGACATATTCTGAGAAAATACCAAAATAGTCAGCTTCCAGAATCTTTTCTGAGATTGCACTTGAACTACTAACATATTTCCCAAAATGAATTTATAATGTTAGAGCCAACTAATCAAAAGAACACAGGCAAAAAAGAAAGGTAGTTTAGTGGGCAAGGAACGTGCCAAAGTAAACCAAGATGCAAGTTTTTAATCGCAGAAAAAGATATACCAAACTAGGAAAACTACCCGGCTTTATAACACTACTAGGCAACACCACCATTAGCATAGTAGCAATGCACAGCAGAAAACTACCAATCAGCTCCAAGCGGAAACCCAACCACTCATTCGCTGAATAGTTGTGGAAAATCATTTGCAGATTCACATTGAATCTTCTAAAATTTTCCTGAAAGAACTCATCCTGCTTTCTAAAGCAACGAATGGTTGTAACACCGGTAATTGTTTCATTGAAGAGATCAATAACTGGGGCTCTAGTGACGGCCTCGAGTCGGGTCAGTTCACGAGATGATGCTAGAAAATATCCCTGCAACCAGAAAATTTAGAAGAACATTGAATAGGATCCCAATAAGTAGCAGTTTTATATCAAAAACTGAAGAAATCCTTTAGATCTACATAAAGATGAATATTCACCTAAATAGTATATACACAAAAAAGTTCCATACCCGGTACCAGACATTCAGCCAAGCCAAAGGGACCAAAAGGAATACAGTTGGCCAAGCGTTTTGGCAAATAATGAACAATATGCTTAGTACTGTGAAGTACATTGCAATACTTAAGCTCAAAAAAATTGGAATAATAATATCAACGTTGGCTTGATCACCCGATACCTGAAAAAAAACAAAAACAAAAACAAAATTTTGTTAAGTTCAGGTTTTGATAAGATTCAGCAGGATGCCAAATAGAGGGATTTATACTTACACGACTTAAAATTCTTCCGGATGGAGTTGTGTCAAAGAATGCCATTGGAGCTCGTAATGTGCTATCAAGCAATTGATTGAAAAAACTTTGAGCAGTCTTGAGAGTAATAGCATTTACAATAGTTGTTCTCACTGAGACAAGTATGCATGATATGACTGCTATAACTGAATAGACTTCAATAAACAGATAGCGGTTGAAATGGTCTCCAGAAGTTTCGTAAGCCAACCAGTAATCAGCTGACATAAGAGATAACTGCCACAACAAAGACATAAGTATTACTGCTCCTACTCCCCACCATCCAAATGCCTCAGTGAAATACTGCTTGTATACTTCAAAGCTGACATGACCAGTCTCTCTCTCTTCTTCTTCGATAAGCTTGGAGTTACCAACCAAAGATTCCGTTTCATCCTTAGACATGCTTTTTCCAATGAATTCACTACCATATAGACTATGGGATGATGTCGGTGTTTGTGGTTGTGGAGATCTAGGTGTAAGCGGATGAGGTGATCCTGGTAGTTGCTGGGAGTTACCATCGGAAAAATATGAGCTGCTCTCTGCAAGACCTACAGAATTTTCATGGGCAGCTACAAGTGCCCCAAAATCCATACCAGATGCAAGGAGCTCTTTGTACTTTCCAGATTGCACAATCTTTCCATCTCGCATTACCTTGTACATCAAGTTGTAAAATGAAGCAAAGAAATTAGTCAAATACTTAATCTTATCTTCCTTGGGGAGTACACATAGTGTAGTGTTGTTGGGCTGGGAAAAGGAAGGAAAAGGAGGGAAAGGGAACACAAGGAAAAAAGTTGCAAATTTCAGTGAGAAATATTCAAGTATCCATTAATGAAATCTATGAAAAGCAGATCATGCTTGGAATATTTCAAGAGACTTGAGACATTATCTGAACAAGGTATTATCAGCCAACGTGACCCCAAACTACAAGTTAATTTATTTTCAACCAAAATAAGCAAATTTGATTTTTAATTGTTCATACGAACAAGTAAACATGATCGTGTAATTTTTGGACATCACAAAGAAGCAGCTTTGTTATTGCATATCACAAAATGATTGCAATCCAGGTCCAAAACTATTATCCATTTTTTGTCTAGAAAACTCAACAGCTAATGGTGGATGCTACACTGATGCACTGTGCTCACCAATATCAAATCAGCATTGTGCAAGAAGTCAACTTGGTGAGTCACAAGTAAGATTGTCTTATCTTTCAGAGCTCCCCTCAGGCATTCCTGCAAAAAAGACATTTTTATTAGCATAGTACAACTCCAGAAACAAATCATAATTTAATTTCATCAAATAGTATATGCATTGAGAAGATCTCATAAAGATAAGATCATTTTTCATTTAAATTCAAGACTACTCCAAATACTGTGCACCAATGACAATCAAAAAAGAAGAAAGTCGCAGGGACCTTAAATATTTCTGTTCCAGTGTGAGCATCAACAGCACTAAATATGTCATCAAGAAGATAGATATCACGATCCTGATAGACTGCTCTAGCCAATTGTATTCGCTGTTTTTGACCTCCACTAAGATTGATTCCACGTTCTCCAATCTCTGTTTGATCACCATGTTCAAAGATCTCCAAATCTTTCTCTAATGAGCAAGCATGCAGGACATTCCTGTACCTCTCCATGTCCAATGGCGAACCAAATAAGATGTTTTCTTGAATAGTGGCATTCCTTATCCATGAAGTTTGGGGAACGTAGGCAGTGGTCCCACAGACTCTAACCTGATATGAAAAAGATAACAAACCTCATTTCACCCAACAGTTCATTATCATTGCATTTTCCAGTTTAACAGTACTTAATTTCCTTTTTGGAACAAAACTGGTGCTAGTTAATGCACAAAACCGTCAAGAAATAAAGAATATTTAGTCAAAGCTTTGGCTTACACATAATACTCGCTTTCTTATCTTCTTGGATCTCAACCTAACATGGAGGGTTACAAAAGATGGATGAGAATAAAGAGGATGGAACATATTTCAGGATTTCTTTTCTATTGCTATTTTAATCTATTTTTGTTATTCAAAGTTGACCCATTTTCCTAGTTAGGAACCTTGATTTCTTGGTTCTCACTCTTTTCCGCTTTAGGTTTTCATGGCATTAGAACTAACTGGGATATGAATCATATGATTGGCCTAGAATTTAAGAGTTTCAGGAAACTTTGTTGTTACAATGAGATAAACTCTGCAGAAATTTGGAATCGGTTACAGGTGGAGCCAGACTGCTAAAACATGTGGATCAGTCAGCTTTAGTCAAGCCATATTGTTGTCCAGGGTTCATCTAAAATCAGAAAGAACCTCAGGAAAAGCTCAGATTGCCTTGTATATTTTTCTCTGAAGGTCCTGAGAACATCTCATTGAACCAAATAAATTTTCCTCAAATAGCTTACATTTACAATTGAAACTGAACCTACGTTTAAGTGTATCAATGTTAGCTGAATGTCCAATAATTAAACCAAAGCCTCTCAGATTGACAACTTTGAGAGCTTAAGGAAAAAAGGGAAAAACTCCTGTTGAATAAATCAGTCTGCAGAGATAGAAATAACTAATCACCATATCATCCAACATGTTGAAAGGGTGCATAAGTCAAAAAATACCTTTCCAGAGAATTTGTGTAGCTCACCAAGCACTGCCGCCAATAAGGAAGACTTCCCTGATCCAACAGTTCCAACAATTGCAGCAAGCTCCCCTTTCTGGACCTCAAAGTTTATATCTTTCAGAACAACTTCTCCCTCATCTTCCCATGAAAAGGTACCATCATTTACCTCTGCAGCTATTATTCCATTACAACCTTCCTCTCTTTCAACAGATCTAGCATCTAATTCTTTAGTTGACATAAAGCCATCCAACCTCCCCAGTGAGACAAATGCTTGAGCCATTGAGATAAGAGCTTGTGGGAAGGTTCGAATGGGTTCCTGTAAAATTCTTAAGATCGTTGTTATGGTGAACACTGTTCCGGCTCCAAGATTGACTTCAGATAAAGATGCAACACCAAATGTGAGAGCTGATATGACAATTGGGACACTCCAAAGCATAGCCATATTGCAAGAGATCAAACACAAAAACTTCCTAAGCCAGTGAAACTCCATTCCACGAAAAAGTTGAATTCTATTTTTGAAGTGTTCTTCCCATGCTTGGAATTTGATTACTCGCATGTCGTTAAGTAACTCAGTGGTTGTCTTCAACCTTGAATCACGACTCTTACTAAGATTAACCTGGCAAATACCATTCTTGAAGGTAATCCAAAGTGTTAACACCAGCACTGCAAGAACTGCAAAGCAAGAAACAAGCATCGAGAGGCCAATATAACCATATAAAAGAACCAAAGAAATTCCAATTTGCAGTGGCATCTGCCATAGAGAATGCAGCTGTGGTATCATATCTGAGAGTTGCTGAGTATCCACGCCCATATAATTCACAATTTGTCCCACTCCATGAGCCTGCCTAGAGGAGCAAGAAAGTCTGAGCCCTTTCTTGTACAAAGCGGAGACAAGAGCAGATCTCATTCTCATTCCAAGTTGCTGTGTCTGGAAATTCAAATGGTGTGAAGTGAGGACTTCAGCCGTTTTAGCAATCATGAGAATCAACACAAGAAAGTATCCTTCATACATGTTTCTTCTGTCCCCTTTGGAAAAGTCAACAAAACTTTGAATGAGGACTGGACCAGTGTATTGTACAAGTAGCCTTACAAGATTCATCAAACCAGTGACACAAAGATCCGGCCAGAAGCACAGGAGCAATGTCTTTCTCACAGCATTCTTCTCATCCTCACCAGGTTTAGGCCAATTCTTTTCAAATAATTCTGCCAATGATTCAGCCCGAAGTTCTCGTGGAAGTTTTGGGACACTATCCTCCTTTAAAGGGGATTGGTATCCCTTTGTCATTACTGGATTCAGCCATAACCACATTGCTTTGGAGAGAAGAGAAGCTCGTCCATAGCCACTGACATTAGAATCTATCTCAGACGATTCTGGTAGTTCTGCAATCGAGTTACCACCTTCTTGGGGTTCCTTAACAATTTCAATTCCAGATGATCCTCTAATGGCAACAATGAATAGGAAAGCATAAACTGGAAAACTAACTATAGAAAAGATGTCATCTATCCTCATATCACGATCCATATTTTTGCCAACAGTTATTATGCGAGTAACTCCTGCAGCAGCCAATAAAGTCACAAGAACCAAGCTTACAAGCCAATAGATTCGAAGGGACATAGGATGAAAAACAGCTCCAAATTTCTTCTCGTGAGCAACAATAACCAAAATTGCAATCTGAGTTACAGCCTGAAACAACCGGAACAAAGCTTCCACAAAATGCCATCTCGATTGAATACCTCCAATGAAGGCTAATATGCAAACCACTAAGTAATATAGGCCTAATAGAGCGGTTGCAACCAGAGGAAGTTTGAACCAAAGAGTGGCTTCAAAACGAGGCCCCTCACCTTCAAGAAGAGGTTTATCAAGGGAAGAAGAACCAGACCTTTTATCGGCAGAAAATCTAGAACTCAGCTTTCGGAGGGCTAAAACTACTAGAATCAATAGGAAAAGCAGATTAAGTGCAGAAAAAAGAACCCTTTGCAAACATGGGGATAAAAATATAAACTCGAACCAAGGTATCGCCTTTGAAGCAAAAGACGAACTTTCTGAAGATGGGATGATTGAGGTTGAACATTCCAGAGATGTCAACCATGAAGGAGCGGACACCATTGTAAAGCCTAATTGAAGCTTTGTCTCCTCTTCTCAGCCTTCTGAAGAAGAACCGAAAAGATATTATTCAACACTTGATAAAGGGATCATCAGAAAAAAAAAAATTCCCAAAAAAAGGTCATGAAAACTAGAGGTAGAAGGCAAAAGAATCCATGTACTAAAGACAGAGGAGCTAACATTCAGAAATGAATTTCAATCTCAATAATAAAAATAAAAAATAAAAAAAGAAACCACGACGGATATGGCAAGAGAAAGACAGCGAACACTTTTCAACACATTTTATGCCGAACAAATGAACAGAAAAGAAAGAGAATCGAGGCCTGATTGTCACAAAAAGGCAAAAAGCTTAAAAGATACGGCCCCGTTAAAACTTATGGATTACCAAAATCACGAAAAAGAGCAGTGACACATGCGAGAAACAGAAGCTTGAAACTGAGAAAGATAACGGCAATAAGTGTTCTTCAAAAGTACAAAAGAAAACAAACTTCTTGTAGCTCTTTCTGAATACAGCTCAACTTTTCCAGTCCAAACACAAGATTCATGCATATATACATCATCAAAAACCCATCTCCATTTCAGTTAATATTATCAATCTTGATAAAAATATAGAAGAAAAATCATTACTAATCATGACTAAAACCCAATATTATAAATACGAAAGATTTACCTTGATATGATTTCAGCCTAAACTAGAAGAAAGAAAGAAAGAAAAACCTTTAAGTATTTCGTGAGAAGCAGAAAAGACAGGAAATTTGCCTCCGAACATGGTAAGAAGAAACGTAGCAAGAAACGCGACGTGTAAGGTCAAGTCCTCAAACACCCACACTTAAATCTTTTTTATCTTTTTTAGAGAAGATCTTAAGTTTGAATCCAACAGGAGAAGGAGAGTGGTATCGATAAGCCTTGTCATTGGAACTTGGATTATCAAAAAAAAAAAACCTATCAAGAATAGATCAAAAAAAGAAACGTCGCAAGAACCAAGGGTGCGGCCTCGAAAAAAAAAAAAAAAGGAAATGCAGCAAAACCAAAGTGACTTTTATATAATATAAATAAGATGGTTTTGCTTCGAAATGTCAAAACCATTACTGCAAGAATGACAGATGAAGACATCAGCATCAACGAAGACTTCAAGAAGATGGACAAAGCCCGCTTTTTTCCCCTTTTTTTTTTCTGTTGTTAAACAATATACTATAGTAGAAAATCGGGTAACCAAGAAAAATCTTACTCGTTGAACTAAAAATGTCAATCAAAAGCCACATATTCACTGTTTAATTCTATTAATAATCTTCATAACTTCTTTTTCATCTTTCTATTTGCAAATGATTTTCGGGTTAATGTCTCAAGATTTTCGGTATCTCTTTCTTAGACACTTACATATTTTATAATTTATAATGTTATTGTAATATTTAAGGATCCATAATTCCGACTAAGTTAATCTTTTTTTAATAATATTAATATATTTAGACAAATCATCTAGAAAATACATTTTTAAATTTATGTCAATTTTTATTAAAAAACAAAAAAATCCAATCATTCAAATGGAAAAGTCCATTTTTTGTCAGATTTTTTAAAAAAATAATAATAATATTTTTGGAATGAGTGAACATCATGCCAAATTCAAATGGATGCCATATACAAACAAGAGGCCAACGCAATAGAAAAAAAAAAAAAATTACATACCGGCTTGTGTGGTGGTGTGTCTGTGTCTTATCTTTTTGTTGTATTTTTCCTTCCTTCGGTGGACACGTTTGTCCTGCCTCTTTCCACCGTTGCTCACACCAAAGAGTTTGATTTGATAATTAATAAATATATTCAATTCCATTATTTTAAAATATAAGTACTTTAAAAATGTTTTATTTATATTAAAATATAAATTATTTTATAATTATTAATATATTATTACAACATTTTTTTGGAATTTTTTCTTTTGTTAAAATATTTATTCATTTATAATAAAGAAAAAAATATTACCTCCGTCTTATAAATATAGTTCACATTTCCTTTTTATTTAGTCCCAAATTATAGTCGAGTTTCTTCTTTTATGAGAGATGTTTATAGGTTAAAAGGATAAAATTACCATCATTAATTATCTCTTCATATCTATTGCTTTCAATTTCAATAAATTAAATATATGGTATAAAAGTAAAATTACTCTTAAAATTAATTACATTAATTACACTAACTAACTTTTCTTAAGACCAGTGAAAAAGTAAAGTGAATTATGTTTATGAGACCGATCTACTATATAATTATTAAGAAAAGAATATTTGAAATATCAAATAATATCTCATAGTATGAGATTATTATAATATATTTTTTTTTCAGATTGTGGGTATCGTGTCAAGTAGAATAGTTGTTGAAGTGCATGCATAACTATAGTCCAAATACCATTTTTATAAATTCAATCCAAATTGAGGAGGTTATTTTACTGATTAAATTATACTAAATCATCTAAAGTTATTAATTTGTAATAAAACTAAAGTATTCCTTTTACCTCGAATTGAATCTTTCCATTTTCATTTCTATCTTGAGGTATCATAAAATATATATTTTTTAAATTAATTAAATTTTTTATTAAAATATAATTTAAAATAAATTAACTCAACCAATTTTATTAAAAATTATGCAAGTCAAAATGGACATTTAAGTTAATATTTAATCAATAAATTTCAACATTTTGACGGAAAACTTAACCCCTTTTTTATTTCTTTGGTCAGGTTCAAAAAGAAAAATTATAGCATTAAATTATTATTATTATTATTATTATTTAATAGAAGTACAATTTAAAGATAAACTTAGGTAGAGAAATGTTAAATGTATTTTTTGTATACTTTCGTTTCTGACAGAAAATTGTGTCACGGATTGACTATATGTCGGGCCTCTCTTCAATTTTGTCGCCTATTATTATTTTTAAATATAATATGAAAATATCATTATTATATTCTGACATCCTTAAAAAATATATATATATTATTATTTTTATCTCATAATATAAGAAAATATCTATCATTTCACATGAATTAAGAAATTTTAAATGTGATTATAATATGTAAAAAATATCTTTATTATTTCTTATTCGTAATTATATTCTTCTTTTTGTTTATAATAAATAAATAAGAATATTATTGAAGGATATATATATATATATTCAAATATTACTATTTAACTATGACAAATTACGAAAATCAATGAAATGTTGACTTTTCGATTGCAGTATGCCCTTTGTTTTTTCTCCTTTAGTTTTTATTGGGCCCCTTGTTTATTAATTTAATGTAATAGTAATTTTTAATATATTTAATTCGTCTTGAATTAAAATATAAATCATATAAGAATATTTTATGTGTCTTATAATCTAAAGTTGTTTTGTAATTATCAACACAATATTATAATAATTTTTTCATTTTTACCTTTTTAGTGATATATTTATTCATAGTAAAGAAATATATATGCAGTTATTAAGAAAGGAAACGTAAAAAGGTATTTTTAACATCATATATCATCATTTAAGACTTATAAATCCATGTAAATTGACGACTAACGTCTTATATTATGATATGAATATAGTACTCCGTTCGTCATTAAATATCATTCGTATTAACTAACCTTTATTGTCATAATTCATAAGTCATTATGGTTAGTTAATTATGTATTTGAAATTGTTTTTTTTCTTCTATATATTACTCCAGTAATTATATATCGAAATGGTGTTCCAATTTTTTTTAAAGAGTAATTAGATGACTTTTTAGGGAAAAAAAAAGTTACCTTAATTTTTATAAAATGACAACTAGTAACATATATTTAATAACAGATGGGGCAATACTCATGTGGACACAATATATTTTATTACTTATTTTTTTATAAAAATAAAATACAATATGATATAAGTGAAATAATCAAATAAAAGAATTCTATCCGATATTAACTTCTTATATAAATCAACTTAATTACTAAAATTTGCAATACACCAAACTTTTAACATTTAAATTAAAGACTTGATCAAGGTATTTATTGTTGATATAATTAATGTTTTATTGATATTTTTCTTTATAAACTTGAATAGATATTTAAAATGAAATGAATAGGTAGTTTTCAATGTAACAATAAATCCACCAAGAATTAGATGCAAAGACAAAAATACTATACTCTCTCCAGTTTGCAATGTAAATCACTTTATGCCTTTAAATTTATTATGTAGATTGCTTTATAAAATATTTCCAATCTTAGTGGGGTCTTTTTTATTATAATTTCTTAGGTGGTTTGAGTATTGACTTCTTTTTTATTATAATTCCAAAAGTCAATTCCTATGTGTCGTGTATTCATATTAAGCTTGTAAAAACTTTAAATGACTTACGTTATGAACAACAAAGTATATATATTCTGGCATTAAGATGCTTCATCAACATGTAAACCGCTTAGGATTGCTATTAGTTAGTCAGGACTCCAGATCTCGTGTTACATACTCATTATTACACCAGTAAAAATTTAACATGTTTCTTTAAAAGTTCAAGTTTTAATAATATTTAATTTAGCTTTTTAGAATTTATCATATAAAATATATTAACGCAATCAATAACTGAGTAAGTTATTATATTCATGGCAAGATATCCAAAAATATTCACACTTAGAATTAAGAAGTAGGCATTTATTTGGAATATGCCTCATATGGTTTTGGAATCTTGGGAATTATAGTGCATATATTATTTTAGGATATCTTAGTTAAATGATTAATAAAATTATGCATGAAAAGAGGGGAAAATTTGATAATAATAATAATAATGGTGCAAGACTTTTGGAATCTAGCTAGATTGATTCCTAGTGTGGGACTTTTTATTTCTTTTCTTTTTAGACTTTAGTACAAGGAACCTAATAATGACCACATAAGTCCATGTACTAGTGGACACCATGAGCAATTTGCAAAGTAAGTAAAAATATGTCCTTATTCCAAGTTAGTGCAAGTTTTGTGAGTTTAATGGGTGAAACCAAAATCTTTAGTTTGTTGTGTCTTATAGTGCTAGAATCAAGCAAAATCTCTTAAAAATGTTGATAAGTAGGTACTAGGTACAATTATGATGAACCAAACCCAATTACTACTATTATAATGGAAAAACCAATCATTTTGGGAATGTGAAAATAATTATAAGCTAAGGTTTATCTTTTCATTATAAATTTATATGCAGGTATAGAAAAATCATTGATAAGGTGTAATGTATATGGCTCTATGCTTGACGTTCCGTTAAAATGAATATTTTAAATTAATAATATTTATCGAAGGGTATAGTCTAGTGATTCGAAGGTATAATAAACATAATGTAAATCATAAGTTCAATTTAATCTCGTTAAATCCAAAAATTCTAAGTGTTCTGAGTAAAAATTAAATAGGAAAGTTTGAGCCACACCTTATTTCTGAGTAAGGATTAACTTTCGATACTACTTAGTGTTAAACATTAATTAGTTGGTGATTTTTTTTTTCCTTTTAAATCATTGAAATTTTTTTAAAACAATCACAAAAAGAACCCAATTCAAGAGTAGTTGTAGTGCCATAATTTTTTAAGACCTCCTAGGGGAGATCCAATTATTAATAGTAATTTATTAGGCTAAACGACTTATGCAAAGCATTTCTATATTATATAGAACTGCTAACTAAGCATATTCTTTAATAGAGGCCTAATGCAAACAAGATCTTTTCTAATCTCAAAATGGGATTCTATGCCCAAATCTCAATGCTTATTCATCCAAATATGATGTACCCTAGCCTCTTTTAATTGTGTAAGAGCATGTTAAGAAAAGTTACCCTTAATTTGCCCCTATCCTAACACTGTGGCTTCAAATACTTATATTTACCATTAAGCTGGTAAATCTTGAACCAATTATGTAAAAGTCAAAATTAAGTTAAGTCCTAACACATATCCAAATAAATGCAAGTTGGTACATTTATAATTATCACCAAAAAGAAAATGTGACATTTTTTAAATGGGTAGTGGTATTTGGTCGAAATTTTTTGACCAAAATTAGTTACAATATCATAAATACCCTTTATAGTAAATTGGTTTCAAGAAAAATTTTATTTTTCTTAATCTTTTTATCCTACCAAAATATCTAAAATACCTTTATTTGATCATTTTGATAATATATATTTTGGCTAAAAGGTTTTTGCCTTTTTAAATATCAACTATTATGATTCGGTAGCCATAAAGTCCCTTTCATGACACAATTCCGAGTTTACTCCTAAATTTATAATAAAGGTTTGCGGTGCAATTGCGTGTTCTTTCCCAACAACTTTATTCATTGAAAGGATAGGATTTGTTTCTATTTTTGGTCTTGATGTATTTAATTTTGAAAAAGTGGGTACTTTTTTTTTTTCTTTCTCCCTTTTTTCTCCAATTTCTTTTTTCTTTTATTGATTTCTTATTTTTAGGTACCTTAGGGTTTAATGATTTTATTTTCCACTTTTATCAAAAAATAAAATTAATAAGTCTATCCGAGTTTATAAAAACAATAAATATAAAATTTTAAATTAAAAGTGATTCTTCATAATGATTCACATTTTTTACATATTTGAATGTGAAAGAATAATCTCAACCTATTATGGTTGTATTTTTTTTTACAAATAATATTCAAGACAGACAAATTTAAGTATGCATCTCAACTATTTTACGTTAAAACCGAATCCATGGAAGGAGAAAAAGATAAAAGAGAAAAAGACTTTGAATGTGAATCAAACCCTAAACCTAAAAAAAAGTAAGTCTTCAACTCTATTCCACATAAACATAACCTTATTTCAGTGAAATATATTTACTTACTTCATTAAACCCTAACCCTAAGAATGGAATGCTAAAAAAAATCTTTGAGTTAAAGATTCAATCTTTTTCTTTTTCTTTAAAGTATCCACTATGCTAGTTTTTTAGAGATCTTGAAGAAAAAGTCATCTGCGAAATTTGCTTTATGTGAGTATCTCAAGTCTAATACTAGGAAGCATGATTGTCAAAATCTCGACTAAGGGTATTTTAGTCTTGCAACTCATTATCGCATGGAGTTGATTATTTTATCCAACATTTTTTGTATTTGTTATTGTGCATTTATCAAAAGCAATATTGACTCGTTCATCCTCAATATTACGGACATACTATCCTTTTATTTTCATTGACTTTATCTTGAGCTATTAACCCTATGAGATTAATTAACTAGTTTGGCACTCTATCCTTATCTGCCAATCAAACACAAGCAAATGCTCACTCCTCGGCATTGTATTCATTTCTCTTTTTTATTTGCATTGAATTCTTAAACCATTCCTCCTATTAGAGAAATAAACTAACGGTGTAATGTACGAAATCATGGTGTTCACTTTATATGTCAATCAAATAAAAGATAGAGGCTTTAGAAATTCACATAGAAAAATTTTCAAATATGAATTTTCTACGTGAGGGTAATTTAGTCTTGCGACTTGTTATCGGATGGAGTTGATCATTATTTCCCATATTCTTTATATCTATTATTGATCACTTATTAGAAACAAGTACCTCGCTCATACTTAACATTACCGATATATTACTTAGTTTTTTTTTTCCGTTAGCTTCATCTTGAATCATTAATTCTAGAAGAGAAATTAAGTAATGCGGCACTCTATTCTTTATTTACCAATCAATCACAAGTAAAGGCTCACTTGGCAGTGATGATTTATTTCTCCGATTTGGTTTGCATTCACTTCTCAAACCATTTCTCTTGCAAGATAAATAAACTAATGGTGCAATATGCATAATGCTCTCGTTCTCTTTATATGCCAATCGATCAAAAGAAATCTTTTTTTGAGTTGTCAATCATGAATCGATCATCTTAATTTGCCTCCTTCACCCTTTTCAGGTCCCATTTCGCCTTACCAACCCCAGTTTGAGCTGTTATTCCAATGTAAGAGCCCCTAGGGCAACTTTTTGGACCCACAAAGTCAAAGTTACATTTTTTTTTTCTTTTTTGGGGCAGCCTTTTGGCCTTATTGGCTACTAAGAGAAACAGGAACTTCCGGGCAGTCCCTTTTTCTTCCTCTCAACTTTTAAACTTTTCTGAACTACGTAATCATCTGTTAAGCACCAATGGAACAGTTCCACAAGGCCACATTACCTCTGCCATAAGACGCTTGCCTCCAAGACCATCCTCATAGTACAATCTCATCATCAAGCCAAGATTTTGGTGGGCTTGTTTCAAGAGAGCGGCATTTTTCCAAATTTGGAATGAAAAGTAAAGCTGTTTCTGTTTGGATATAATTTTTCTTTTCAAGTTTCACTACTTTCTAGATGAGGGCATGGTGTCATTTGTAGAACTTGGATTCTTGATTTTGAGCCTCTTTTTTCTCTTTTTTTTTTTTTTAGCAAATTTCTTGATATGCAGATCTATACCCTAACTTGAGATTCCTTTGTCAGCATTCCCTTATCATAAATTTATCTCCTACTCCTCTCATACTGCTACACATTTCTCGATGGGAGTTTTTGGCCCAAAATTTGTAATTTAAATGGGTTCATTTGGACTGGGCTTTTTGGGTTCTATGAAAATGAGAAGCCCATTAGCATATCTACGTATGGTTTGTGAGTTCTTATTCTTAATGACTTCAAAAAGCAATAAAAAGAACCAAATGCAGACGAAATTTTCGAGCTTGTGAGCTTTTCTTTTTTGTCTTTAAGGTAAAATTTTCAATTTTAATTGTGACATCTGGCAACTGTGCTGATTAATGATGTCTAAATTGAGGTGTTATTTTTATGACTAAGGTTATGTATTGTAGTGTATGGTTTCTTGGAACCGTGTTGATTCGCTTTTCTTTTCTGTTTTTTTTTCCTATTTTCTTCTCTGTATTTGCAAAAGAGAATTCTTGATTTGTATCCCAATTGAATTGGATTGTGGCAGTCCAGCAAACGGCAAACCATGTGGAGAAAGTCGTTGTCCAAACTCGCCTCTTCCTCGAACCTCAAGAGTAACAGCCATGGAATCGGAAACCCGCTCTTTCGTTCTCAATTGTGCTCCGCTGCTGCAAGCCCGACGCCGTCTGCCACAGTTTCTCTGAAATCGGATCCAGGTTCCGTTCTGGGATCTTCCTTTGCTGCTTTATCAGGGTCCAAAGCAAGGGACTTCGTTGATTTGGGCAAACATTACGGCCGCTGTTATTACGAGCTGTCAAAAGCTCGGCTTAGGTGAGTGCATCTTTCTCTTCTTTTTCTTTATGTTTTATTGGTTTTATCATATAAGGTGTGGAAGGATTTTGATTAAGCATGAATAATATTTACTTCATACAGCAAAGGTCAAGTCTTTTCTGCTTAATTTAAGGCTAAATTTTTTGTGGTAGAGTTGCTTATGTAACAAATGAGTGGATGATTTATTTTGGTAGTTAAGGTCAAAGATTCGATGGTTAACATTGTTGAAGATCAAAATATAAGGAAGTAAAAGAAAAACTGATTGGTGAAAGAGGAAGTAGTTTTATCTACTAAAAAAGTGAACTTTTTAATCAAAGAATCGAAATATACTTAGAAACTTGACTTAATCAGATTTTAGAGTGTCTTTGGTTAGCTCATGTCAAAGTAGTTTCATAATGCTTGACATAGATAAAAGTGTTTTAAATCCTAATCATTTCTCTGGCGTTGATTATTTGAGCATCATTCTTCATCAAATTCTTTTTCTTTGGCAAATAAATGAAGAACAAAACCCTTCTTTTTCAATTATGATTTTTGGCAAATATTAGCTAAGTTTTATACATCTTAAGTTTTCATCAGTTGTGGATATTTTTGTATCAAAAGATCATTCAATATGGTGAATTGTCATAGTACAACACAATTTGGCACTCTAACCAATAAATATGGTGAAAATTTGTGTTGGTTCTTTCCAACATAATTTTCATTTTGTTTGCTCATTTGTTCACTTTTACTGTGACATTTAATATATAGCTGGAGAAATAATTTAACACTTTCTTAACGTTATCCTCAGCATGTTAGTTGTTGCAACATCGGGTACTGGATATGTCCTTGGAAGTGGAAATGCCATAGATTATGTGGGCTTATCCTGCACTTGTGCTGGCACAATGATGGTTGCAGCATCTGCTAACACTCTAAATCAGGTCTGTGGTTTGGTAGACTAATACACGAATCATATGTAAACATATAATCTTGCAGCTGTAGTTTTATGTTATTACTCTGCATCTTCATATAGCATGTTCTCCTTGTGATCTTTGACTCATTTGATCTATTATATGCCAGTAACTGTGTATCATTCAGTTAATTAAATTTATAGTCTTTCAATTTTAGCACTCCTATATTGGATCAGATGAGTGGTGAAACCAATATGTAGTGGAGAGAGAGGGTTTGAGAATCAACCATTACCTGTTGGAACTCAAGAACGGAATGAGGAGACTGAACTTCATGCAAGTGAAGATTTTAATATGGCATTTCTCGGGGGGCATCGTGGCTTCTCATGTTAAGGCTTTATGGTCATGGGGTATCCTGAATTTTGAAAAACCAGAACTCTATAGGATTTTAGCTCAGTCTCTGGGCTTCTGAAATTTCTTATCATGTTGACTTTTTTTTGTCCCTTCTGTTGGATTCTATTCTGTTGGATTCTATGTTAGATTTAGAGGAGGATTGTCTTTCTAAGTTGATAAATAGGGCTGGAGGTTGAGTGAACTCGTATCCTTAAGCTTGGTTCAAGTTTTATAGGATGGATATGTTGCATTCGTGCATATGTTTTATGTCAATGAAGTAGTTGGATTGTTTATTTTCATGGTTTGCGACTTGATTGAATGAAAGAAGAAATATTAATTTCTGTTGAAACATAGGTTTACGAGATCAATAATGATTCTAAAATGAAGAGAACCAGGAACAGACCTCTACCTTCAGGTCGTCTGACTGTGCCTCATGCAGTCACCTGGGCAGCTATTGCTGGTGTTGGTGGTACTGCTTTACTGGCTAGCAAGGTGGTTGAATAATTTGAATACCTCATCTGACTCTCCTCTTTCAGATATTTATTTATCCTGCCTTGCCTATGAAGTATAATGATGGAGGGATTGATGTTTCAACTTTTTTGACAAGGTTTTTCACAGGCTAATATGATGGCAGCTAGTCTTGCTGCTTCTAATCTCGTCCTTTATGCATTTGTATACACACCTCTGAAGCAAATTCATCCAATAAATACTTGGGTTGGAGCTGTTGTTGGTGCAATTCCTCCTCTTCTTGGGTACTTATCAATTGCTACTGTTTGACTTGACTTGTATTGTTATGCTTTATTTCTTGAATAGAAATCTTTTTCTCTAGTCTAGCTTGGCTTCTTCCTTGTTTAATATTGTTTAAAATACTTAGAGAAAAGAAATATTCTTTTACTGGTCTAATAGAATTCGTTTCTGGTACCTTGCATCTTACATGTGAATCCATGAGTTTAGGTGGGCTGCAGCTGCTGGAGAGGTGTCACTTAATGCCATGATTCTTCCTGCTGCTTTGTATTTTTGGCAAATTCCCCATTTTATGGCCCTTGCATACTTGTGCCGCAAAGACTATGCAGATGGAGGGTAATTTGCTCGTGTGTTTAAACTTAATGTGCAAAAACTCTGCATTAATTTGTTGCTTAGGTTGTGTATTTTGCAGAGCCTATGCACATCTGAATAATATAGTTCCCTCATATTCAAATTTGTTCCAGATTTTTTATGATGCTTATGATTGTATCTTCTTCTGCACTTCTCACTTCTGCATGAGGAGAAATGGATTTGTTTAAAAAACACATGGATAACAGAACTGAATTGTATCTTTTGTATGGATTAATGTTGCTGACTGAATCTGAACCTTCATTTTTCCAATTTCTTTTTTATCTCTTGGTCTTGGTTTCTTAAGTGGAACTATATTTCCTTTTCCTCATTCATTTAACCCTGGTTATGCTCCACCATTCAGGTTTAGGATGTTTTCTCTTACTGATATTTCCGGTCAGAGAACAGCCATGGTTGCCTTAAGGAACTGCCTATATCTGCTGCCATTGGGTTATCTAGCCTATGACTGTGAGTCCATGTCTATTCTGTTAACAATGTTTTTCAGTTAGTTGTAACTTTCTTATGCATCTGGTGACTGTTGATATCTACTGCTAAAATGGTTTCAGTTAATGATGTGCCCATAATCTTATTAGATTTTTCGATTGACATTAAAGTGAAATGTTAATGACTGCTAACTTATCTTTACAGGGGGGATTACATCTGGGTGGTTCTGTCTGGAGTCGACAATCCTAGCTCTAGCAATTAGTGGCACAGCCTTGTTATTTTATCTCAACCGTACAACGGAAAATGCCAGGAAAATGTTCCGCGGTAGCCTACTCTATCTTCCAGTATTTATGTCTGGGCTTCTGTTTCATCGCCTGCCTGCTAGCCAGCCTCAAGTGATAGAAACTTCAGAAGATCACGTCAAACAATCTTCATTGTCAGATTTGCTGCTAGAAGAACCTGAGAATATCAATATGCAGAATAAGCAGAAAAATAGAACTGTTGGTGCTCGTAGACAACCTCCCGTAGCATATGCCTCTGTAGCTCCATTCCCTTTTTTGCCAGCTCCAGCCTATGCTACTCAATGAGCCTGATATCACTTCTGCATTTTTCCATACAACCATATGTATATGTTTGTCAAATTTGCAGTTCTTTTTCTAGTTTTTGGCGTTTGGCACAATAAATATGTGCACAGGAAAGTTTTGAAACATTTTGGGCCTGTTACCATTAAGTGAAGCAGAATGAAGTGGCTGAGACCCCAATCAAAGGCCTCCCATTGGAGAATGCCCATTTTTTGAGTATGTTATAGTTTATATATTTTCATGTATAAACAAGCTTTGACAATGATTATGATTGGAGTTTCTGAGCTGGCTTTCTGGAAATGGTTCCTGAGGATTCTTTATCATGAAATTCTAGTTTCTTGAAGCTTGAGTATTGAGAATAAGATGATTAATGTATACAAGATTCTTCCTTTTTAACCTTGACATGAATGAAATAATTGTTTTAAGAAACTTATTCCTTTTGTCTTTTTCATATGCCTCTGGAGGGAATCATTCCCGGTTCGAGCAGGGTTTGTGAGATTGAAAGTCAAGAATGTCTTTTTCAAATGATTCACCTGGCAGACATCCTCCGGCATGATCAAGAATATTTCCTCTTTCAAGTCTCCAAAGAGTGTGGAGTGCATTCTAGGAATCAAACCTGGGGATGGAATCTGACAGATTTTGTTTCAGAACACGTTATTTGAATAAAAGGGTCCAGAAAGTTCAGCAAACAGTAATATCACAAGTTTTTGTGCAATGATGGACAAGAACATGAAATGAAATGATTATCAATCTTTGAGTCTTGGCATAAAATGCCTGAGAAGAACAAGAACACACATAATGAGCCCACCTCTTGTCAGTTTTAAATCATTTGTCTTTTACTCTATTTTGTTAAGTCTGTTTCACGATATAAGTTGTTGGTTTACATAATTTCATAACAATATAGCTATTTGTTTTATTCATAGGTTGTAATGTCTAAAGAGAGTCAGCAGTGACTTGCTGATTCTTCAGGTTCTCCAAACAAATCATCTGCAACTTTGCAATAGCTTCATCAACCAATCCCTTTTCTTCTATTCTCAGTTTCTGACTCAATTCTTTTGCTTTCCTTTTCGCATCTTCCCCTATCTTCTTCGCTACTATTTCCTTTGTCACCTTTGCTATCTCTTCCCTCTTCAACTTCCCATTCTTGTCCTTAAGAACCTCCTTGCCAACCCCAAGTTCCAGCAGTAACCTGGCATTGCAGGGTTGATCAACCTGCATAGGAATGGCTATTGCTGGAACCCCATAGTACAAGGTCTCTGTTGTTGAACCCCATCCACAGTGAGTCACAAAGCCCCCAATACTTGGATGTTGCAGGATTTTAGCCTGTGGTACCCATCCCTCCACAATTATGCCTCTGTCTTTGATCCCCTCAAGAAATCCTTCCGGGACTGACTCTTCAACAGTTGTTCTGTTTCCTTCAGGAAATCTAATAATCCATAAGAAGTTAACCTTGCTAAGCTCCAAACCATGTGCTATCTCTTCAATCTCCTCCTTGGATGAGAAGTATTCACTGCCAAAAGAAACCAGGACCACAGAAGATGAATCCTTCTTCTCCAGCCAGCTGAATATATGCAAATGATCCTCCAGGATAGGCTGAGATTCTTGAACTAGTGCGCCTAAAGGCGCCATTTTCTTCCCACTTAAGGAAGAAAGGTAATCAAGATATTTGCCCTCAATTTCTGTGCAGCTTTTGATCAGAAGAATCTCTTGTGATAGTTCAAGAGAGTGAAAAGACAAAAGGGGCATCAAATGCTGCACACTCAGAAATTTTTCCACCTCATAGTCCCTGATAAAGATTTCTTGAAAAGGGTAATTACTCAGACTGCTTTGATTACAGCCATACCTAAATATATGGTATAAGTGGGATGTTGCTGCTGCACCAGAGGTAAAGAAAGGAACAGAGGAAACCTTATGAAAAGAAGCAATTTCAGGAGCCCATGGTTGGAAAATGTCATATAGTAGCAGGTCAGGTTTCAATCTGGTGATAATGTCAGAAAAGCTAGTCTTGGACATTTGAAAGGCCTGCATTAGGGTGGAAGCTAAATTGGGTGGTAAGCCTTTAGCTGTATGGTAACAGGGAGGAAGCTCAGGGATATCTGGGAGATGAAGTTCTATGAATTCTATGGAAGAATCATGATCAGAAGAACTAGTTTTGAAACTTTTCTTGATGGAACTTAGATTGATAGCTGTAGAACAGAAGAATATGTGAAAATTTTTTTCTCTGAGCTTCTTGGCCAGTTCTAAGTATGACATAATATGACCATGAGCTAACCATGGGAACATCAGAACTTTGAAACTGATGGATTCTTTAGTCTCCATAAATGACGATGCCTTTCCTAATTATGAAGCTAGCTGGAGGGAGTGCAGAAGGCCAAGAAAGGAAGGATTTTGAAGTGCCTAAGGTGGCTAAACTATGAAGCTAGCCTTCAATTCTTATTCCACCTCCGTGATGAATACAAAAGAAAATGAGATCCTTATATAGGACAATTTCGGTATGATCATTGAAAAGTGTTACTTGGCATGAGACTTCCCAGAGGTCCATATCAAAATTTTCCATTTGGGAGAATTCTAATATGGACCTGGTCCATATCCCACACATGGACCTCTTAGTTCTCACATCAAAACAGTGGCTTCGGACCCATAGATAATGATACTTTTGAATTTTTTTTTCCCACTTACTTGGATTGATATGGACCATGGACCACAAGGTCCCTATGTAGCGACATAGACTAGGTTCAAATCAGAATTTTCCGTTCTTGGTTCTTGTTCTCTAGTGCGCTCCTAGGCAAGCAAGTTCGATAAAATAACTGAAAAGTCCAATCACAATCCTACTGAATTACTTGAATCAAAGTTGTTGTCTAAAAAACTACAAGACTAAGAACACCCCAAGAATAGAAATTATAATTTTGGGTTCACAAGTATCTGCGACTGCAAGTAATAATAAGCATGACCAGAGGGAGATGGCCACAAACAGCAAAAACTCCACTGCACATTAAACAGTGTCTACCTCAAAATTAATCCATCAATTGACATGAAATATGAAGCATTTGAATTTGTTTATAGACAAACTTTGAAAGTTAAAATCCAATGACAAGGAGAATTGAACCCACATTTAGTGGAATGCATATAACAAGAACAATAGAAAAATATGATTTCCGTATAAATTCAACCCCTCTTTATTAGCTTAAACTTTTAGAACATGTGAAACTTTAACATTTTATTATCAGAGCAGATATCCTGTGTTCAACTCCTACTTCTTCCCATTATTACGTTATTATCTACATATTGGGCCTTTTTTTGGTTATGTTATAAATGTAACATGTGGGAGGAAGAACATGAAACGTCGGAGCAGATGATCTGTGAAAGTACCAAGAGAGAGTATTAGATACAATGATCTTCCTAGTTATGTTTCCTTAAAGTGACCAAGAAAAGAACATATGAATGGTTCCATGTGACCCAAAGTAACATGATTGTCAAGACTAACTATTTTTGAGATGCAAGTTATCTACCTTAATCTATTAGATAAGCTGTGCGACATTAGCTATTCGTAAGGGCACCATTCTGGAGATGATCACTGAGCAGCCGGTTCCATGAAATCCAGTGAATTTCAGTACTTTTATGCAGGTATGATGCATCATAGGCCATATATCTTCTCCTCTTAGTGCATCATGAGTTGGGCATCTTACCAGCAGTAAGCATTGTTAGAAATTCAATTTTGCAATCAATTTTTTGACAATGAAGAGAGATGAAGACAATGGTAATTCAATAAGGCATCAGCTAAGAGTAACAGGAATGAGATCATCTATATATTTTACTCCAAAGGTGAGTTTTGAACAGTTTTAATCTTCGGATTATGCTATAGATAGGTAGTATCCCACACTGGAATATTCAAACTAGGCCTGGACATAGAACTGAGTTGATTTCTCTTTGGAACACTGTCATAGCAGTAATCACATCATCACTTAACGAACAATGAGAGATAAGTGGGAGTGAGAGAATTTTGAAAAACTCACCAACAGATGAAAATCATGAAACCTCTCCAAAAGTGGGCATTCACCCAGAATTGGGATAATAATCTCCAGCAATTCTGCTCCGGTGCTAATGTCCATAAACAGAGTTAATGCCTATGCTTAGAGAACAAGTTCTTCATTGCAGGTATGAACCTCACCTGGAAAAAACACAAGACGATCAGTATAAATTTCAAACTGATCACAAACATGAGCAGCTCAGGAAACTCAAGAGTTAATGGCTACAAGGAAACCATCAATATGACTATATTCAAGAACCTTATCAGTTCTGGTTTGAAAGGTTAAAGACTTCAACTGAGAACAGTCACGTAAGGGAAGTTTTTAACATTTCAAAAACTCATCAGTTTTATCAACTTGGGAGCTCAAGAGAGCTCTTATCTTATATTTTTATGACTATGACAACCAAAATAAAGGAGATTGACAGCCTTCAGATCTATCAATCTCAAAGAAGGAGATGCACATATCATCAGGAAGCTTACAATGAAAAATGACCAGTCTTGGAAGCTTTAAACGAGATGATAAATGAAGCACTTCAAGAGAATTTAATTGGCCTTCGAAAACTAGGTTGGCGGCAGTTAAACGCAAACACTTCAGAGGTGCAACTAGAGGAAGAAACTGAACAGCGGAAGCAAAATGCTGAACTGAATAGTTGAAATGATTATCTAGAAGGAAATAACGGCAATCAAAAAGATCAAGCTCTTGACACCTAAACTCGCCAAAGCAATTATCTAATGCTCCAAATCAAATCCAATTCTTCACTGAAACAACATCACATCTCCAAATAAGTTAACTCTTGAAAGCTTTAATATTTGATCATTTGGAGATAAAAGATAAAAAGTATTCAGAATAAGAAGTGAAATTTAGAACTACTTGCAGAATGCTTTACCAATTTATGCTTCCTCATTAGAGAAATACGTTTGCAAAGTGAAAATTTCCTAGTTTCTTTGAAAAGGCAAAGACTTCTCTTCCTCACAAAAGAAACGAATTGCACTTGCAATGCAACTCCGATAAAATGCCCATGTCAGCAGAGGCTAAACTTTACATGCACCCTTGCAGAAAGCCATTCCTGACAGAAATTCAAGAAGATTTCCAAGAAAGAGGGCTGATTTTTCTATTTATCCATGAATACATGAGGCTGCAACCGATCAAAATCAAAAGCATGTGCTATCTGAACTAGTACCTGAACTTACATGATGATTGGCAAAGTATCATGATTTTTCCCTATAAAAAAAACCAGAGCCCTTAATGGGTAAAATGCAATTAAATTAACCCTCAAGAAAGAAACCAAAGAAAGATGGGATCTTTATTTGTTTAACCAAAGCAGAGTCCTCATTAAGCTATACATTAACTGCATTCCTAAGTAAAGGAAGCGTCAGTCTCTCTTTTTAGAAAACTATCTATGCTAAGGAAAATGTGGAATACATACGGCAAAAGGATTCATCAAATTAGCTCCCAAACGATGAAAGATGAAGAAAGCTGCAATCTTTCGATTCTACTATGGATCACAGAATCAAATATCAAGGGAAAAAAAATGGTGAATTTTTATCACGGATTTGCATTTTATGTTTAATGTTGTTGGAATGTAAGAAGGAATAGAAATACGATATAAATATACTTATTGAATATTTTAAGCACAATTTTGTTTTAGAGCTAAAAAATTAAGGCATAAATTAAGAATTCTATATTATTTCAAAAATATTATTTTTTTCTTAACTTAATAATTATATCCCTTTCTTACGATAAATAAATGAGTAAATCAACGAAGAATATAAAAAAAAATTGATAGTTTAAAAAAGGACTTATATCTTGAAGGAATAAAATATATTAAAATAATTTATATTTTATTATAAAAGGAATAAGAATTTGAGAAAAAAAAATAAAAGTAAGCATTTCACATAATTAACCTTGGCTATTGGGATAAGGCAATATATATACTCTTCCTTTCTAACCACTTCACAATGAAATAATTATTTTGAAAAAAATTTCCCTTCTTGCCTTTTTCAAAGCATCTAGAGTGAATCTTTCCTCAGTTCGAGCAGGGTTAGTGGGATTGAAAGGCAAGATCTTCCCTTTTCAATAGATTCACCCGGGACCAAGATTTTCCTTAGCTTCTCTCTTTCAAGTCTCCAAAGAGTGTGGAGTTTATTCTAGGAATCAAACCTGGTCCCCGAATCTGCCAGATTTCGGTTCGAAACATGTTATTTTGGATTAAAGAAAGGTCAAGAAAGTTCGCCAAAAACACACCCTATATTCACGTGAAGTTAATCAATACATCGACTATATGAATAGAAAAGAGCCCACCAAGCTCCTTTTTTTTTCCTATATGACATAGAATTGTTGATAACAATCTTGGAGTTCTTTACCTTGTAAACACATTCCAACCATGAAATGAAATCATGGTCCATTCATTAGAAAAAACATGTCTTGAAATCGTGATCTCTGAGCTTCATAGGTTTGCATTGTGAAGGACATTCAAAAGAGTGGTTATTGCGAATGCTGGGATTATTCGTCGTGGAAGATATTTTGTTCATAGGTTGTAATGTCTTAAAGAGAGTCAGCATTGGGCTGATGATGTTTCTTCATGTTCTCTGAACAAATCATCTGCAACTTTGCAATGGCTTCATCAATCAATCCCTCTTCTTCCATTCTCAGTTTCTGACTCAATTCTCTTGCTTTCCTCTTCACATCTTCTCCTGTCTTCTTCCCTACTATTTCCTCTGTTACCTTAGCTATCTCTTCCCTCTTCAACTTCCCATTCCTGTCCTTGAGAACCTCCTTGCCCACCCCAAGTTCCAGCAGCAACCTGGCATTGCCGGGTTGATCAACCTTCATAGGAATGGCTATTGCTGGAACCCCATAGTACAAGGTCTCTGCTGTTGAGCCCCATCCACAGTGTGTCACGAAGCCCCCAATACTTGGATGTTGCAGGATTTTAGCCTGTGGTGCCCATCCCTCCACAACTATGCCTGTGTCTTTGATCCTCTCAAGAAATCCTTCTGGGACCGACTCTTCAACAGTTGTGGTTCTGTTTCCTTCTGGAAATCTAATAATCCATATGAAGTTAGCCTTGCTAAGCTCCAAACCATGTGCTATCTCTTCAATCTCCTCCTTGGATGAGAAGTTTTCACTGCCAAAAGAAACCAGCACCACAGAAGACGAATCCTTCTTGTCCAGCCAGCTGAATATATGCAAGTGGTCCTCCTGGGTAGGTTGAGGTTCTTGAATTAGAAGGCCTAAGGGCATCATTTTCTTCCCACTTAAGGAAGAAAAGTAATCCAGATATTTGCCCTCAATTTCTCTGCAGCTTTTGATGAGAACAATTTTTTGTGATAGTTCAAGAGAGTCAAAAGACAAACGGGAAATCAAGTTCAGCAGATACAGAAAATTTTCCTCCTCATAGTCCCTGATAAAGATTTCTTGAAAAGGGTAATTACTTTGACTGCATTCAGTCCAGCCATGCCTAAATATATGATATAAGTGGGACGTTGCTGCCGCACCAGAGGTAAGGAAAGACACAGAGGGAACCTTATGAAATGAAGCAATTTTAGGAGCCCATGGTTGGAAAATATCATATATTAGCAGGTCAGGTTTCAATCTGGTGATAATGTCGGAAAAGCTAGTCTCGGACATTTGAAAGGCATTCATTAGGGTGGATGCTAAATTGGGTGGTATGCCTTTGGTAGTATGGTAGCAGGGAGGAAGCTCAGGGATATCTGGGAGATGAAGTTCTACGAATTCTACTGGAAACTCATGATCAGAAGAACCATCTTTGAAACTTTTCTTGATGGAGCTTAGATTGATAGCTGTAGAACAGAAGAATATCTGAAAATTTTTCTCTGTGAGCTTCTTGGCCAGTTCAAGGTATGGGGAAATATGACCGTGAGCTAACCATGGGAACATGAGAACCCTGTAACTGACGGATTCTTTAGTTTCCATAAATGATCAAGCCCTTCCTAATTATGGAGTTGCTGGAGGGATTGCAGCAGGCCCAGAAAGGAAGGATTTTGAAGTGCCTAAAATATGATGCTAGCCTTCCTTTTCTTTTCTTCCTTCGGGAGGAACACAAAAGAAAATGAGATCCTTATATAGGACAATTTCTGTATGATTAGCACCGTCAAGCGGATAAGAAAGCCGGACAACCTGCTCATCCCGGCCCGCTAGAGCTGATCCCTCCAGAGGCCCGTGAAAACAGTATCATCAGCCCATTTCCAGTCTGCCAGATTCCATTTTCACTTGGACTGAAACCGCTTGTGCCGCGAACCAGACCAGACTGTGGATCAGACTAAGATCAAACCAGCTCGGCCCGGCTCGTGGACAAAAGAGAATGTAACTATTTTTTGACCGCTTCTAGCCATTGAACAATGGTTAATAAAAAAAAAAATCCAATTTTATAAGAGGTAACTTATATTAAAATTCGTTTTTCACTTAAAAATAAAAAATTCAATCCAAATTCAAATTAAAACATTCATTTAAGATAGAATGGATCAATTTTTTTTTATTTTTAAACAAAAAATAAACTTCAATTGACACGTACATTTTATATATGGATGGATAAAGAACGAAGGTGAAAAATATTACATCCAAACATGCCTTAAAAGACTGAGAACATCATAAGAATGGCAAATTTGAGCTCACAAGCACGTGAAAGCAATAGTGCGCATTACCAGAAGGAGGAGATCAATCAAATGGTTACGTCAAGTTATCATGTGGATCTTTAATGGCCACAAAAACAAGAAACTCCACTCCACAGGCACCCTTAGATATCTTGTCTACCACAAATTAGTCCAACAATTGACATCACATGTGAATATTCTTGTCTTTGCATTTGAATTTGTACATAGACAAACAAACTTTGAAAGTTAATATCCAATGACAGGAAAATTCAACCCACGTTTAGTGGATTGCATATAAAACAAAAGCAAGAGAAATATATGATTTTACAAAAAAGAACGAGTAATATATAAGGAAGGAAATGTCATTTGAATAGAATTATTACTTTCTTTATTACGTTATAAATGTAACATATAGGGGAGTACATGAAAGGTTGGTGCAGATGATCTGTGCAAATACCTCCCTTTTCCCGAACTCGGCTAGAGAATGTCAGATACGTAATGATTGATCTTCTGGGTTATGTTTTCCTGAAAGTGAAAAAGAGAAGAACAAAAGAATGGTCCCATCTGAAACAAAGTAATAGAAGGACATTACTTCACCATAATAATATGGTAGTGAAGACAATATTTTTGAGATATGCAAGTTATCTACCTTAATCTATTAGATAAGCTGTACAACAGCAGCTATTCGTAGGGCGCCATTCTGGAGATGATCACCGAGTTCATCGAATAACAATGCTGTACGCCAGCCCCAACCCTTGGGAGCTTTTGGTAGAAGGGTTCCTGTTTGCTTAAAGCTTCCAAACACCATCACTTCTCTCTTTGATGGACAGATCAACTGTACGACAAATGAAGGTACCCATGAAAGAGATGATCATTGTAGTACATTATTTTTTCTCCTCACTACTACAGTTATGATTAGGTATTGAAATCTGTAACATGTTTTCGGACAAGTTTACCTGATATCTTGCAGTAACCTTTTCACGAGAATCAACGTACATGTGAACCTGTAAAAAGGGTGTAAGCTCGAAGAACAGACTAAGGAAGTGTTTCAAATATACTAACTCACAACAAACCGGATGAAAAGGGGCAAAATGGTTGGTAGATTGTATAGGCATGACAAATTATAAAGGAATCTAACAAGATAAATGCTTTATGTATGTGAATAACTGAATATGATAATAAAAGATACAATCTCACACTTCAATCCCTCCAAAAGTGACTAACCTTTCTCACTGGACCAGTTATCTCAGCCTTCCGCCGATGAAGAAAAAGACCTGAGAATACCAGAATATAAATGATTTGGTTAGAGGAGGTACAGATTTCCAGTGCAAAAGTTGCAGAAGAAATGATTTGGGATTTACCAAGAGTCCTGCGTCCCTGAGGGTCTTCATCGCTAAAGGCCTGAACACTCACCTAATAAATTCAATAAATGAAATTGACTTAACTCAGTATTAGATAAGTAACTCCTCGTAAAAGACTCAACCCAAGGATATATCTTGAGAAACCCAAAAGGGTAGTGACCAAGAAAATGAAAAGAGTTATTCATATAAATACCTTCCACAAGGAACCAGCATAGAATACTTCAGGAGAGTGCTTGACTTGGCCATCCGTGAGCCTAAGCACATCCTGAAACTCAACCCTGCAGAACCAGTGATAAAAGAATGTTCAGTATGGTAGTGATCACCGTTTTCAGTTTATGAAGAGGAGTAATGACCCACGCTGTATATTTTACGTCTTTATCAATCTGAAGGGATTTATCAACATACACAAATGTTTACTGCACATACTTTTAATTTTCTATATGGAGAATTAACAAGGGAAAAAGAAAGACTTACGCAAAGCGAAATGGAGGGAAGTGGGTTAGCGGTGTTTTCATGTCCAAAGATATAGAATTGTTAGCGCTTTCCCACCCAATTCCGATGGCATTCTCCGAGGAATCCAGCATTTGCAAATGAATACCACCGGAACTTGGCCCAGTAAGAGAGGAATCTGCCAGCCTGGTTTGTGAATCTGTTTCATACACTCTTTGTGTTTGGTCCCCATGAATGTTAGCAGAATTGTTCCCTCCCTGGGTTAGCCCAACTAAAGCTGTCAATCCATCCCCAGTAAGGTCTCCATTGTGGTCAGCTCTATTTTCTGGATCATCATTGCCAATAGTTTGCTGACAGTTTCGGCTACCCATACCAAATGGTACGCGAGAAAAAACAAAACGTGTTGGAGGCCATGCTGCAGCAGGCACAAATGTAGTTCCACGCCCAATACCGGCAAGCCCATCAATAGGTCCCCTAACCTGAACTCGCACAGGCCTAAAGAGGCCATTTCCTTCCCCATTAACAGATTCAGTGACATAGACACTTCCAATATCATTAGATGGATTACTATGATCATGCTCTTGCATGTAATATCCATTAGTTGTAGCATTGCGAGGATATCCAAAAGGTTGCCGACATGCACACGCCATACCTGTGAGACAGCAGTTTTTGCATGTCTCGGCACCAATTTCTTGTACCCTCTGGCTTAGTAGCATCTGCAACAAATTGAAACAAGTCAATAGAAAATATAATTAGCTAGGATTCAAAACAATTTCTCAGACAAGAATATGCAGAAAAACAGAAGCATGTCATAGTTGTGTTCATTAAAAGCCTACCACTTCTGGTAGGTCCTTCATTTTCTTTAGGTTTCTTGCACAGTCAAAGGAGCATGATGCATGGGAAAGTTGCAATCTAAATTCAAGTATGCCTGTTATGAGTTTCAGACCTGCAGCCAAAGCCCGTCATTCACAGCTTTGCAAGGGAATGCCATTTCTTCAAGTTGCTTTCTCACATTTAGAAGAGCTTCGAAGGACATATTACAATATAAAACTGAACCCCCTTCAAAAATGTTTACAAAAGCATCATAATCTTCTTTGCTAATACCATTATGTTCTTTCAGAGAATTTTTCACCTCTCTTTGGCCAACAGTCCTGCCACCCCATGATAAGGGAGGCATATTGCATTTTCCCCATTCACTGGGCATGAATATGTTACAGGAAGAGCTCATAGGCATGCAGTTTCTCTCATCTCCAGGAAACCAATTGTGATTATTCAGCTGGTAGCATGAATCTTCTTCGGATGGTCCCTCCATAGCCATGCTATTTCCCCCCAAATTACTTGCACGAATGCCAATAGGGATTTCAAGGTACGAAGATGAAGAACCTGTTCCACTTGAAGATGATAAAGAGTTGCAAGGTGATTGTCGTTGCATGCTGCAATTGTATCCTGACCCCATGCCCCGTTGCAGATATGCCGGTTCTTGCACTTGCTGTTTGCCACTAGAAACCTCTGAGTAAGAATCAACAACACGGTCTGCAAGCTCGACCAAAATGTTGTGAGCAGTATTCTGGCTTTCATCTTTCAAATTTAAACGCCCGAGTTCAAATTCCAATTCTTTAGGCCCACTGTGAATAAAATTATTCCTGTTTCCTTTGGAGTCATCAGAAGGAACCATTCCCACTTCAGAAGTGGATGCTCCTTGCTCTTGAGTTTCTGCCTTGCAGAGAGATCCTTTCGCAAGGAGAGTGTGTAACGCCAATTCAAACCTTTTTCATTAAGAAAATAGTCACTGTTAGACAACATAACGATCTAAAACACTTCTGTCTCTGAGCTTCAGCTTGTCTATAATTAAGAATTTAATTTTGATTCAGGAAGGAAACAAGGTCCTTGGACCAATTCTCACAATCATCCAGTGGTGCGTTAGCAGTCTTAATTCAGTATCAAGGTGGAAACAATCTCCTAATCCAGCTCATTTGCAAGGAAGCAATTTCTATACCATACATATGTCTAAATCACCATCCTCTCAAACAGTTTGGTTTGATGGGGACCCCTCACATATATGACTAATCAAACTACACAGGTTTAAGAACAAAGTCCTGTACAAAAACCTAATCTAAAGAGTACCAGGCAAAAAGTTTCATATATCTGCTTGCTGGGGGAGTACATTGATCCCCACATGCAGACAGCAAGTTAAATAAGAATTGGATACATCTAGATGTGATGGTGGTTCAATAAGAGGTATAAAATGTTGAAATTTTCATATTTTGAATCCCAAATTCCAAAGAAGGGCATCCTACTTCTCACCTTTTCTCTTCACTAGACACCCATAATTCATCAGAGGTCAACAAGGCATGCAGTGTTTGTGAGGAAAGTTTTGGTAGCACCTGTCGCAAAGGAGATTAAGTGTAGATTGTTAGTTATTTATATTTCCATAGCGATTGCTAGTACAAGTATCAAACTTATTTATACATATACACAAGGGGGCATTCTGCATGCACAAATTTAGGCAAGCTACATTGACCTCCTTTGGTGTCTTCCTAGTTTGCAGTCAATTCCTCTAGTTTCTGAAATTGCACCAAATCCATACTATAAGAGGAGGATATGTTAAGCCAATTTTCAGGTTTAATTTTACCCTTACAAACCTCACTAGAAATACAATAAACTATTTCATGACTTCATTTCCAGTACACAGCTTCCATAGTAAATTGTTCAAAAGATTCTCTAAATTTAGCCAGAATTACCAGCAATTATGGTGACAGAAATTGTGCAGTACATAACATCAAGCCACAAATAATTTTTTTGCAACTTTCTTTTCTTTTCTTTTCGATTTTTTCCCCTTTTCTAATCTGGCTGGCCTTGAATGAAGTAATATCATATTTCAGGATACTTCCAAGTTCACCTCTTTCAGTTCAATGGCACCACTTTGACAAAGGTAACCCCAGCAAGCATTTCTAACTCGCTCTCCATGCATCCCATAATCCTGACTCTCAGCGAATACCTAGAATATAAGATACATTGTTAGACAAACTAAGTTGCAAAAATGAAGAAAGCAAAATATTAAAATCAGAGATCTTAACCTGATAAGCTAAGAAGTTCGAAGTCCACAACTCTGATATGATGAAGTCTGTGCAGATTGCACACAAATCCTATAAGAGAAATGTTAAAGTTGTAATAAAATGGAAAAAAGTGGCTTGATCAACAAAGGCACGTAGAAACTTTCACCCAGAAGAACCTTAAGACACATGAATAAACCCCATGAAAAATTATAAGTAATATAATCACAATAATAAGACAAGAAACATGAACAAATAATAAAAATAAAGATAATACTCCCACTGTCCAATATGTGTTTCTACATTTCTATTCTGAATGGCTCCTAATTGAATGTCAGTCATTAATGAAAAGTCTATCAACCTCGTTCATTACAAAGGTGAAAACAATGCATGAGGCTCTGCGGCTTGAATGTTTGAGAAAGGATAAAGTTTAACAAAAAAATTAGCCCTATAAATATAGAAATGTCTTCCAGGGATCAAGTAGGTGAAATAATAAGTTCATCTTATTCTTACTAAAATATAAGGTTCACCAACAGAATCAACTATTCAAATAAGTATCAAGCAAAAAATTCCATATCAGTAGCATGATCTCATGATGACTCATTAAAGTTTCTGCATGTTGTAGCATGCTAGGTCACTAGAGTAACTGGGGAAAAGCAAAAGGAAAAAGTTGACAGTTTGAGTAGCTCATAATGCAATGATACAACCATATATAAAAATGTCACACAATTACATTAAGAGTTGTGTTTCCACTACAACCACACACCCAACCATTCCATAATCAATCAGAGGCCGGCTTTATAAGAACACCTGAAGGTCAAGAAATGATGCAGCAGCAAGAACTCGAAAAGCATTGTTATCATTAAGCTTGGGGTAATGTCCATAAAGATAAGCCAAAGCCATATCAATGGCCTCCCCGTTGACATTGTTATCATCCACTTGCAAGGTCAGAAAAGGTGCATTTGCCTCTCTCCAAGGGCCCTGAAGCATGTTCCTGCAGCTCAAATTACAGAACAAAGAAATTTCTTAATCAAATTGTAATCCACTCATCTACCTAAAACCTTTTATTTCATCCCATCCCGCCTAAAAGCTGTAAATATTCTTCCAACATACAAATATCTTAATAATTGAAAACTGGAGATCAAAAGAATTAAACTTTTCAAAATGAAAGAATATAATCCATTCAAACATTGAACTTTGAAATCAAGAATGCAATAAATATCAAGTTTAATAAAAGTAGAATCCTTTTGTCATCAGCAATTGCATGACGACTCCATGGATCATCAATTTTGATAATTGAACCAAGCCCATATCAGATTATCTTTTCTTTTGATACTATTTGCACTAAAACTACATAATCCACCAAAACGGGGGAAAACTGTTAAAATCAAGAAGAAGGACCTGAAGTAAGAGCTGCGAGAGAGAATGAGGCGATGAAGATGGTAAGTTGAGCCCATGGCGTGAACGATGACATCAGAGAAGGCACCATTGTTGAACCCTTCCAATTGGATATGGTCACACAGAGATGTGAGATTACAATCCATAGCTGCTCGGAACTCACCGTTACACCTATCGTTTTCAGTCTGTGAATGCATGGACTGCTTTGTCATATCAATTATAGGACTTGGTCCTGCTCCTCCTCCTCCTCCTCCTCGTCCTCCGCCTGCGCCACCACCACCTCCGTGGCTGTAAGGTCTCTGCCCACCATGCTGCTGTCTAGTGGGAGTGTTAGGGTACTGTGCTTCCATAGTCCAGCTCACTGTTTGTGAAGGGGGAATCAAAGATGGTTGCTTTGATTATGGGGAAAGAAGAGTGTGAATTGACGGCATTCTTTAAGATGGATGGATGATCAATTTGGCAGAGGGCAGATTAATGAAAAGATTATTGATAGGAAAAGAGAAAGGGAAATGATATATGAATTTTCTGAATTTTTATTTTATCAAAAAGAAAACCCATCAGTTTTAGACAAGTCCACGTAGGATCCACCCATATATCATACAATGGGTCGGGTTTGACATGGCATTATAACAGAACAGCCCTTGCAAGAGTTTTAAGGGCCATGAGAGAAGTCAGTATTGGACAAGAACTAATGCGTATTTGTCTTTTTTAGGTTGAAGATCACAAACCCCACCCAAAATTGATGATTATTATCTCCACTTCTCTTCTTTTCTAGCTCCAAAAATCCCAAACAGAATTGGTTCCTCCATTTTCTTTCCACTCCCCTTCTCTTCTCTTCAATTTTCTCTTTCAAACCGATTATAAATGAGATTGAAAAAATCTAATTATTTATTATATCTAAAATACTTTATATCACAGATGGTAAAGTATTCTATTAAGTTTATGTGTTATGTTAATATATATATATATATTGATAGATGATCTAATCTAAAACCTGAATTTATTAGGTAAATTTGTTAATTATATTATAACTCAAATAAGATAAAGTTTAAATACAATTGAAATATCCATAAGACCCAAATCAGAGTTATGAGTTTGAAAAGCTCAAAGGACGAGAGGTCTTATAAAGTTCATGAAATAAAAAAACTTACAAGAAGAAAATAAAAAATCGATCTAGATATTTATTTAAAATCATATATTAAACTCTTATAAATGAGCAAACTTTGTAACTATTAGAAAAAATGATGGGTACTTCCCCTAACTATATCCAACAAGCAAAATCCTACGAGAAAAGTAAGCCCAATCTTGAAGAAACAAGTTTGATTGGGGAGGGACATTAGACAAGGGATGCAGCTGGTTCAACTTTCCATTCAATTGAATTTAATTCTCTCTAGCACTAAACCCAAAAACCTAATGCCCTCAATGATTGTGGTTGATTTCCATGCACAAGAATCTTTTAGGGTGATTAGGAAACTAAATTAGACTCCAATAATAATAATATAACTATGTTTTTAAAAGAAAATTTTGATTTAATTAAATTTTAATATAACACTATCAATTTTTTAATATTTTTTTAAATTAAAAAATATAATATCAAATTTCGAACATCACTAAATGAATATATATTTATTAGTATAATATTTTTTTTTCTCAAAGTTGAAAGAAAAAAGGAAACATTATAAGAAAGGTGAATGAATAGTGTATATACATATATAAATATACTTACCGTTATAAAAATGACTTCAAAATTTTCCTCCTCCTTCCGTCTCTGCGTTGGAATTCAAATTTAAAAATGACCGTTGTAATCCCTTTTTGCCTTTTTAATTTCAGTATCATTTGTTCAAGAATCATCATCATCCGTTGCATTCTCAAAGACGATCAGTGAGAACTTTCTGCTTAAAATTTCTCTCCAAGAACCCTCTTAATCCTTTTTGTCCAAAAGCTTCAATAGAATACTAGAGGAAAAAAATGGCATTGAGGCCTCTTGATAACGCCTTGCCAATAGCACAAGAACGGCCCAAAAAGCAAGCGAAAGGTGTAATTCCGACACAGCAACAGCTTGATTTGGGAGTGAATGATGAAAATAAAGCACCTTTACCACCAATCTCAAATGGGGATGCTTCGATCGATTATATCCCTTCTGAAAATCTCAAAGCCGTCATCGACCCAGAAACTAAAATCCAGGTAAAGTTTGTATTCTTTTGCTTTAACTTGCAATGAATTGGTGTTTTTTTCCTTTTTTTTTTTCGTGTTTGTTCAATTGAATTTTGTTATTTCAAGATGCTTAGGCCAAGTTGACTGGAGTTAGAGTTTTCTGTTCAAGTTTTGTGATGCTATGTAAAATTTTCAGGGCCTTATTGGAGGTTTGGAATCCAGAGATTGGTTAAAGGTTTGTGACTCACTGAATGATGCTAGACGTTTTGCAGTCTATCATTCTGATCTCTTGATGCCAATCTTGTAAGAGATTATTATCTTGAAATTTTCCTGAATTTTATTGAACTTTTATATGTATTGGGAAATGGGAATGTGATAATGTTGTATACACTGTTGCAGGGACAAAGTAATGATGGTAATAGTGAAGGCAATGAAGAACCCAAGAAGTGCTCTTTGTAAGACCTCAATCATGGCTTCATCTGATATCTTCAAAGCCTTTGCAGATAAGTTGCTTGATTCTGCAGCAACAGAAGCTTTTGACCAATTGGTGTGTACCTTTCTTTCTCTTCCGGTGTGTAAATTATTGGTCAAGCTATACTGATGAAGAATTTGATTTGTTCATTTTACTGAATTTTTTTTCTCCAGATTTTGCAGCTTCTGCTTAAAGCTTCACAAGATAAGAAATTTGTATGTGAAGAAGCTGATAAAGCAGTCAACGCAATGGTGGAAGCCATGACTCCTCTTCCTTTGCTCAGTAAGCTGCAGGGTTATGTTAACCATTCAAATCTGAGGATTAGAGCCAAAGCTGCTGTCTCAATCTCTCGCTGTGTCTCCAGGATGGTACTGTAATCTTTGAACTTTGCTATTATCGGAAGTGAGTTTACTCTATATAACAAACATATCCAACTTACGTTAGTGATTTATGGAATGTTCTGTTGATTTCCATTTTAGGAGCTTGGAGGAATGGAAGAGTTTGGCATGGTTTTATTGGTTCAAATGGCTGCAGAGTTGTTGAATGACAGACTCCCTGATGCTAGAGAGGCAGCTAGAGGAATTGTGAGTTCCTTATATCAAGCACTTACACAGAAAGAAGAAGATAAGGAGGCATGGCAAAGCTTTTGCCAGTCAAATCTGTCAGCTATGCATGCTCAGGCTATGGTTAAGCTCATTTCAACTTAGCCAACCCAGTGGGAAATGTGTAGTTAGTACTAGTAGAGTATTAGTAGCAGTTGCAGAAGAAGAACTTTTAGAGCTATCCTTCTTCATGTAAATGCGCTATGTGTTACATGATTTTCAATAAAATTTTCTTCGTTGAAAACTTATAATAAATTGGCACAATGGTTAAGTGGAAAAGAATTCAATAGCACCAGTTTCCTCAATGAGAATGTTAGAATATTACCAACTCAAAATTGCCCAAATCAAATTCCTCTACGATGTAAAGTGGCAAAGAATTGCATATCAAATAGCCAGTCAGTGCAAGCAGCCAATGCCACAGACAGTGCTCTAAATCAAGCAAAAAAAAACAGGATGCAGTTTGCTTGTATTCTAGTTATTTCTAGGACAGAGGTTAGTTCCGTCCCTGGCCTCCACATGAACCTCCCATGGTGTCAAATCCTTTCTACTGGAAAATCAGAAATCTTAATACCTCCTTTTGTGTTCATTCCGGTTGTCTTTGCCGGATGCGGTAAATGATGAGCAACCACATGATTGACAATTAAGGGTATGAATCAAATTCCATAAAATGCACCTTTAGATTAAAGTTTTTTTTGTGATCAAAAACAAAAAATTTAACTTAAACTTGAATTGAAACACTCATTTAAGATAAGATGAATCAAATTTTTTTATTTTTGAACAAAAAACGAACTCCAATTGACAAGTATATTTTACGTGATAGAGAATGTGTGCTTGAATGATATATCCAAGCAGAACGTAAGTATATGACAATGCAGTAGACAACTTGCAGGAATTTCAACCATGTCCAAGTATTGAAATTAAGGTCATTTCCACCTCTGGTAGCGGTTGTCCAGCATAAAGCTTGAGTTGTCCTTTTTTCACGACTATTACCTTAATGATTCCAGATTCCACTGCTTCTTTGAGCTCCTGAAAAGTATAATTTCAGCAAGTTTTAATACTTCTATGTTCAATATCAATTTCTGTATACCTGCAACGAAAGGTGTTTAACAATCTACTTTTGCCTGCCTTTTGTTTTATAAATTCAATATAAAACAAAGCATACTGCATAAGGTAGACATGCCCTTAAACTAACTGGCACTTCCAATGTAATTTCTACACACAGAGGAATCAACTATGTGTAAGGTCCACTACCACTCGACTCCCTCCAACTACAAGGGGAAGAACAACATAAACATACCCCATACAACCACACAAAAGGTATAAAGGATAATGGAGAAGCAAGATAACTAAGCTACACTTTCAATTTCTTTGATTACCTTGATTGATAAAGGAACAATTTCAGCACTAAAATCTCCCAGATCTTCAAAGAAGTCTTGCAGAATATAGCAGAAATTGGTTGCATCCCCACGATCCTCAAACACAACAGTGTGAGAGAAGTTGCTATTTGAATCTGAACTGCTTCTTAAGGTGAATGGTCCTTGTGGTCCTTCATCATCAAGACCTCTGCTCATGAAAACAACCTGAGATAAATGCAATATTTGAGTTAAATTCTAAGGCAAATCTTGGAAAAGATACAGCCTTCTATTCCAGCTCATAGTTTGTAATGACTATGATGAAAGAGAACAAGATATGCCAGGCATGTACATGCTTCAACATGGTTAAATAGTTGAAGTATAAAATACATCCGGTTGATCTAAGTACTAATTTCCAAGGATTATTAAAGATTGATCCTTGTCACTCTTTCAACAACAAACACCCATGTCACCTTTCTATAGGCTATTTTTCAATGTCTAGAAATGTGAAGCAGAATCAGTGGTTATTTCTTCTGAAATCCAAAGCATAGATTATTTTCAAACTGTTAAAGCAAATGTATCAGAAAATTCAAACAAACACATGATGTAAAATAAATAAGAAATAAGCAAACAACTTCAGCGTTTACATACTAGAACATACGGAAGACTTGACCACCACAAATCAGCTCCGCTTTTTGCCTTCTTACACTCTATTTCAGCAGATAATAGATTTACAGTGCCCTTGGAGTCATCTGTTTTGTTTAAAGGATTTTGTTTACTGGAGATTGCAGGAGTCTCCAAAACCTTCGATTTACTTGAATTCACTGTTTCAGGACTTCCTTCTTTTCTATCCTGTGTAAGACCTGTAAGTTAGAAAATAACAAAAAATGAAAAGCATGCTAAAATATGCACGAGCTCACCTATCATACAAATTATACACTGTGTAAGTGTGAAACAGCCAGATATTAAAACTTTGTAAAAGCTCAAAAAAATCTCATAACCTATATAGGACTGTTACCAAGGCCTCAATGTTCTAGTTCCATTTCAGCAAAAATGTAGAAGGCAATAGTTGAAATTCGACAGACCAAAATAAGAGGGATCTAACCAAGCAGAAAAAGACATTATAATTACATCATCTACAATGGCCTTAAAATTGACTTCTTTATTCCCAATAATATATAGTTATCTTAATTACATGCTTTGTACGACCTAGTCAAAGAGAAAAGAGAACTGCAGAGGGAACAAAAAGTAATTCAAAGCCAACAATGTTATGTCAATATTCTGATGCACCATGAAAAATTTTAGAACTACTTCTGATATAAAGAGTGTTGAAAAATACCATTTGATTCAGATTCTTCAAGCTCCACTTTCTTTCCCAGTATTCTTTTCTCCCTTGCTAGTAACTTCTTCCCTGCAGCTCTCAAGGATTTACTTGCTTCCTCACGTTTCTTCTCACCATCTTTCTCCAAACCACCACCACCAATGTCCCCATTCATTGACGCTTGACCTCCACCATCCTTCATAGCTTCTTTAGCAACACTGAGATGATCTGACTCCTTAAAACCTTTTGGCTTATCAGTTTTACCACTCGAAGAACCTCTAAATTTATACTTCTTCTTAAACATTAGACCCCCATTCCCCTCCTTACTCAAGTCACCCTTTTCTAGCTCCTCTCTTTTACCACCACCTTTCTTCATATTATTAGCATATGATAATGAGAACTTTTCCTGAACATTTCCTAATCTACTGCCCAACTTAAGTAGTCGATCATTGACCTCCTTCTCAATCCCACTTTTACCAAAATGTACTTCTTCATCCTCCTCATCACTTTGAAAATCATTCTTTTCCTTTCCCACTCTTTCCTTCGCCCTAGCTTCCCTTGCCATTAATTGAATTTCCTGAATTTTCTTCTCCATATCTTCTACATCCAAATAAAAAACTCCACCTTCTTCAAATCCCTTATTACCCATCCAAAAATGCTTCAGCTTTGATTTATCCAAGATTCCATTTTTATCTTTCTCATTTGAACGATTACCATTGTTATCATTAATGTCAACTCCACCAAGAACCCAAACAGCACAAATTGTCTGAAAAACAAAAGCACCAAGTAACCACAACAAAAATTTCAAAATAGAACCTTTAGAAAATCCACTAACACTACTGCCCATAATTTCCACACACTTCGAAACTTCAGCTACTCTAGATTCTTGAATTTCCAGCTCTTCCACTCCCTCCTCACCCCCAGCTTCACATTGCTCCTCCGAAAATCTATTTGTTTCATTGGGTGAAGACTCATCTGGAAAAATCCCTGTAATTCTATGAGGTAATTCAGAAACAAGAGAATTGGAAGACGGTTTAAGACTTCTCGTAAGCTTTTCGCGGAGATAGTTTTTCCTATTGGTGAATTTTCGAACTTTTCTTGGCATTGAAGTGGAAGTACAAGAAACCATTGAAATGGGCTTTTCAAAGCCTCGATATACATCATTACCACCAGTAAGGAGAGCTCGAGAAGCCATGGGACTTCCAGACAGTGACATGGTATCTGACAGCTGAGGGGGAAAGGGAAATAGATGCTAGGCTTGGCTTGGACAGTTGGATGTGTTTCCGAAGATAGGTGGAACGAGGCCGTTATATGATCAGCTCGGCCCAAATTAGGCTATTGGGCTGTTTATTTCTTCACGTGGATATTCTGGGAAAAATATTAAGTCAGGCAGAAATAGGGCAAAATTTCTCATTTTTGAAAAAAGAAATTATTTTTTCTACGGACAAAGGAGAAATACATAAATTTGTTCTGTCAAATTAAGATATTTATTTCATGTAATAAAATTTTTACCATTAGAATCAAATAAATTTGAGTTAAAAAAGAAATTAATTTTTTTTTTATTTTTTAAAATCTTTTTTATTAAATGCATCTGAGTATTTAATGATTCTATTGGATTAGTTGAATTAAATTAATGTCAATATCAATTTTAAAAAAAAGTTAATTTTGACTAGAGTTTCAATTTATAAGGTTCTCTACTATTATCTCAGAGAAAATCTTGTAATCCTTTTTTTTTTTATGAAAACATACTAATAGACACTAAGAAGAAAAGAAAAAGAAAAATAGAGCCAGAAAAATTCAGAATTTTCTGTGACGTAGAAATAAGCAGGCAATGAAGAATACCTGGAACAAGCAATGCCCACAAAGCCTTATCAAGACCAGGGGCCATAATGAGGCCAAGTCCCCAATCCCCAAGAAGACAAAACCACCTGACCAATCATAATAACCAGAATCAAATCCTAGAAAAACCCAAAAAGAAACCCTACTTGGGAAGCCCATCTTTTCCAAAGACTCTTTCTTGTTTCTGCTCTCTTGCCTTTTCTGCATTCTGCATTGTGTTTTACTGTTTTGTATAACTACTCTTGTCTGTTTATGGTGCATGTTGAGCAAGAAACAGACAACTCTTGTCAAATGGACTGAAAGCTGCTCCGAAGGTTCCATCTTTCTCCAACAATGGCAGCTCCAAAGGTCACTGTTCCAAGCTCTACAGGTATAAGAGCTCCTCTGACTCTTGATGATTCTGACTTTGAATATTCAGGGTCTACCTCTGGTAAAAAAGATGGTACTTTTAGTAGTTCGTGTAGTGATAGTGAGTTTTTATCTGATGGGTTTGTTAGTGGTGAAGATGAGTTTGAAATAGGATCACAGAGACCTATTGTTTCTGGCTCGGATAGTGGAATTCTTGAGGAAACTCATTATGTCAAAAAATATGTATTAACTAGGCCTCTTGTTAAATATCCAAATGACGAATTTACTCAAGAAAGTTACAGTTTTAGAGCTTTTGATGATTCTCGGGCTGTATTGTTTGACCCAAACGAAGAAGTTGTAGAAGACAATGATGACCTTGAAGAATGTAAAGATAGTCCTTCTGCAGCTGCTACTGATGATTACATTCCATGTGAGGGGGAGGGCAAGAATGGCTCTGGTATAGAATCCCGTTTTCTTGATGCTGGAACTTCAGCGCTGGCGAAGCAAGGGATGCCAATTGCCCAGGTTTCTTGGGATAGCGATGAATGTGATGATGATTTTGTGGGGAGTGAGACTTGTGAGGAGGAGTCATTTTGGGGCATTGTGAAGGTTCCAGATTCTGGGTTTCAGGAGAGGTTTGGTAATTCTCCTAAAGTTAGAGTCTTGGATGTCGGAGAAGTGGAGGATAGTGCATTAGAAACTGAGAATCTCTCAGAAGTAGAGATTCTTGAGGAGTCAACGGTTGAGGGAGCCGATAATAAGGGTATGAAATCTGGCTGTGAAGAAAATCACCCCCTCGTAGAGGAGATTGCTCCCGATTCCTTTTTTTTAGCAGCTATTGAAGATAAGGATTCTATCATTGCTGAAAGAGTGGAAGGTGGGGACTTGGAGGAAGGAAATAAAGAACCTGATCCTAGCAATCTAATTGTTGTAGAAACTAATTACGAAATTATGCTTTGCGATAATGCTTCACAGGCAGTTGAACATCTCTTGCCCTGTGAAGTTGTGGAGCCTGAGGTCACAGAAGTAGAAGCCGTTGAGAATATTATGTTAGCATCCATGGATAGTGATAGCCAGGTAAACCAAAATCTCAATGTTGAAGGAACCGTTGATCACAGTCAGAACTGTGAGAAGATGATGGATGAAATTGAACAAAACGAAGTTGAAGTTCATGACTTTAGTGCTTCCGATAGTATTGAATGTGGTGATGGCGCTATGGTTTTCGATGGAGTAGAAAGCATAAGTGATGCTGAAGTTTCAGAAACGGAGGTAGCTCAGAATTCTAAATGCTTTGAAGATGCTCATTTTTCAGTCATTTCTGAGAGTCCTATTACTGGTCATGAGTTACCTGGTGAATCCAATGTTTCTCAAGCTTTACATCTGGGGTCCAATTGTTTACCAGAAACAAGTTCTGAAATCAACAATGATTTAGTTCTAACTGAAGAGGAAGAAGATTTGCTTCAGTTTGATGCCACTCAAAGTCTGAATTTTGATTGTTCAGAGAGAGTGAATTCGAGAGATCAACTGGAAGAACTTGTGTCTTCTGGTTCACTTTCTTGTCTGGAGAGTTCTCAGAGCCATTCACAGGTTATTGATGCAATTACTGAGGTAGACTCAAAGGATGAGTCAAACACCAATGCATATCTTCAAGGTGAAGAAGTAATTGACGCTTCTGCATTGGTTACTCCACATGGGGCTTCCACAGAGTTTGGATTAAACGATGGAAGTGTTGCCTTCATGTCAGCTGACAGTATCAGACTCACCTCTGTTCGACAACCGGCTAGTTTAGGCTCAACTATCCATTCCCTTGGACCCACTACTCAGCCAAACAGCGCTTCTTTATCAGGTCCTCAACATATGGTTGCTGGTGAATCTAATGATGAAAAGAAAAGGCTTGAGAAATTAGAGCAAATAAGAGTGAAGTTTTTGAGGCTTGTCCGCAGGCTAAAACAGTTCCCAGAAGATTCTATAGCTGCAAAGCTAGTATACCAACTATCACTCGCTTTGGGAAGGTCCTCGGCTCAAGAATTGAGCTTGGATTTTGCCAACGAGGCTCCAATGGATCTTGAAGCTGAGGGTAACAACATTTTGGACCTCTCTTTAAATATCCTAGTTATTGGGAAAAGTGGAGTTGGTAAAAGTGCAACCATCAATTCTATTTTTGGTGAAGATAAAGCAGTAACCAATGCATTTGAACCTGGCACAACTGGTTTAATGGAGGTTCAGGGAACATTGCATGGGATTCCAGTAAGGGTCTTGGATACACCTGGTCTTATTTCTGCTGCCATAGGACAATCTACTAACCGTAAAATTTTGTTGTCAATAAAAAAGTTTATGAAGAAGTGCTATCCAGATATTGTTCTCTATGTAGATCGCCTTGACCTGCAAAGTAGAGATCTTGGTGACTTGCCCTTGTTAAGATCAATCACTAGTTACCTTGGTTCATCAATATGGTCTCAAACTATCTTGACTTTGACACATGCAGCTTCAGCTCCTCCGGAGGAACCATCTGGACATGTCATGCGCTATGAGTCCTTTGTTTCTCAACGCTCTTATGAAATTCAGCAGTTGATTAGCCATTCCGTTGGAGATTCACATATCATCAAACCTGGTCTGGTTCCAGTTTCTTTGGTTGAAAATCATTGCACATTGGAGATGAAGGAAAGGGATGATCATGTATTGCCCTCCTATGAAGACAGTTGGAGATCAAAGCTGTTGTGTCTTTGTTACTCTATGAAAATTTTATCTGAAATTAATTCCGCAATCTTGTCTAGAGACACCTTACAATGTAGTAAGTTCCTTGGTCTCAGAGTTCAACCTCTGCCTCTGCCTTATTTTCTGTCTTCATTACTGCAGTCAAGTGCTCATCCAAAACTCTGTGTCAATCAAGGAGGTGAGGGTCTTGACTCTGATATTGAATCGGCATATTTATCTGATTGCAGTGAAGAAAGTGAGGATGAATATGACCAGCTTCCTGAGTTCAGGCCACTGCAGAAGTCTCAGATTGAAAAGTTGGACAAGGAGCAAAGAAAAGCATATTTGGAAGAGTATGATTACCGAATAAAATTACTTCAAAAGAGGCAGTTGAAGGAAGAGGTAAGAAGAGTAAGGAACTTCAAGAAGAATTTCAAAGAAGGAACAGAAAGTTATGCCAATGTGGATGTGGTTTTCGATGAGAAGATGAAAAGCCCAGCAGCTCTAGCACTTCCCCTTCCAGACATGGCACTCCCACCTGCTTTTGATGGAGATAATCCAGCTTACAGATACCTTGTTCATGAACTGTCATCTAGGACTATGACAAGGCCTGTATTGGACTCCCATGGCTGGGACCGTGATTGTGGTATTGATGGTATCAATATAGAAGATAATCTTGTCATTGCAGGCCAGTTTCCTGCATCCATTACTGTTCAGCTCACAAAAGACAAGAGGGTCTTCTTCATGCACCTTAACTCTTCTGTCTCTGCAAAGCATGAGAAGAAAGGATCAAGCATGACAGGACTTTATATTGAGACCATTGGGAAACACTTGGCTTATACCCTGAAGACTGAAACCAAAATGAAAGTTCTCAAAGTGAATCAATCAGCTGCAGATATATCCATCTCCTTACCTGGGAATGTGATTACTGGACTCAAGATTGAGGATCAGATGGCACTTGGAAAAAATTTGATCTTGCTTGGAACTACTGGTCTCAGTCTGTGTCAAAGTGATGCAGCATATGGAGCCAACTTAGCCATTCATTTTAAAGACCAGGATTATCCTCTTGAGCAGGACCAACACCATATTGGATTGTCTGTAATGAGGTGGAGACGAGACAATGTGCTGGGACTAAACTTCCAATCCCAGTTCTCTCTTGGGAGGAATTCTAAATTTTGTGTCAGAGCCGATCTGAACAGTAAGAAAACTGGGCAAGTATCTGTTAGGATAAGCAGCTCCCATGATCTTCACATTGCCATGTTGGGGGTTCTTCCAATTGCCAAAACCATCATCAGAAATCTTTTTTACACGGATAAGTGAACTATAGTTTTCATTACTGAGCTGTGGTGCTGAGAGAGTAAACATTCCACAGAGACTAGCTTTCCCGCGGCACCCTTTCTGTTTTCTAAAATATCAGATTTTGTAACTTTTTGTACAATGTGTCAGATTTGTTTGATCTTTCTCGTGTAAATCATTAAGCAGAGTTGTCAATTACCCAGTTCATAGACCTTTTTTGTTCACTTGATTATAAGTTTACAGCTTCTGAAGGGATATAGAAAACCTACTTGTCAAAAAACCATTCTGCCTCTGCATAATGATAGATTGAAAACAGAGGAGGTATATCTGATATCTTAACCATGTGCATTAGCACTCAAAGCAAAAGCGATACTGTGGATTTCTTTCTGTTCTACGGAGTGACTTTGTGAACAACACTGAAAATTGGAAAAGTATCATATAACAAAAACACAATAAAACCAAAAAGTTCATATTCTGGAGGTGATTAAAGGCTTAAAAGCTACCAAATATTATATCAAATATATTCATCCTTGCTACATCAATCCAACACTTGTTTCGAGCTCACTTGTGTTTAATATGAAATTTCACAGATGAAAACTTTATACAGTGGCAGCACCAGCTGAACAAACTCCACTGCGTTTTATATTCCAGGGACAATTGTAACACAGAATGTGTGGGATTAGTACAGAACTGCAACCCTGCAATCAAAGAGATCACAAATGCTTCTTCAGTTAAATCTTTAAGACTCCTGCACGTGGGATTTTAGGAAGAAGGAATATGCCAAAGAGAAAGACAGGTATTCCTGTAAGGTTGAAGTTTGCACATACTAACATTTCAAGAGAGAGTGCTAAGATGTTGGATGTTAAATAGGCATGTTCACTTTTGAAATCTTGCAAATGTTCAACTTGAAAAATACCCAGCCAGGAAGCAATGATCAGAGTCTCTATCAACGAAAACACATTGGTGCATTTATACACAATTTTACTAACTGAAATCATGGTTTGTTGCAGGATTTCAGAATCACAGAAGGGTATTCATCTTCAAATCCATTTCCCTTTTGAGCCAATCTTAATGCCCTGAACATTTTCTAGTTGTGACAGCAAGAAACGAAATTTTTTGTCTTGCCGGGGAATGTGGACCTTGATTACATGAACAAAAGCTACCCTCATACAAAATGGAAAGGAATTCAAAGATTTATAGTTCCAAGGCATCACGAATATAGTATTGATTCAATTAAATAAGCGGAAGTTATGTACTACGTCTACTTAATAAGCAAGTTACTGTGTACTAAACTTAGTTGCAGAGAAAGCAGCAAGGCAAGATTGATTCGTATTCTTGAATCCATCATAGCCTCTATATTAAAGAATCTCATGTCTCACGACCAAGAATGAAACCATTTAATTTTTTATGGGTATATACACACTCATTTTCAATCACAATTCTCCTTAAAAAGTTGATCCTATCATTCAAAAATCTTGAAGAAGAAAATTGTCCAAAGCTTACCCATATGTGGATCCAAAGCTTCACTCTTGAGATTGAGAACTACGCTGTACATTCCAACCACTGAGTTCAGGTGAAACAACGCTCTCTCTAAAGGTCACCCCATCTTCAAACTCAGCCGATTGGCCATCAATCACCATACTCCGGGATGTTTTCTGTTTCAAGTTATGCACAAGCAGATTGTTGCCATCTAGTAAAGCATATTCCTCATCCCCAAATGGGCAAAGGGGTTTTGTATCATCATATTCAATCCCATAAGCACTAAACTTGGTCCATGACTCTCCAATGCCATACTCTTTCATCAACCAAACATCAATATGATCACTAAAGTGATCATCAACCATACAAAGGCATCCTCCAAGAATCACAAGCCTGTTAAACACGAATTTATCCTTATCAAGAGTAGCTGGAGGGGGCAATTCCTCAAATACCTCGTTAGCCAAATTGAAAGCAGCAATAACAGATGAATAACCTTGGCTCTTACTACTAGCCAACCAATGTAAAGCACCATTTAGAAACCTCCCAGAATCATCAACAGGAACAGCATGGTCATAAGGAGAACAATCAAGCCTCCTCCAAGAACCCATTTTTGCACTATAAACATCAACATAAGTATCAGCACAATCCGGCTCATGCTCATTGTCTGTGTCATAATAAGAAAGACTGACGATTTTGTAATCATCATTGACTCTATCATACCCAAAACCGTGCATGCTAAAACTAATCTGCGGGTCAAGAGCCACTGGCGAATTCGATAACTTGGCATGCTCCAAAGTTGTGGGATTTATCAAATACTTACTACCTTCTTCATTTCCTACCAAAACTATACCATTGCAAGAACCTACCACTTTCTCCCAGCGCTCTTCGCACCCCAAAAGACTGAGCTTTTTCACAAAACCATCGCTCCCGCCGGTGGTGGTGGTGGTGCCGAAACTCAGCGTGAACAGAGAGTGAGATAAAGAGAGCAGGAGCAGTGTTTCTTGATCATGGGTGTGCCTGATTAGGTGGCTTTTGACAAAATCCGGGTTGCAGAGTAGAGCCCTCCATGGCTTTGACACACACCTAAATTGACCTATGGATTTTGCAGGGAGCCATAAGAGTATCTCCCTGATGATTTCTCGGGGAAGTCTTGAAGCAGAATTTGCCATGACTTCTCTGAACTATACTGAACTGAATTTTGAACAGAGAAAGAAACAAATCGTGATTGATGGGAGAGATGAAACCAATAACAAAATCACTGCATTTAATCAAGAAGTGCTCTGACCATTTTCCATGTGTCCTATATATACTTTAAAGGCGAAATCATTCTTCTCCGTGTCAAAAGAATATTGGTGACCCCTCATGAACATTTCTTTTCTCATCATCTAACTTCTGCCAGCATTCCTGTAAGGCTACAAGATAATTTCTTAAAGTAAATCCTATTAAGAAACCTTAACTAAAAATTCATTTATAGGTTTTTCTGTTTTTTACTCTTCATAAGTGTCTAATTGTAAATAAGTTCATATTGAGATTTTAAATAAAAATATGAATACACCCCCTTATTGGTAACTAGACTCCGGGGTGGGTCTATCCACAATTATTGGTAACTAGAGTGGCTACTCTCAATAAGGTTTACTACTTGGGAAAATCCCAAATTTATGGAAAACTAAAGAGGCCATTTTACAAAAAAAAAAGAGAACTTTTATAGAAGCACGGTTCTCGTCGAAGAAACATCTGAAACAAGGCCAGGCAAGAGCCTCTCCCCACTCCATTTATCCACAAAATCAACCAATTTTTCCCTCTTCACAATTTTTCATTGTGGCAATGAAGAAACTGCGCTAATTAGTGGGAGCAATCCCATTTGTTAAACCCTTATCTTAGAAACCCATTTACTTTCACAATTTCAAAAGCCCAAATGGCAATGCAAACTTCCTCTTACAGGGTAAAGTTACAAGCATGCTTTGGTTCTTTGCCAGTATTATACACAAAGTTGGTTCTGGTTTTCTTCCCATGATTTATTAAGTTTTCAATCATACTTATAAGTTTGTAAATTAGAGTGAGGGTATATATACTGAGATTAGGCGTTCTTCAATGCAGTTGAAAGGATTACGTTTCCAAGTTAGAATCTTTTTGAGAACCCGTATCCATTAGCATTTCTCGCAGGATAAGTATCTGTAAAATCAAATGGTTTTTTTGGTCCCCATTTTCTTTCGCCTCAAGTCATTTATTTGCCTTGGTCTTGGCATTTTTTTTTCTTTGCTCATTGGTGTTATAAATAAGGGAACTTTATAGGTGTTTCTTGTATTTATGGACACAATTAGTTTCTTGATTAAGCTTTCTCAATCTTTTACTTGTGTAATATAGGTTGTTGATTTGTTATTGAAGTTCAATTACTGTTTGAGCGTCACTTTTTATTTGTTAAACATTTAACGTCTATAGTTTCCTTGTCAAGCAAAAGTCCAACTCATATGGTGTGGTAATTCAGTATTGAAAATCAACTTGATTGGATTATTAAACTCTTTGTTAGAGCAAGATGATGTACTATAGTTGTTGACAATGTTTGGATGTGAATTCATTGGAAAGTCATGGTAAGGAGAGGTAGAAATACGGAAGAAGGCATGAACTATTTGTGTACTAGATATGACCATATGGCCCATTTATTGAAGTTACAAGCTATGTGTCCTATGTGTTGCCCCTTCTCTACATCCATTGCACAAAATAACAAGACAGTTTGAGTTAGGCTGTATGTGGAGATACCTTTGTAATTGCTATGTTTGTTCAATTTGATTACTTTCTCTGTCTTTGCTATTTGTTTTTCAGTTATGTAATCTACAGGTTTTATCATGGTAGCATTTGTGAATTGTGATCGTGGTGAAACAACTACTAGCTTCATATTGGAACTTCTTTGCTTAATGGGAGAATGGTTTGTCTGCATTCGTGTATGTAGAATGTCTGTACAGAACTTTAAGTAATTTTCAACCCTTTCTGCTCTTGAAACACCTGATTGCCTTGTAGTGCAGATGTAGTGTGAAGAAGAAATAACAACTTCTTTGAAGATTCTTGTTCACTTAGGAGTTAGATACTTTAAGTTCCTTTTGCGTCTACTTGAAATCATTTCCAGAATGATTACTGAAACTGCTGATCCCATTTTCCATAATAGAGCGGCTAATGACATGCGTATAATTTTTGCAGGTTCTGTTGCTCAAAAAGTGTCCATCTTTAAGTAAAAGGCCTCCTGTTAAGCTATTAGAATATAGAAGCTGCACTTCATCACAGATCTCATGTTTCTTGCCTCTGTTAAATAGGACACGCTATTGTTCTCACTTCATTTCTGAACATGGTTCATCCGCGAGCCAAAGACACCAGAAACCTTTACTGGCAGCAAAGAAGACATCTGAAGGTGACTTCAGCCTATTAGATTAGTTATTGTGTCAAAACAACATAATCCAGAATTAATTTTGATAGCTTGTAATACTTGCTAATTGAATTTGTAGCTCTTCTTAAGATTATTCTGGAAATACATTATTTTTCTATGTTTTCCAATTGTGTTGGTGGGGTTGGGCCTTTGGGTGTTCATAACTGAAAAGGTAGAGAAATATATACAATATTCTGTTAAAACTGCACTTGTTTGGTATATTGTATATCTTAAAGAAAGTACAAGAAATAAAGCTTTACAGCATATCCGACAGAACATCGAATAGAAACTTTTCTTTAACTTCGGGCTTCTTCGTGCAGGGGGGTATTTATCTTCCCCTTCTGCATTCGTAACCTAATTCTGTTTACTCTTTGGAGTTCTTGACACTTTTAGGGGCAGATCAGGAAGATGGGAAGTACAAACAAACTGTTGACCTACCCAGGACAAAATTTGGGATGAGAGCAAATTCTGCAGTTAGAGAGCCTGAAATTCAGAAACTCTGGGATGAAAATCAAGTGTATAAAAGAGTCATTGACAGGAATAATGGAGTAAGTCTGTTGGGTAGTTTTGTTAACTTAGGTTTGAAACATGTCATGTAAATGTTAACTTGACCTGATTATTCAATTTTTTTCACAGGCCAGTTTTGTTCTTCATGATGGACCACCTTATGCTAATGGGGATTTGCACATGGGCCATGCTCTTAATAAGATTTTGAAGGACATCATTAACCGGTACAAGGTAATTTGCCTGGCTGCCTTGGCACTGGTGCTTGCTTTTGGTAATGACATGAAAGTGCCATCAAATGCTTCGTCTCATCTCTTGGCTAGTTCCACTTCACTGTCACTCCTCTATACAATCTGTTGATCTTTCAACCCTCACTATGAACTGGACCATCTAATCAAAATGTGACAAGTATCCCATCCTGAATTGATATGTTCCACATTTTTCTCAAGTGTCTTGCTTTGTGGAATCTCACATCTATTCATTTCTCTCCATCTCTGCAAAACTTGTCCTATTGCTCTATTTCATTTATTTATCCAAATAACTAAATTTTTGGGGACATCAGCAAAAAGGAACCTGAAGCACACATCCTTACTTGTCACCATTCAAACAAGTGAAATCTAGCAATTTTTACTTTTCAAGTTTGTTTGAAGTCAAATAATAATCACCTGCTGAAAGTCTTTGGCTCCTGAGATAGTTTCCCCTAATGTTTGTCAAGAGTTCTTAGCATAGAAATGTAAGGGCTGATAACCTTTTGGACAAAGGGACTCCAAATAAATTTTTGCAAATTCTATTACATCCTCTTTTATTCTCTGATTTATCTTTCTCCTTTGCTTAATTGCATTTGATTTTCTTACCCTTTTCATCTCAATATCTACAAACATGCCTTATTGTGAGTATATGGAATACGTTTTGTTTAGGCTGTGTTTTGTTCTCTTGAAAGTTGGTTGCTGAAGTTGAATCGTTTAGTTTGAAAAAATCAATGCAAGTTTCTAAACACTCATTGTAAGCTAGAAATTTTGGGTGGGGCAGGTTATGGTTGTCTCTATTTATGATGACTAGACAAGAAAGCGTTATATGAACATATGTATGTTTAGTGTAGATTTTTTTTTTTGTTGTACTTTGGTGTTTATTTCCTTTTGGTGGCATAAGAGACACATGGAGAGATATGTTGAATCTTTGATATGCATATACCAGTGCCTATTTTGCCCTTAAACTTTTCTTTATTATGTGTCAGGTAATGCATTTGTTTTGTTGCAGCTTCTTCAAAATTACAAAGTTCATTATGTCCCTGGTTGGGATTGTCATGGCTTACCTATTGAGTTGAAAGGTAAGTTCTAGTGTGAGTGTATCTCATTGTGGTACTTTTCGAATTTCAGCTACTTCCATCCATTTTATAAGGTAGCATTTGATCCACTCTGATATTTTAGATGACAGATAAATCTATCTATATCTGAATGTCGAGGAAATATGTGTTTTTGTCCAATCTAACATACAAGAGCAGCATATTAATGTATAGTTGTTTTCTTCAGGTGAAAAAAAATACAAAAAGATGTCTTGTTATAGTTAAAGTAAACATATTGGGCTATTCCAAGTGATAAGCATGTCAAAGAAAATAGTTTTCATGTCAGGGAACTTGTATTTGAGTTTTGCTATCATGGGTTGCGCATCAAAATAAAACAAATTGATATGAAATCACTTTCATGCCACGAAAAGCTTTTGAATCTAGAAAATACGATAAAACCAACAGAAGGAGAATTTATTGAAAGGTTAATATGAGAATGCATGCTCTTGGAAGTGAGCAGATCTGTCCTTGCAAAAAGTCATTCCTTACTGTGGGCATCTAATATATGTGTGCCTGTTTGTTTGTATGGGTATACTTGAATTAATGATATAAACAGTTCCTAGCATCTCGTTGAAGTGATTTAATAGTATCGGAGTGTCAATGGATAAAAGTTTCAATAAATTTTTGCCCATATCGAATTACATATCTCTAGTATATAAAGTTTAATTGGGATAACATCTTGAAAATGGAATAAAATATCTCTTTATCCAAGCACAAGGTGATTCTTTGTGTGTAATGGAAGTACTTGGGTTTTTCTCCATAAATAAGTAGCAATGTCCATGGTGATGCACAAAGAATGATATAGTAATACATGATACTTTCCCTTTGGTATTGTTTCTGAGAAAATGACAGCTCCAGCGAATTCTTTCAGTGTTGCAGTCACTAGATAAAGGTGCCAGGGAGGAGTTGACACCATTGAAATTGAGAAATAAAGCAGCCAAATTCGCCAAAGCTACTGTTAAGGTCCAAATGGCATCATTTAAGGTTATGTCCAAGTTGCCATACTAGTAGCATTGTTGTAACGTTCTCTGTCTATAAACTATATGTTTTTCTCTATATGTATCCACTACAAATTCAACCTTTGGGTTTCTGGGATATGCTTGAGCACTAAGACCCTATTGTAATTGTTTGCAGAGGTATGGAATATGGGCTGACTGGGATCATCCTTATCTAACTCTTGATCCAGAGTATGAAGCTTCTCAGGTACTTGTTATTGCATGGCTGAAATTTTAATTCATAAGTTTGTAACTGATCAGATTAATATTACAAGTTTCTTTTCGTTTCTGTGGTAGATTGAAGTATTTGGCAAAATGGCCTTGCAAGGGTTTATTTATAGAGGTAGAAAACCAGTTCATTGGAGTCCCTCATCCCGGACTGCTCTTGCTGAAGCTGAGTTGGAGGTAAATGCCACTCATTATGCATCTCTTCCCTGGGACAATTCCTTATGTCTGATTACTGTCCCTTTTGTAACCGAATGGTGCATGCAGAACTTCCTTTGGTGATTTCTAAGAATACATGGAAATAGGTGCATGAGTGTGTTGAATATTCTTGTTATGTGTTTGTCTCTTACATTCTCTGAAATTCATGTGCAGTATCCTGAGGGGCATGTTTCAAAAAGCATGTATGGCATTTTCAGATTAAACGGTGTTCCAGATTCATGCAATTTGCTAGCAGAATTTTTCCCAAATTTGAGCTTGGCCATCTGGACCACAACTCCCTGGACTATTCCAGCTAATGCTGGTGAGATTTTATTTTTATTTTTTTAGATATGGATAATCACAATGGTTAGCAACAAATAATGTTAAACAGATTATTACCTTCACTTGAACAATGGTCCTTTTTTGTCAGATCATAACTATTCAGATTCATGTGTGTAGTACTTTCTATCTGTACATGAAATATGGTGTGTGGAAGATGTGAATATTGTGCAGTTAGTGAAACCAGGCAAATCCTTTGGAAATATGTTACCACATGCGTACAAGAGCATGTGTAGTTTACCTCAAATGTCTGAACGCTTTTGTTTCTTTTTTCAGCTGTTGCAGTGAATGCTAAGCTTCAATATGCAGTTGTTGAAGTACAAACAGCTTCTGTAGCTGTTTCTTCATCACCAGGCAATACTAAAAGGCATCTTGGGAATGTCTTGAAGGAGCATGAGAAACCATTCCTTATCATAGCATTAGACCTCGTTCCAACTTTAGAAGCAAAATGGGGCATGAAACTTGTTGTAAAGAAAACACTATTGGGTTCAGATCTTGAACATTGTCGGTTAGTTTGTACTTGTTTTTGGTTTAATGCAGCACTTGCAGTTTATACAGTTTGTGGCTCTTATGATGTCTTTGCAATAAACATAGTTCATTCTACTCAAATGACAAAAGAAAAGGGAACGAAAAATAGATTGATTGGCATTTCTAATTAAATACAGACAGAAAATTTTCTTTTCCCAGGTGTTGAGAAGGAAGATTTTTCAGCCAGCTTCTTCATTTGTTAATGACTTTCTTGGTCCCTTAAATCATTATGCTGCACACACATCGCACACATATGTTTATGCATACGTGTGTGTTTGTGTTTAAACTAGTTTGATTGATTATTGGGTTTCGGTTTTGTGGTCCTTTAATAGCACTTTTATACCTCTGTGAGGGGGAGATGATGACATTTTGTTCATATACTCTACAGTTATTGGCTTTCTTCTTAATTACTTGGGAAATTAGGCACCTGATAATATCCTGCTACTTCTTCAGATATGTTCATCCAATAGATAACAGAGAATGCCCTGTTGTCATTGGCGGAGATTACATTACAACAGAGTCTGGGACTGGGTTAGTGCATACTGCACCTGGCCATGGTCAGGAAGATTATGTAACTGGTCTGAAATATGGTTTACCTATACTTTCCCCTGTGGATGATGATGGAAAGTTCACCGAAGAAGTTGGAGAGTTCTGTGGGCTAGATGTACTTGGTAATGGTAATACTGCCATTATTAAGTACTTGGACGACCACTTCTTGATGCTCATGGTGGAGCCATATAGTAAGTCTCGTGCATTCCGAATAATGGGATTCTGGTCTTAATTAACATTTTTTATGAAGGATTTTAAGCATGGTCTTCTTTGTGTAGAACACAAGTATCCATATGATTGGAGGACAAAACAACCAACAATATTTAGGGCAACTGAACAATGGTTTGCTTCTGTGGAAGGATTTCGTCAGGCTGCAATTGATGCAATTAGCACAGTGACATGGACTCCTCCTCAGGTACTTAGTCCTCTGCATCATTAAAATGATTACTCTGGTGGTAGAAGTTTCGATGTTGAAGTTATTCATATTTGTTGATCATTTCTTCTTTACTACTTCTTCCCTACTAGTCATTGATCAATTCTGGTTACCATGCCTTCTAGAGTCGCTCTTGTGGAAAAGTGGTGTTGGAAGTTAGTAATTGCATTATGTTCTTTCAGGCTGAGAAAAGAATTGTGTCAATGACTTCAAGCCGCTCAGATTGGTGTATATCACGACAAAGGACATGGGGTGTTCCAATTCCAGTTTTTTATCACGTGGAGACTAAGGAGCCACTAATGAATGAAGAAACTATTGATCATATCAAGTGTAGGGCTCTTGAAAATACTAGTGTTTTTGCCTTCTATATTTTGATTTGCATATATATCCTAGATCTGGCATATATTATTGATGATTCAATTTATACCTTGCCTCCTCCAACTGCTGTCCTTGACTTTCTTGGCAGCTATAATTTTGCAAAAGGGCAGTGATGCTTGGTGGTATATGTCGGTTGAGGAGTTACTTCCTGAGAATTATCGTGATAAAGCATCTGAATATGTTAAAGGGACTGACACCATGGATGTTTGGTTTGACTCAGGTAAATTTCACTTTCCCTTTTTGAGGGCTAGAGGTTAAAACTTTTAGTCATCTAGTCTTACTTGTGTGATCTGAAGAAGCTGTTGAGATCCTCGGTTTTGAGTATTGATAGGAAATTTCATGTTGCTATAGGAAAGACTAAGTTGGTACAATATCTTTTTCTTAGGCTCTTCATGGGCTGCTGTGCTGGATAAAAGAAATGGCCTTAGTTATCCTGCAGATTTGTATCTCGAGGGTACAGATCAACATCGTGGTTGGTTCCAGAGTTCTTTGTTAACAAGTATTGCTACTAAAGGTAAAGAAACACTACTGTCAATTTTCATCATCCCGCTTCAACATTATATGCGGCTCGTGTTGTTAATCATGCTTCATCCTAGGAATTAGTTTGTGCTACCCTGCCTGGTGTTTAAGTAGCTAAATCTCTTTTCTAGCATTATCATTTTATCTATAAATCTGACAACTTCTGAGAAGGGAAATAATTCTCGCACTTTGCATGATTGACTTGAAGTGCTCTTTGTTACTTATATTTGTTCCTTGTGAATGAGAGTTACTGAACCAAAGGCCTTGTATTGGACAATGTGCAAGTGAGCCAGAAAAATGTAGCCCTTTTGATAAGGCTAGGTTTCCTTTTCTGAGGATTACAATGATAATCCATATATACTTAGGTTCTTTTACTTTCATTTTTTAATTGTCTTCGGATGTCTCAAATAAGATCTTTTAGGAAATTCAGGTTTTACATCATGATATGTCAAGCGGTAGATTTCTCACTCTTGGGTTGAAAATTGATAACAAGATTGTACTAGAGAAAATGAAAAAAATTCTTGTTGCTAAGGTAACATTGTTTTATTTTGGGAGAACCTTGTCTTACCATTATGCAGGAAAGGCACCATATTCTGGTGTGATAACACATGGATTTGTGTTGGATGAGAAGGGATTAAAAATGAGTAAATCTCTGGGCAATGTTGTTGATCCAAGAATTGTAATTGAAGGAGAAAAAGACTCAAAGGTTAGTCAAACGATCTAACACCAACCTTTTGTTGTATAACACCTTTTCAATGACTAATAATTATTTCTGCTCTCTTATTTTGACAGGAAACACCTGCTTATAGTGCTGACATCCTGAGACTCTGGGTTTCCAGTGTGGATTACGCAGGCGATGTAATGATTGGTCCACAAGTACTTCGTCAAATGTCTGATATATACCGGAAATTACGAGGAACATTGCGATTTCTCTTAGCAAATCTTCATGACTGGAAAGTGAGGCCAGCTTCTGTTAATCCTTTCTGTTTCAACAATTCTATATTTAGATGTTTTATTGTTCTTTTTTTCTTTTATGTTCTTTCCAATAATATATGCCTTCTCTCCCTCCCCCAAGCTCCATAGGTATGGTACCTTATGTTATCTTCAGTTGGCTACTTTTGCATAACCTGCACATTTTTGAGTCTCACATTGCATGAATGTTTTTTTCAGGTAGATTATGCTGTTCCACATAATGAACTACCAAGGATTGATCAGCATGCCCTCTTTCAGCTTGAGAATGTTGTGAAAAACATTAAACAGGGTTATGAATCTTATCAATTCTTCAAAATATTTCAGGTATATCTTCTTCTCTCATTCACTGGACAATCTGTAAAGAAGAGAAGAGCAGAGAGGGTTCATCACTGGCTCTTGAAAAACCCCATGTTCTACTACTGCTAAGTATTACCTTGTTTCTTCTCAATGTGCAAGAGAACTAAAAGGTTTTGGCTTTAGAAACTATGTTAATGAAGCATTTGGTGAAAATGGTGGTTTCAGCGAGTCCAAGAATGACATGGCAAATGTAGCGTGTAGCATTGCCCAATAGGTTCCATTGCAAACTAATAAAAGAGTAGGAAACAAATGGAAATGGAATAGTTCAGAGGGGATCCATTTAGCAAAGAACTGAACAAATTGTTCGAAGAGGATCTATTTAGCCAGCCAAATGAGCATCGACTTTCTGTATATTTCCCAAATGTTGTTATGATAATCAATCTTAGCCTCAAATTCCAAGTCCTTCAGAAACATGACCCTCAATGTGTAATTTTTTATTTTCCCTTTGTTACAGATTATTCAGCGGTTCATGATCGTTGACCTATCAAATTTCTACCTTGATGTTGCTAAAGATCGGCTTTATGTTGGGTTTGTATCGTGTTAGCTTCATGGACTCTTGAATGTTTTCCTTCGTCATCTCAAAACATTGCTACAGAACAAGAGAAGCTGGATCTAGGATAAGATATTCTGCTCATCTATTGTTAACTTTCAGGGGAACTTTAAGCTTTACTAGGAGGAGTTGCCAAACTGTCCTTGCAGAGCACCTACTTGCCATTGTCAGAGTGATTGCCCCCATCTTGCCACATCTGGCTGAGGATGTGTGGCAACATCTTCCTTTTCAATATGCTACAGTTGATGGAGATATTGCTAAATATGTATTTGAGTGCAGATGGCCCAAGATCAATGAGAAATATCTTGCTCTGCCTGAGGAAGAAGTAGACTTTTGGGCAAAAATTCTTGAGGTAATTTCTTTTTTAGCTCCTATGTTTAGGATAGTACTTGACCATTCGACATTTTGCCACCTTCATGAATTTGTATGAGACCATCCATTATAACATTCACAGCCCTTTTTTTCATTCTCGCTCTTTCTTTGAAGATAATTTTTTCAGTTAAGCTAATGGTGAAAATTAAGATTGGAATGTCTAAATGGACATTCATTTCGTGACAATCCTAAAGAAGAAATGTGAACATTCAACTTAGGATAGGAGTTGGTATTTTGATGAATCCCATTACTGCAGAGAATTGGAATGTTGTTTTGGCATATGCTGAAGCATAAAGTTGATACAGGATGTGTGATGCTGCAGACTGTCAATCCATATTTTTATCTGAGCTATAGCATTCTGGGTTTTTCACCAATTCCATATTGCAAGACTCGTGAAATTTTACGAGGGTTGAAGTAAGAAATCATTTGATTGAGATCTAAGATATTAGATATATAGAACCATTGGAAACATGTTTGGTGCATTTCACATTTCTCTCTTTAGCTCCCTTTTCCCTGATCCCCATTCCCCACTGACCCTTAGGCCTTTCTTGATAGAAAATGCTTGAACTTTTAAATGTCAAAAAACCCACATTTTAAACCAAGTAAAATCTAACTTATATTACCTATGGCCAGTTGAGAACTGAGGTAAATAAAGTGCTGGAGGTTGCTCGATCTGGGAAGTTAATTGGCTCCAGTTTAGAGGCAATGGTTTACCTCCACACTTCGGATGATACCCTTGCTGCAAAGTTCACAGATATGTCTCAGTCCAAAATCGATGCTGACACTTTTCCCCGAATATTTATAACATCCCAGGTATTTGAATAATCCTATGTTCTTCTCTTCCCATAATAAGATTGCTGTCCAACTCAAAAGATGCAAGGGGTTTATAGTTCCAGTTTAGCCCACCACTGAAATGCAGTATTCACTATTCACGGTTATAGCATGATATCTAGTGTTTTTAAGTTATGGATTTTCTTGTCTTTATCTGCAGGTGGAGATTCTTCCATCCTTGGAGCAGAAAGAAAATGAGGATGTACCGTACTCTGGAGAACATCTTATCGGAGAGAAAAGCAAAGTCTGGATTGGTGTATCGCGTGCAAAGGGCTCAAAATGTGAGAGATGTTGGAATTTCTCCCCACAAGTTGGCTCTTTTGATGAGCATCCTTCACTTTGCAGCCGCTGTTATGGTGTCATTGCCAGTCAGCCAGAACCTGCTTTGGCAGCTGCAGTTTAGCTGAAAGGAAACCTTTCTGGAGAAAGTTAGTGTCTGGTTTAGGTTTTAGCCATTATATTCTCATATACATGCAATAAATTTCTAATAGAATTTCTTTCACACCAAAGAATGATTCTTTCTTGGCTTCCACTTGGGGGTTTAGTTCTTTCCTTTTTCCCTGTCTAACATTATTTATGTGTATGGAAATTTTGATACTCATTCAATGTATAGATAGCCCTGAATTATAACTATGAACATTATATTCACTCAATTGTATCAATAATTGGATTAAAGGACAGAGGGTTAAGACAAGGGGATCCCTTATCTCCTTACCTATTTGTAATTTGTTTGGAATATCTTTCTAGATTACTGAAGATGGTATCAGGGGACCCTGACTTTAACTTTAATCCAAAATGTGGAAGATTGGGTATTTCTTATCTAGACTTTGCTGATGATTTGCTGCTATTTTCAAGAGGGGATTATGGCTCGGTGGCTAAACTCGTGGACTGCTTCACAATTCACACAGTTTGGGAAGGTCTCAGGTTTACATGCTAATGCTCTAAAATCCAACCTCTTTGCAGCGGGCATTGAGGAACAAGAAATGATCCAAATTATGCACCTCACTTGCTTCAAAAAAAAGGTACGCTGCCTTTTAGATATCTTGGTGTGACTGTTGCAGCAGAGACTTAAAAGTGATACATTACAGGGCCCTTTTGGAGAAAATTGCCACTAGTATTTCAAGCTGGAAGGTATAAACGCTTTCATGTGCTGGTAGGACAGAATTAATCCAATCTGTGCTCCAAGGAACTGTGTGTTTTTGGATGGGTATCTTACCCTTCCCATGAACCATTGTGGATAAAATTCTCATTTTCTTTGTGACTGGGCTTAAACAAGAAATTACTAACCAAGGACAAACTTGGTTACCTTGATATGGATAAAGACTGTTGTTTATGTTGTGCTCAATTGGAAACACGTGAGCACTTGTTTTTTTTGTTGCACATTCACTAAACAGATTTGGGAGGCTGTCAAAACTTTGGCAACATTCGTAGAGAGATATGGCCATAATTCATTCCGGGGTCAAATGGTTGAAGAAGGGAGCAAGGGGTACTACTTGGTATTCAAAGCCAAAGAAAATAAGCACATATGGAATGCTCGGAATGAAGTGATTTTTGAACAAAGACAAGCTTCTGTTGGGGAGATAGTTGCTAAGATCAAAACACATGTATATAAGATAATTTTTTTCTTTGTATCTAGGTGTTTTGAACTCCTATGATGCTTAGATGACCGAGCATGGTGGTTTTCTTTGATTTGGGCATGCATTTGTTGGATAGGCAGGACACACCTTCTGCATATACCCTTCGGTATTCTCTGAGTATTTTGTATATCTCTTTGCTCTATATATAAATATATATACATTTAGATAAAATAATAATAATAAAGGATCTCAGCTGCCCTAACAGTAATAGACAGAGAAATAGAAAAAGTCCTTGTTTAATTTATTAGTAAGCGATATTACTTAAGATCAAGAAATAAAAGTTTTATCAAATTACTTCAAAACAGATTGACGTGTTGAGTTCCTAAAAAAAACCAATCTTGTTAGATTGGAAACCTTGATCTTAAAGTTTAAAACACGGGAGTTCATATCCCAAATTTCTCGGTTTCATGAGTCGAAAAGGATGTCTTGATAAAACACAACAGATAAGAGGTATCAAATTTATCAATCTCAAGGTATAGTGTAAGCACAAAATCACTGGTGATCTTGAGGATGAGCTAAAAAACTGTCACAGATAGACGATTTAATGTGCTAATGGTCAGTGGAAGGCATCAAAGCTTACAGGAAGACAAAAAGACAGGAAGTATTAGCACTTCCAAAAACTTAGGTAGCAGAAACCCATGAGAAAGTTGAGAGCCTAGATTTCCCATGCCAAACCATTTATGTCCAAAGACATAATCACCATTTTTTTTTTTTTAATTGGTGTCCCAATCAAGCTCAGTTACACGTACCTCGACTTACTAATATAATCACCGAAGCTTGTTATAGAATAACAAACAAAATTTGAGAACATTATTTCTTAAGAATTTGGTGTCCGTGAACAATAAATAGTTGGCAACTCTTGTGGACTAAATATACAAGTAACAGAGAGAATACAAGAGAAGGCATCGAGACAAAACTCATGACTGGGTAAGAATGTTTATGCTATGGGCCTATAGCTTATCCGAATAATATGTTGTTACAGGGGTGAGAGCAACCAATCATACAAGCTCTAAAATTTGAGGTCATCTTCTATCAGAGAGAATTTAAATCAGCACCAGAATGCTGAGATGGTGGTTGTATAAAATCTGCTCCATCTTCATCCTGGGAGTGTATTGGTACATCCTGCAAGAATAGCTTCAGTAATCGGGATGTGATTCGTGCTGACAGAATTAAATGCCTGGTTGGGAGGGGAAGATGACGGCACCAAGAAAGACTTCAACACAAAAATGTAGTCATACAGAGTGGAACAGTAAAAATCCAGAAGGGTTTGTTTATTTTCCCCTTGGAGATTCATAACACCTTCTGAAGAGCGAATGATCATAAATTCCAACACATGATGACATTCCAGGCATGAAAGCAACAAAAGATGAAAAAAGATGAGACTGCAAGTATCAAGAGAGATCAGTAAATTCCTTTCTTCCGATTCTCAACATTAATAAGTTTTAACACGTGTTCTAACCACCATGGGATTTAAATTTTGTGATACCTGTGTTTGCAATAGCTGGTTAGGTTGTTGATCTTGAACTACAGGATAGACCTGTGGTTGAGACATACGATAATAGGGCTCCTTAAGATCAAGCTTTCCAGATGATGTGTGAATTATTCCTCCTTGATCAGCACTCGGGCCCCATGATTTAGCTATACATATAAACCAATAGCACAATTAATCCAGAAGAAAATGCAAAAGTTCAAGCTCTAGAAGCTGTGTAAATGATGCAAATAGATATGGGTACTCACTGGACAATGTCAGGTAAAGGGTGTAACTCTGAGCCATATGTGCAACCATGCGAAGCTGACCAGTTATTTCTTGCCCTGGCATAACATATAGTGGCTGAGACAGAACACAGCGCAGCTGATACCAGTGGGTGGTAGTTGCACCAGGTGCGGTTGTAAGCCATCTTTGAACAGAGCTGCAGAGAAGTGTTAAGATCTAACTTCAAATCCACACAGAGAAAAAATAAAGGCAGGGCCAACCTGAAATGATGCAAAAGTAAAAATCACCAAATATTACCTCCCGTTAAACAACACGTCAAACCAACATGCCAGCCCATGTATTCTAGTGCCAACAGAAGATGTGAACTTTAAAGGGATGTCAATCTCATATAGTTCTTCTTCCTGAAATATGATTGCAAGTCCTCATTACATGCATGATGTTGAAGGAAGACCATTAAAAGGAAAATTCCCCATCTGACCCCAAGAACACTTAAGAATATTGGAATTTTAGCATCAGGTCAAAAGCCAATAGGCAGAAATTGGTGGTATAAAATCAAAACCGCAAAGATAGTGAGAGATCATTGCTCATGCAGTTTAGAAAGATAACATGGAGCATATTCAAATTTTATTCAACAAAAGCTTCAAACCTTTTAACAGGTACCTTTATGGTAGTGAAATTTAAAAGATGTGATACAGCAGGAGCCACCAGTAACCTTGGATCAAAAGCATCAACCACTGGCTGCAGAAAAAATAGGAAGTAGATTGTAATTGAAAGCAGAGAATAAATTTCCTAGAAAGTTCGCCAAATATAAATAAACAGAAAAAGGTATTAGTGAAGAGGAGAAAACTAGCCTCACATAAAATTTAAAGAAAAGCATCTCTAAGAGCAAAGGTTAAAGATAGTTTCATAAAAATAAGCAATTGCCTAACATTTTGGGTTTCATTACTGTCAATGCTCTCAGCTTGTTAACAATATGCATGTGTACGTGAGTTGTGTAAAGCCAACTCCTGAATCCAGCACAACCCCCCCCCCCCCACACACACCCACACACAGAAAAAAAACCCAATTTTTTTAGCGTGAATTAAATATCAATTGTAAGATATTTAAGATCACATAAAAATACCACACTTAAAGGAAGGACACATTAAACAAGAAATAACTTGGATAACCACCACAGAAGTTAAAGATAGGTTCTTAAAAATAAGCAATTGCCTAACGTTTTGGGTTTCATTACTGGCAATGCTCTCAGCTTGTTAACAATATGCATGTGTACGTGAGTCTGTGTAAAGCCAACTCCTGAAACCAGTTCCCCCCGGGACCCCCAAAACAATTTTTTAGCATGAATACAGCACCTTAAATATCAATTGTAAGATATTTAAGATCATATAAAAATACCACACTGAAAGGAAGGACACATTGGCCAAGAAATGACTTGGAATAACCACTCCAGAAGTAAGAATCCTTACAAAACCACCATTTTATAAACCTTCTAAGTGGGTCCAATTAACCCAAATGGATGTCATAAACAAGATAGGTACACAAAAGCAAAGCATTTTAAATCAGATCCATAATCAAAAACATTCTAAAACAGAGGCAGTAAAAAAAACTGACACAATGATGTCTATATAGTATTGGTACAAGAATTAAGCATTCCCATTAATACGCCATCAGAATTTCCAAAATATATCGGCATGCAAGATAAGATAGACCTGTGAAAAGTATCCTTGAAATGCGGACCCATGCAAGGGCGTCAAATTGACCCCATAGTAGTTTTGCTGTTGCCAAAAGAGAGCCTGTTTCACAAGGAGTAATTAGAAATTTAAATAGGGAATTTTCTCGGCCCAATATGCCATAACACTCGCCAAACCAAGCAACAATAAGTTAGTAAGGGGGAAACATTTCTATGTAGAAGCGATGGGAAAAGTATATAACTTGATCTAGTTGCCAAGGCGCCCTTCCCTTGATTGCTATTACTTTGGAAAAGGATCGAATAAGTAAGTAGAATAAAAGATAGAATATAAGAATTGAGAAGAGGAGCAACAGTAACAAAAAATTTTACCTTATTTGCAACTTCAATGTATAAATATTCATCACTGAAAGGTGCCATGTGTATTCTGCAAAGCCAAACAGGTTCAAAGTTACCAAATCAAAAAGTTAGACATAGGCAAAATGAAAAGCCATGGAACTAGAGGATAAAGCAAATACAGGTAGAGATGTATGCATGTAGCTACTCATTCTCTTAGTCTGACAAAAGGGAAAATACATAATATCTACAACTGTGAGAATAAGCAGCAGCACAACACAGAACAGAAAGCTTATTGCAAACTAATTGAAGGGAATCCATCGTGAAAAACTTGCATATATGATAATAAAAAGTAATATCAGAGTCACATGCCAAAAAGAGAGAGTAAAACTCTCAGTGAAAAAGTTCAAAAGATAGTCAATGAATGTTATTAAAGCAAAACTAATTAAACTGCAATGAAGAGAGTAATTTCTAATCATTAAAATCCACTAGACTATGAAACCAGGAAACTTGCTTTATCAATATTGTGCTGCAGCAATCCAAGAAATATTAACATTGACATGAAATGATTTGAATTTTATTTCCATACATAATCCTTGGGATATTATCTCTATAAGCAAAGTTATCTGAAATTACCTTCCCAATGTTGGAAACATTTTCCCATTTGGAACAAGGAATCTATCTCTGGCAATCACATAAGACTCCAGCATTCTCTCATTGACGAGCAAAGTTCCTACAAGAGATAATAATAAGTTTTACTGAATTATATAAATATTAAGCAGAGAGTCAATTCATGCAAAGGCGACCCTGCAGGGGGGTTGAGGGGTGAAGGAATCCTTTAGTATGTTCTCTTGAATACCATACACTATATAATTTGATCAATATACTTCTTCAATATCCAGGAATCCTAACCCACAATGATCAATTTAAGATAAATTTAGTAACATATCCTAGTAGATTAGATAAAAATTCTTGACATGGAGAAATTCAAAGATATTGCAAGTTATAAAAAAATTACTACAGATTGAAAGAGAAAAGACAATTTCAGCAATTGTTATTTCACTGGATACAGGATAAATTACAGCGCGAGAGTGAGCAGTCGTAGGCATATTCAGATGTTGAACATATGACAGGTGGAGTTAATATAAGGATTACAGTTTAGACAAAGCGGCTCTTGAATGTAATAATGGGAGTGGTAATAAAATCGGATAGCATCATCATAGAAACAACCAAACAAAATGCATTTATTTTTCAGCACAATGACAGAAGATACTATGCATTGTGTTTGGGCTCTTAATAATAAATGCCATAGTAAATTTAAATCTATAAGAAAAGGTGGAATAGACTCACCCATAGGCTCAGATATCAAGATATCAGCCTTCTCGGGTAATACAACCTCTTCAACTTTGCCCTTAATTACCTAAAATACAGATGGAAAGTTGCAGATAGACAAAGTAAAAACAAGAATGCCATCAAAAATAAATGCAACACTGCAACAAATTGAGAAGAAAAACTCACTGTAATTCTCTGACCAAGAGTGGGATTCCCAGAAATAAGTTTACGTGCATATTCTGCCATTTCAGAGGCCTCAACAGCATAAACATGCTTTGCACCTGCCTGTAAATGGGTGATTCAGTCAGAGAACATAGCATGGTTAAGAAATTTCTTACAAATAATACTTGAAACTGTTAAAACCTGGGCCGCAAACAAGGACAAAATGCCACTACCAGCACCAACATCAACAACCACACGACCAGCAAAATCAGCACGGTTCTCAACAACAGCAGCATAATAGGTTCCTGAAATGTGCATATATATATAGTGCAATAACTTCATGGACAAAAAGCTAGGTAGATATCACACTTTACATTGCATCTCTCTCTGGAATCTGTAAAGGCTATCACCATAGGACTAAATGGTACCTTGTGAGGAATAATATAAATCCACTTTCTAAGGAGAAAAAGTTAACCTAATTCGGTTTTATACAAAAAATGGAGTGAAATCACAACAAATGTAGTGATCTTAAGCCAGGGATGGTTCAATTGCTGCCACAAAGGTAATGCAGTATGCTAAGATCAGATAGAGGTCTTACAAAATAGAAATCACATCATAGACTATTGATTTAACCTGTTCTCACGTAATCCTGCAGCATATTTTGTTGATGTAGTAACTGGCCGTAGTAATGAAAGTACATTTTGGCAGAAGATGCCTCTATCTTGGTATCAAACTTGCTTTTCAATGTTGATACCAATCCATTAGGCAGATGCAAATCTGGAAAACAAGGAAAGTGTCAAATCAGTTATTCTTTAATTGAAGTTAGAAACAAAGCAATCTGCCAAGTGAAATGACAAATCAGTCACTGTTTAAGTCTTCTAAATTAACATTAAACTACCGGTGTTATTGGGGCATTTTACGAGAAGAATTTATGCTTCCATGAATGCAGAAATTTCCTTTCCCGTCATAAAATGTGGGAAAAGAAAAAGAAAATCATCAATTTTTAGAGTGGACGGGAAAAAAAAACTTTGAAGAATCTTAATATACAATAAAAACCCTCTATATCTCAAATTGTTTGCTAATTTGCAAAACTGAATTCATTCTACAAAAGCAAGCATTTGAAGCAATCACATAGATCATTAGTTACTCTAAACATGCAATTTCTAAGACAGTGGCCTTTACATGAGTTCCCTAGAAAAATGGAGAAGAAATGAAATTGATCACAAGACCCCAAAAGATTGTCTCGTGGAAAATTAACTCAGATAGATTCAGTTAGTAAAAATATGAAATTGACATAAGTTTCAGGAATCTCCACACTATAATTTTCTCTTCAAGGAGCAAGAAATGAAGTAAAGGAGAAATTTGGACAAAATATGCCAGGCCAAGGTGCCAAACTATAAGTCAACCCAGCCAAAGAGTAGTTTTAAACCAAGCAAGTACAATGACCATTCAGATTACAGGTTCTATTGATGTTTGTTTGATTCTCAGCCAGAAATGTTCTTTATTTCTAGGTGGAAAAGTGTGTTTTGACTTGGATTATCTTTTTGATAGTGCAAATAACACCAATATTGTCAGTATCCAACATAGTCATGGAAGATTGAGAAATAAAAAAGGTAAATCCCAAGTTAAAAAATTGCAAGGTTGCTAAGACCAGCAAAAAACCTCAGAATAAATTTCAATAAACATAGCCTATTTCTTGTGAAACTTCAACACGCTCAAGAGAAAAGAATAATTCAGTTGATGATCATAATGAATATTACAGCAATCACAGAATCAATAGAAAAGGTCCATGAACACATCACTTGAAAAGAAGAAAATGTTCCAGTGTTGTTAGAAAAAACTAGTGTACAAAACAAGAAACACATGCAGCACAAGATAATTATCAATGTACATCAATACATATGCCACAGAAAATCATGGATGAATAACAAAACAGACCTTGAACAATCACTTCTTTTTTCCATTGCTCAAAAGCACAATGGAAGGCCCTACTTTCCTCCTCGTTTCTAAATTGAATGGTGATTCCCCTTGAATAGGTTTTCTGGTTCAAGAGCACAATGTCAACACATATATATCTGATACGGCCACAATTCACAATAATAGCAATCATGTAGATATTTACTCTCTATGGCTATTAGTCTCTTAGGATTCAATTAGAAATAACACCATATCCACATAGGCAAACAAGTTTGTGTATGCTTATACAGTCAAAGAAAGTATGCCAAGCGTTAACTGCATATGGAATCACACAAGCAACAACAATTTTATTAACCCTTTCAAGTCACAAAAAGCAAGAGGAACTATATACATAACACATGCCAGGAGAAAATAAGTGTACTATCTATTTCCGTTATTGGTCATATAGTTCAGATAAAACAAGTCTGTTAAGCCCCAGAAGTCGACAACACTACCAAAAAGAACCGCCCTCTGAATGCATACACATCAAGTTTTCCACTTTATTGTCGTTAAAATGTATAAATAACAAGAATACAGGTATCATAATCAACAAAGAACATGCTTCAACAATTAGTTAGCAAATATCATCATTTATCCAATGGGAACGCATAATAATAGTACCTTGCTATTTTTTTTTTCAGGTGGAAAAATACTTAAAAGCACTTCCAAGCGTAACTAAATTACAGCATCACTTCAGGCTTATAACTTAATTTTTTATACAAAAATATATTTAAAAAACAAAAAACAATAACCAGTACCAATAAACCTGCGTCACATACCTCATCATTGCTTTCAGGGACATCCAATATGCAAACAAATCGGAAAGGACTCAATCTAAAAATCTGAAGAAATGAGAAGAAAGTCAATAGCTTTAGAATGAAGTCAAAAGCTATTTCTCTTGAAATCATTTCAAAAGTTTCAAGAAATCTTTTTTTAAAACGTGTGCCTCCACAAAAATACAAAAAGAATATTAAAATTTTATTTTTTAAAAAAACCATGGATTTTACTAAAACCGTCGAACTTGAAATTCCCAAAGATTTGCCTTTTGACAAATTCAAATGGCAGCAAGTCTATGACGTATTATTACAAAACCCAAAAACCTTTTTGAAATCAAACTTCAAGACTACTACTCCATGTACCTGAGTCTTGCTAAGATCCAGCTTAATCATTTCAATTGGTTCAGAATCTATCCTAAAATGAAGAGTCACAGTTCCGTCATCCGATACAAACCAAGCCATTCCGGGAGTATCAGAAGACGATGCTGACAACTCTGATATCGACTCCGCCTTAAATTCACTCCGCAACTTCTTCTCTTCCCCTCTAACCTCCATTTCTGCAGTTTCAACAATCTCCGAATACTAATTCCTTTAATCACCAATTTCCAGTTTCTATCGACTGAGATTCATAAAGAAAGTGTATGAATCTCCGAAGAGCAAAGCCAAACTAGGGTTTAAGGCTAGCTGAAAGTGAGAGTAAGGCTGAAGATGGTTTATGGGAGCCGCAAAAGTATTCACGAAAAGAATACCGCTATTGAGATTTTAGTAATTTATTAATTCTTTCCAAAAATATTATTTTACATTTGATTTCTTTAACTTTCATTTATTTATGAATTTTGAAGCCAAGCATTTAACTATACAATTTCACTTTAAAATAAAATAAATCTTTTGATAGATGAACCACAAGATATATATATATATATATAAACAAATACAATCACACAATAAATTCGTAATCTATATTTAATCATATTATAAAAATGACTCAATATATATAGAAATTATGAAAACAAATTTCATAATTCAGATTGAATCAGATTGTAAAAATGACCTATTATATAAGTGAACGATAAGATATAGATATATAAACTACAAGATACATGTCTAAACATATAAAATTCTTGATTTACTTTGAATGAGATTATAAAAATTACCCGATATATACATGAATCATGAGATTTAAGATCCGATGTGTGAACTATAAGATTCATATCTATTATAATCATACGTTAATTTTTTATTTACATCGAATCATGGTATTAAAATGACTCAATATATACATGAACCACAAGATCCATATATGAATATAGATTCCAATATTTTCCCTTTATTAGAATGATAGAAATGCTAGCAATGTGCTCCCAAGTATAGCATCAAAATTCTCAATAACATTCACGATTAAAATATGGTACTTTAAATATTTATTTTAAAAAGCTAAAATAAATAAATAAAAATAGAATTACTTATTATCTCTAGAAAATAAAACTAATAAGTTGCTTAAATAAAAATAAAAGTGAACAAATTTGTATATTATTTGATTTTATTATAAGTTATGACAAATTAATCTTGTAAAATAGAAACATTGCTTAAATTTGTAATTAAAAACAATGCATGGTGTAATATTGACTTACTATTATTAGACTATTGACTTTTCTCAGAGATCAGCTAGACCCCATAGTTTCTTAGTAGTATCTTGTAAAAGAAATACCTCAACCCTATCAAAAACTCTAGTATTATTCTACACTAGCAATGAAGGAGGAATCAATGAGGACCATACAAAAATGAATCTTGTGGTCCTAGTTTCCATTCCCATTAAAAACAACCTACACGCATCAGGCTAACGTAAAATGATGCCTTTCTTTAGTTCAAATAAGCATCAAAGACATGACGAAATAGTTGAAAAGACGTTTTATAGTAAAAAATAATAATAAAATAATATAGATCGTAAATTTGATACTATCCTAGCAATTGAGTCATGACAGGGAGGGTTGTAGTGACTACATATTTCCCCTTGCCCCATCATGAGGAAGGCTAAATGTAACACACTGTGTGCATCACCAAAACCTTACTGGACAAATGATCTGTTCTGAGTTATGGAGGGGAGAATAAAGCCTTTATCAATACAAAGCAATCAGCCAACACAAGCATAGGCTGAACCTGGTTTCATGAAACTTACATTACCAATAACCCAGTTCCACTGCAAGCATAGACAAATCCAGATTCTTGACAGGTTTAATGTGGTTTAGGCATATCCCCGTTTCACCCTCTGCTGTTTTACTTACCTTCTGCAGAATGGTGAGATGGTTTCATGGCACATCAGCAAGCAAAACTCTTCTCTGGCATATGCAAATAAAATGTGTTTTGTCTTGTCGGAACAAGCAGAAAGATTCATTCTTTAATATGGTAATATCACTCTGTGTAATAAATTGCTCTGATGAGCATCGACAGAACACTGATAACAGATAATCTTACACAATTCGACCTTAAATCCCCTCTAAAGAATAAGAGATGACAGATCCATTAGCGAGCCACAGATCCTAGTAAAAAATAAGTACTAACACCACAAAATTTTAGCTAAGCACAAGATCCATCAACTATGCTAGCATATATTATGTAGTGCGCAATTGCAGTGGTTATTCGAGAAAAAACATAACAATGCAAGCACAGCAGCGTGTTCTGAACGAGTAACAAAGCTGACAAACATGAGAGAATCTAAAAGGTTATGTAGAACTTGAATTATTTCATACTTGCAAGGACAGAAAGTTCACGATAACAAAACAAGTTAACAAGAAAAGGGAAAGAAAAAAGGCACGATCTTCCATGTTATGTTCTTTTCTTCGTGTAAATTTAAGGTTTCAGATTCAGGGAACAAACCAATACAAGGAAACCTGCCTAACACAATCAGATACACACTTCATACAAGGTCAAGGAAAGTGAAAATAGTGCTTGCAATTGGGAACTAACATGTTTAAGTATAGCTGCCTTACTCTCAGACTAACAAAAGAGTAAGCTGTGTGTAATCATACATTTTTTAGCGTCAATCAAGAAATACTTTCACTTATTTGTGTAAGATGAAAGAATTATGTATGATTTTTGTAATTTTCAATACATAATGAACCACTACACAACACATAGAAACAATAGAAAAAACTACCAAAAACTCAAACACATTCATAGTTGAGTTAATTCAATTTAAAATGACACTGACAACAAACAGCAAGCAAACTTCACCAGCAAAGTTATTTTAGAAATCATTTCATCAAGTTATAATAAAGGAAGTGTTCAAATTTATCCAATTATGGATAAAACTAAGACAGTGTTCCAAGTTCTTATCTCACAGAAATGAAACCATGAATCAGCTTGGTTGAAATTCAAAGCAATACATCTGAGACTTGTGTCAGCAAATTAACTGTCATAGGACAGGCAAGCTTCCAGGAATTTTACATTCTTTGTCTATATCTCCACAACTCAAAGAAAGCAGACAAAAGATGGAAGTCTGAAATGAATGAACATTAATGAAAGTTATCTATGAAACAGTGTTCATTAAATGCTCGCATGTCCCCTTCTTACATCACCAAACCTAACATCAGTCAATGTTTCTTTCAACATTTCATAGCTCTTAACCTCTACACAAGCATGCATTGGATCAAGTTTCCGAACCTTCCATTTTATATGAATTGAGTTAAAATGCAAAGCCAGATAATGGAGTAGGACAAATGGTGTTTGACATGATGCATTGCTACAACAAAGAAATGCCAAATGGAATAAATAAGACAGCCATATGAAGAAATACATGGTTCTCCATGAAACAAACTCCAAAGGCATGTATAATGACTAAAGCCAAAATAGCATAACTATGCACCAAAACAAGATACGAACTTCCTGATGTAATCAGTGCAAATATATGAACTGCACCTATTGAATATTCTTAACATGATTGATAAACTAAAAGTTGCAAACTAGGTAGTATTTTTTTCTCAACTGACATACCGATCTAGGAAGCAGCTGAAGAAAATCATGTGCAACTGAAGAGCAGATAATATAAATTAAACTTTGCTTTCCATTGAAATCTATGTAGTTTTATGATTATATCACAGAAAGATTGCGACAAATGAAGGAATACAAGGAGAGCTCTAAGACATGTAACAAATAACAACTGAATTACAAAATGACACGTATCAGCAGTGACAGTCCACAAAAAAACAAGGCAGATGGAGCAATCCACAATCTTGATTTCCAAATCCACCTTCCTGTGTGAACTCAAGATGATACCTTCTCATCTTTCTCTTCAAGTGGATTACTCGTAACATTGCGTGTTCTCTTAACTTTCCTACTAGCTAGTGATTTGTGAGTGAATCCATACATCTGCAGAATCTGATTATCTGCAAAGTTAAATGCACGATCCATCTGCTTCAAACATCTTTCAACTGGATAATCCCCAAACTTCCCACATGGCTTGCAACCCACAAAGTGAGTTACAAGTGGCCACCTGTGATCACCCAAACCAGGATGGTAATTCTCAATCATTTCCTCATAACGATCCACCAAAATGCCCCAGTAACCATGCAAGTAATATGCACTCTCGAGGTACACCTTCTCCCCCCACTTTTCCCTTTGAGTTGCCAAGATATATACCATTGCAGACTGATCATCAGCTTCAAATACTGGCCTATCTTTAAGCTCCCGAGTCAGGAGCTTCCCTGCTTCCTCCCTGATCTTTCCTTTGGGACCCATTGGTGCCAATGTATCAAGAATATCCAGAGACCACTGACAATTCCTCAGCAAAAAGCTTCCAGTGTTCAAACCAATCCAATTCTTCTGATCATAAACCATCTCATTCCAGCCGTGCATCACCAAATTATGATCCTTGTATCTCTCCCACGGCAGCTCAAATGCCATATCCGTAAACATAGCATCACTATCCATCCACCAAATGAACTCAACCTCAGGATGTGAAAGCAATAGCTTCCTAAGCAATGGCAATTTGGCCCAAAACCCAGCCATTTCTGCATCAAGCAAAGCCATATTGTAGAAAATCTCTATCCCATGAAGCCTACAATAATCGATTTTATTCTTTATCGACTTTAACAGATAATGATCTCCTACAGGATTTTCACACGGCTTTGGAGACGACCCAGTAACCAGTAACACCCTGGGCTTATTAGAAGCAATAAAATTTGGAAAACCAGGATGATTCTTCAACCATTCAGCTCTCTGTTCATCCCAATCCGATATCTTAGGCCCCAAATTATAAGGTTCATTGGGATCTCTCTTATATTCTACCTCACCATCCTCTTCATCAACAAAAATCTTTTTAATATCAAACTCAGCATAACTATTTGTACCAGCACTGCTATCTCCGGCATCACTAGGTTTGCTGGTCGTGGTCTGGGCTTCTTCAAGAACGCGACGTGGCTCAGCTCGGCGGCGAATATAGGAAAAGGTCTCCCGGATCTCATTCAGGTCTTGCTCAGGGGTACCAAATTTTCCTGCACCCAAATTAGCACGAAGAACAACGAGAGTAAGAAGCAGGCAAAGAACAGTAAGCTTCCCGTTTCTGAAGATTCTCTGGATTTGCCTTACACGGCGCTGGCTTAAACACAGATCCAGCATTTTCTCTCTTTCTCTTCTTCCCCCTCCCTGTTAAATATTCCCGGAATATACACAAAATTACAGGGCACTAAACAACAAAAGAAAATGCTTCAACTCAAGCTCAAGAAAAGGATCTCATTCATTGCAACACTGATAGAAACAAAGTTAGGATCTTTTTTTCTCCCTTTTTCCACCAAATTGAGATGGGTTTTTTCAAGAAATGCAGATGTTCTTCTAGGGTTTGAGGAGTAGATGGTGTCGGTGGAGAGAAAAAGAGAGAGACAGTGGGACGAAGAAAGAAGGGACAGAGGAAGGCGAAGAGAATGGAGATGGTAAGAGCGACAGAGGAGAGAGAGAGATTAGAGCTAAGATTGCAGACAAAAAAAACAATCAGTTATCAGAGATTTATTTTATTTTATGTAGAGAAATAATAATGTTAGAAATTCTTTTTAAGCAAATGTCCTCAAACTTTATTGAAATTTTTTTTTTGGTCCATAAATTTTTAAAAAAATTTCTTGTTATACTTGAACATTTGGATACATATCCTTAACTTTCTAAATCAAAATTTTAAATCAACCTTTTTGTTATAAATATTTCATTTAGATTTCTTTTTGATATTTTTTTAACTGAGTTACTATATTTCATTTAGATTTCTTTTTTATATTTTTTTAATCGATATCTGAGTTACTTTAACCCAATTAATTTGATAAATCTTTAGATGATAAATGTCAATCCGATATTATTTATTGCTTTTGTCATATAAGTAAGGTTTCCTTTTTCTATTTGAGTAATTTTTCTAATCAAACAACTATTATTTTATATGTGAAAATTTAAGCATTGAAAAGGGAACTTAAATAAATAAGGATTTATTCCATCAAAACATATAAATCAATAAATCAACTAGTTCTAAACTAAAGTAGAAGCACTAATATTATTATATATATAGAGAGAGAGAGAAATCTTACACTACAATCATTCCTAAATTCTTTATAGGTTGTTTATCACATCTCTTATTATATTTTAAGTCATGATAAGCAATTTCATATATATTTTATCAAACATTTTTTCTAGTACCAATGTTCTTGAAAATTTTCCGATAGGGATGGGAAATTTTGAAAACAAGGAAAATATATATATATATATATATATTTCATAAGTTTTGAAATGAATGTCCCATTTTAATTGCACTCATCTTAAGAAAAAAAATTGACTTAGTTAGTTTTAACATTACAATTTAACTTTTTGTAATTAAAAAAAAACTAAATTATGAAATAAGAAACATTCAATTTCGACTGAATAAATTATTAATATTGACAAAATGATTACTAACTATCTATAATTAGAAAGAAATCAAATATCTAAAACAAAACTTTCATAAAGTCTCTCATACCATATTGTTGTCTATATAACAATTTTCTCTTGTTTCATGTCTATATGAAGGAAGGAATACTAATATTTTTGTTCACGAATAAATTAAGGACAACAATTCGATAAAATTTATAATTTTAGAAAAATTAAGGATCATTTGAGAAAAAATATATAATATTTTTTTTCTTTTCTAATTTTAAATTCCCTTAGAAGAAGTAATGTGGTTTGAATTGACTACCCGTACGAAATTTAAGTTCTTTGTCTGTCGAGACATGAGTTGTCTGGGGCCCACGATTGGCTGTAGGCAACACAGAAGAAAGCGCATATTAAGGAAAATAAAATAATAGTAACATAATTTGAGATATTATTATTATTATTTTATATTTTTAGTAATTTAATAAATTATTAATTATATAATTTTTATTTTAATTATAAAATTTTTGTACATATTTTCATATGAATTGTTTTATGATGATGATATTTTTATTTGTATTTATTATTTTTAATGTTATTTTCATATATTTGATTTAATTTTTAGATAATTCAACTTAAAATTTCATAAAAATCTAATATCTAAATTATATATATATATGCTTTGATAATGGATTATTAGTCATTTTTCAAAGTTCAAAAAGTTGATAAATATGTATGATTTCAAATAATTTCAAATTATAATCTAATGAACTTCAAATTTGTAATTTTTATCTTCTTCTTTTTTTTTTTTTGGAATTTTGAATCTTATTTCAATCTATTGATATGATATGAGTGGGTTTAAAATATTTAATTTTATTTGCAAGGCATTAATTATATATGTGATATTTACTTTACACAAAAAATATATATATATATCTCCATAGATGTGCATAAATCTCTATTATAAATAAATGTATTATTTATATCAATAATAGATATCTATATCTTCTCGACTTGAAATTGAATAATTTATTATTAACTCGATAATATTCATATAAAATATTAATAACCTAATTATCTAATCTATTTAGTATATATATATATAGATAAATAAAAATATTATGTAATTTATTATATAAAAGTTTATTTAAATATATAAAAAAAGGTATCGCGTTGTTTTTCATAACATTTTTATATATTATTATAATGTAAAAACCTTTTTGAAAGAACCTTACATCATTGGCATAATATAATGCAATGATTATTGGGTGATTATTTCATTTATATATATTGTACATTTATTTAATTAAAAAAAAATAAAAAAGGGGTCTCCATAATGAAAGAGCCACAATAATAAAGAAATGCATTAACTAAAATGTTGACAAATTTGCATGGCAGACATGTGGAGCACTTTGGTTTCATTTGATTATTATTATTATTATATAAAAGGTGAGATCCAAAAGAACAATTAATATTAATTAATATTATTAGGAGTGTAATCATTGCAATTAAGAATAATTATTTTATTACTAATATATTATTATTCTTGCATTAGTAGTAGAAGTGCAGTCCAAGAGTGAAGGACAGCCTGTCTAGTTAACCCACCAGTGATTATTGAGTAAGCAGTTTAGTTAGTCTTACTGACTTGTGTTGTGCCACCTCACACAAGGTTGATAATTTAGGATAGTTATTTTAAAAAAATTATTAACTTAATTATATGTTAAAAAGTTTTTTTAATTAAATTTTATATGAAATAATTATAAATAAATGATTATTATTATTAAATTTTTTTTTGTAATAATCATTTTTTTAAAGAAATATTATCGAGGACTTTCTTTGAAGCTAACCAAAAAGTGAAGGAACCAAGGAGGATATCACATTTTTTTATTAATTTTATATTGATTTTCTTATTATTAATTAATAGGATCAATATTAATCAGTTAAAAAAATCCATTAATTTTAGCCAATTTTACAAATAAACTTCGTCCATTGGATCCATACCCGTGGGAATTTGGATAGTGATGGGATATTTTGGTCATTTAATAATAATATCCTTTGATTTCAAATTCAAACTCATCACTCTACATTCTTTGCACTGTAAAGCAAAAAGGCCACACTCTACCTCTTCCTCTGAAGCAGGAAACAGCACGGAGCACGGCCAAGAATGGTAATTTGGAGTACTGTTATACGTTTTCCGATGTTTTTTCCGTTGATTAATTGATTTTTTTGTGTTATTGCTGCAAAAGATTATGGTCTTCTGGTGTGAAATTATCACTTAGTCAAGTTTTAGGGTTTCGATTACTTTTGTTGTATTGGTTTGGTTATTTGTCTCCCATTGTCAGTGATTGATGTTCTGATCCAAATCCGTGATCATAATTAAGAATTCATTGAGTTCTCGTGGTTAGATTTGGGTTTCATTTTCATAAATTAAGCATTTTGGGAAAAGAAATTTGAGAAGATAGTTCATTGTGTGGAAAAGAATAAAATTTTGGGTTTTGGATTTCTTTTTTTGACATTAAGGCTTTTTTGCTGATAAAAATGCTGACTTATCCTGGAAATGTGATGATGGAGGCCTATGAGGAGTTGCTTTATAGTTTAGCATCTTCCATGGATTAGAAGGATTTGACTTTATAGATGGTTCCCTTTAGGGTGTGGTGATAGGTAGAAAGGCCTTGCAATTTAGCACAGAAAGAGCCAAGACTGATTCAATATGTTCTCACTTTAAATACAGACTGATGCTCTATCCTTGTATATCTTAAAATGTGAAAACTGATGGAGTTTTTCACATAACTTGATTATTTAACATCACTCTTCTAAGTTTGGGAATCAGCTCTTTCAAACTTTGCTTTATAATTATGTGCAATTACATTTACTAAGTGTTTCACTTCATCAAGTTTTTAGGTGTGACATTGAACTGGAAGTATTACTCTATCAAGTAGTTTCTTTGCTTTAACAGAAGCATGTAGTAGTGGATGTCAGAACATTAGATGTAAAATCATTTGGCTTTCTTTGTTGAATCAAATTCTGGAGTGGATGTTAATGGTCAACATTGCTTATTGAAACCTTATTTCGAATGATGCAAACTTGTAGTTCTTTTGATCTGGGTCCTCTGGAAAGCTTGTCCTGGATTGCCTGATTCGATAACATTTAGTGAAATGTTATTCCTCAGCATGGTTGTGGGATTCAAAATGTGAAGTAAAATGAGATCATCCAATATGCATTTTCAATGGCAAAAAGAATGATTATTCTCTGGCATGGTCTCTCATGATGTATTATGCTACTCGTATCTTGCTTGGCAGGATGGGCATGACGGAGATGCATCAAAACAAAGCACTGCTGATATGACTGCTTTTGTAAGTGATTTTAGTTTTAGTTTTCATTTCCCAAATTCTTCTTCTATTGTCATACATTTGTAGATTAGTGAATTCATTTATATAGATTCTTGTTATGCATAGTTTCTTATAGATTGCACTTAACATGTCTTGATTAACGACATTTTATACAAAATGAATATTTGAATCACGATGCACCTTTTAGTGCTCTGTTTATTTTTGTTATATCCTGATTATGGCCTTTTCTCCAGGTCCAAAACCTTCTTCAGCAAATGGTGAGTGAATATTTACTTTTTCCATTCTTTTGTTATTTTTTCCTTTTACCAATTTTCTCATTTCACTAATTGTTTCTCTTCTCTCGAATATTTTCCATTTTATGTCAAAAAAAAAAAAAAAAAATTAGAAAAGTGGACTTAATACTGATACAACTTCATCCACAGCAATCCAGGTTTCAGCAAATGTCCGAATCCATCATTTTGAAGAATATCCTTTTACTATTTTTTCATTTATCTATTTCATGTGCTGAACGGAATACTCAGTCTGCCATCTACCTATACCGTTTTTTTCATACAATTTTTAACACCATAAGGGCTACTGGCTAGGGGTGGAGGGACTGCATTATCTTGTTATCTATATGCAATGTGGTTGGTTTGCTATTCTATTAACCCACTCATTTTCATCTCCTGGGAGAGCTCTTTAAGATTTTTGTTTGTATCATGAGAGACCTTGAGGAAAAACTGAAATGCTATTCTAGTTTATGAATTATTGATGTTCAAGTTACATTCACCATCTTGTAAGTTGTAACTACTGTGGGTAGGGAAGAGAAAAATGAAAAATGATTGCTGTTTATTGTTTAAATAGTGCTCTAAGCTTATCTGTTAATCAGCTCAAGTTTGGTATTTTTCCCCGTTAATGCTATATACATCATCGGTCTTGTGGTCTGAAGATATTAATCATATTATAATTTTCTGTTTATGGGTGGATTCTTTCTAATTTGGATTGAATTTTATGTCCGGATGGCCTCTATAATAAGACGAGACATGCCTTTTGTTATTTTGAATTCTGGTCACCTATATCTGGAAATGCTCTCATATGCAATGGCAGCTGTGAAAATGATTGAACAATATGGGTCTTGGAAAAAAAATTAATACAACTTAAAACAATGTTGTACCTATTATTTTAGAATTGTGGCATTTGCATCATGTTTTGCTACTTATATAGGATTTTCACCGTTGGTATTAGATGCATTTTTCCTTTACAATGCTTCACTAGATGAGATGGGCAACCGGATTGATGAGTTGGAGCACAGCATCAATGATCTCAGAGCTGAGATGGGTCAAGAAGGTTCTCCATCCCCTTCGGCGCCTTTGAAGTCTAAAGATGAACCAAAATCAGCTGATGATTCTGCTTAGAACTAGACACTGATACTCTAAGCTGGCTTTTGGTTGGATTGGATGTGTATGCCTGCTATTTTTTGCTTGGAAACAGTATAGTATGTTTATCATGCTATCAAATTCGAATGTCAATACGACTCTACTCATATTTCGCACGATAGACATTGTAGCCAAAAGATATCCTCCCAATTGTTTGCTTGTAAACTGCTGTAAGCTGAAGCTTGAGAACAGCTAAGGTCACGGGACCCTCTTAATTACCCCGGATTTGCTTCATTTTCCATTGAACGCAAGGATTTGCCTTTTGTAGGTAGATTTGTGAACTTGTACACGTGCAATTGCCAATTTGCTAATCCAAAGCAAGCTGGCAAGTTGCTAAATCTGAATACAGGTAATATCTTGAAGTGTTATGAGCAAGATTCTCAAGTTTCTTATGGGAAATCTTGAGATATTAGTAGCTTTGCTTCTATAGTAAAGAAAGAAGCTTCGAAATTTCTACATTGCCAGCCTTGTGTAGGGCTAAAATCACGGTGGGGGATTGGCTGTGGGGTACAAGATGAGTGTCACACAGCTAAAGAACCATGTGCAGCGTACAGGATTTGTTGGGCTCCCATCCTTGTTTTTCTTTTGAGGAGTGACTTGATTTTATGTGGTACGTGGTGCTCTGATGGCTACTTGCGAGGTTTCATTTTGTTGGGTTATGACCCAAACATTAGAGTCCCATGCTTCTCTTCGTCGGTAGGATTTGTTAATGGGATCATTCATTTTAAACAAATGGTACTCCTCTCCCATGAAATGATTCAAGAACCTTGACTTGTGGAAATTCTTTAATGGTCATTCTGAATTGAAATTGCTTCTGATTCCATTTCGCGTTAAATTGGGAATGGAGGGTGGACTTAAAATATTACTCCTAACTTTGTTCTTCAAAGTGTAAAAGGTCACTCCTTGGGAAACCCACTTTCTTATCTTCAAACCAAAGTAGGGAGAAATCAATGCCCCTTTTTATGGTGGAAGAACTTTGTGTCCATCCATGGTGGTCCCTAAAATTGTGAAAAAAATAGAACATATTCCTCTTCAATTTGTCTCTACTATTTGAAAAGGAAAAATGAAACATAAATTTACTTCAAGATAATAAATATATATTTTTTATTGAAACATTTGACAAGAAAAAGGGAAAAAAAAAATTCATATTGGTAAAAAAAGAAAGCAATAAAATCATGTTCCAAAATAAATAATAATAGAGTAATACTTTTAACTTCCATTTTACATTACATATATCTCTAATGTTAATAATAATAGATAGAAAGAGAAACTCGCCGGAAATCGGCGGCGAACGGCGGCGACATTTAGCCGCGGCAACGAGTGATGGTGCTGCAGCCGCGGCGGTAGGGGTTGGCGGGAGCACCAGGGCGGCAGTTGTAGTAAGAAGCACCTCTTCTTGAACAGGGGACTCTGTCTCTGAACAGTGCTCCGTAGCTTATGTACCTTCTCCTCCAGTACAAGATTCGCCGGTGGCTTTCCGAGTCCATTCCGAACTCATCTTCTCCTCCGTCTTCCTCCATCAGACATTCTCCGATTGATCCTCTGCACTCTCCTGTCGGTTTGTTCACAGGAAAGAAGTAGTTCAGCTCGTGGGATCCACTCGCGACGCCCTCGATTTTCTCAATTGGCAGCATTGTGGTGAAGAATATGGCCAGGGTCAGAAGCAGCCCAGCTGGCTTCGCCATTGTTGATGCTCGATAGTCTCTTTCTCTGCTGATTTTTCCGGCTGGATTCTCACCTTTTCACTTCCTCAAGAAGAGAGTTCGAGAAAATAAAAATAGTGTCTTTACAGAGGCAGAGAGAAAAATTTAAAGGGAATATCTTTTTAGAAATGCCCTCCAAGTTTATATCATTTACATGTATGCCATTGTCACCTTTTCCTCCTTTTTTTTCTAAAAAAAATAAAATTTATTTTAAAAAAGAGTACAGAATTAAATGTTCTATTTTTCACTTACAAGTATATTTAGGAAAGAAAATCACTTTTCTTAATAAAATTTAATCATATTAAAAAATAAAATATTTAATTTTAAATAATTTAGGATGAAAAATAGAACATTCAATTTAGGAAGAAATGAGTAATATATTGTCGGTTCAAATAATAATTTTCTGTTTTTAAATTTCTCCTAGATTTGAAAAGATTTAAAATGAAAAGTAGACATTAAACTTTTTCCCAAAGAGAGAGAGAGATGGGAAATAAATGAAGCCTAATATTGCATTGATATGTTGATTGTCTTTGTGAAAAAGGAGCATTTATTTTGGTTGGTACAAATATAATTGTTGGTGATGAGCTGTGGTTTCTAAAAGCAGTTGTTGCAATCTATCCATCCATCCATCCATCCATCCGGCATATGATATGATGTAAAGTTATGTTTTTTTATGGATTTACATAAAAGTTTAAGGTTTGATGTGACCAATTGTTTTAACATAATTATTCATATTCTAAAACCAAAAATTTACATCAATAAAAATGTGTCCTAAGATGACTTGATTTAAAAGTTTTCTAATAAAGGGTAGCATAGGATTATTTGTTGTAGTAGTATATACTACGAAGGATGGAAATCTTGAACTAGTTGTTGTAGTTGGGCATTTTTCTTGTTCTTGAGGCAGAGTTGAGTCAATTCCTCAGCAACCCTATCTATTTCTTCATCACCTTTCTCTTCAATTTTGTGACACAAACTTTTGGCTCGTTTCCTCACAAGCTCTCCACTGTCCCCTAACAACACTTTCTTGATTGTTGCAGCCAGTTTATTGCGGCGGATTTGGCCATTTTTGGCCTTCAAAACCTCCAAACCAGCACCAATTTCTTCAACCAATCTAGCATTGATTGGTTGATCAAGGTGCATTGGTGTTGCTATAATTGGAACACCATATTTCATGCTTTCCAGAATTGAACTCCATCCACAGTGACTTACGAATCCACCAATGCTTGAATGGCTCAAGATTTTGGCTTGTGGTGCCCATCCTTTTATCACCATTCCCCTTTCTCCTACCCTTTGTAGGTACCCTTTTGGTAATGCTTCTTCAAGTTCAAGAATTTCCCCTTTTGGAAACCTTATAACCCATATGAAATTAACATTGCTTCTCTCCAGCCCATGTGCTATCTCTTTTCTATCTTCCTTTGACAGGAAATATTCACTGCCAAAAGAAACAAAAACTGTTGAACATTTTTCTTTCTTGTTTAGCCACCTGATGATCATTTGATCATCGGAATTTTGATCCATTTCGTCATTTTGTGTAGGTTCTTGAACAAGTGTACCAACAGCTACAACTTTCTTCCCACATAAACTAGTGAGATAATCACTATATTTCCCGTCAATCTCTGCAAAACCCTTGATGAGAATCAGATGGGAAGAAAGATCCATGCATTCAAAAACAGGGATTTTCTTGATTTCTCTATGTGTGTCAATCTCATCTTGCATTTCAATGGCAAAATCAGCCTCGTAATCCCTGTAGAAAATCTTCGAAAAAGGGAACTTTAGGCTTGGATTCTTCAAGGAATGGACCATGAATGCAGTCATAACAGAGCTGCAGGTTATGAAGTCAACTGCAGGAATTTGAAGTGCTAATGCAGCCTTTGCTGCCCATGGTTGGAGAGAGTCATATATAAGCAAATCAGGCTTCAAATTCTTGAGGATTCCACAGAAGTTTGGTTCAGCCATGTTCAAGGCCTTCTTGAGGGTAGGCATGAGGTGGGGTGGGAGGCCATTTGTAGTATGGTAATGAGGAGGAAGATTAGTCAACAATGGAAGATTCAATTCAACAAGTTTTATGGAACCTGAGAAATCTTCACTCAATTTTTGCCTAACAGAACTGATCAAGGTTGCAGGGGTAGAACAGAGGTATATAATGAAGTTTCTTTTGGCAAGCTTCTTGGATAGTTCTAGGAAAGGGGAAATGTGACCATGAGCCAGCCATGGGAACATCAAAATCCTCAAATTTTTGTGATCTTCCATGAAAAAAGAACACTCTTTCTGCTGCTAAAATCAATAAATTTTACTTCAATTTAGGCTTTGTTCTAAAAGGGCATGATAAAGATGAGAACTTTATAACATTTTTTCCCAACTTGATTTCCATGGAAATTATCCACAAGAATGGTACATTCATAAGGAAGGAAATGGGTGCAAGATTTCTTCTTATCATCTTCATAGGTTAAGTTTGTGTCATAATGTTAGAAAATTTTATTTACTTTCTACATTTTCCAATGGGGTTGTTTCTAAAATCTTTGAGAATAATATCTTTAGTTATTTATTATTATTATTATTTTCGGTTGATTTGATTCACTTTCTCAATTGTCTAAAGATTCTATTACAACATGCTTAATCAAAAATATTAAACATGTTAAGATTTAGGATTATCATTGTGTATATATATGAACAAAAATAAAAACATACCAAGTTTCATCCAAACTCTACCTTATCTCTTCTTTTCTTTTTTATTTTGAGTTTTTGTAATAATTATTTGTTTTTTCTTGAAGTGGATATATTATATTTATTTATATATATATTTATATTTACAAACATTAAATATATTGTCTTAAAGGCCACTTAAAAAATACAAACTCAACTAAATGAAATTATAGAGACCTAATATGGGGTGAGCAAAAATATGCTGCAAGAGCAAAAAGAATGAGTGAACGACAAGTATATGTAAATATTTATTGGCATTCAATGTACTTCTAGTGGTGGGTTTATTACTAAGTTAGGGTAATATTGAGGTGAGTTTTGTGACAATTTATTTATTGTCTTTGGTAAATTTATGGTATATAGTTAATTAATTAATAGAGTTTATAATAAATTGATCTTGATAGATGAAAGATTTTTAGAACCATCGGACGATAAATAATCATTCTTAATTTTCTTTAATCAAAATTGCGATGAATCTTTTATTTGATTTGTGATTTGTGTAAGTCAAGATTTAATTTTATTTTTTAAAGTCTAAAATCTTTGTTAAAACGATTATTATTTGCTTTAAACTTTATATAAAGTGTAATCTTTTTAGTCTAAAAAACGATGTTCATAATTGACAAGAGGGTACCCTCCTCGATGATTCTAATGAGGATCATAAGATTACAATTTCTTATAATCTTGATTGAATATTATCAAATTTTAAGATTTTTAAAGATTTCAAAAGTAATTAAATTATTATTTCGATTTTAAAAGTTCATATATATATATATATATATATATGTGTGTGTGTAATGTATTTTTTCTATACAATTTTGTTGATTTGATTGTGGTTATGAAGAATTGTAGTACTTCAAAAAAGGGTAAAAAGTGCTGCTATTAATTTGAGAACTTTCCATAAATTTTTCAAAGAGAGCCTCCATCAAGCTCTTGGTGTGAAGTTGAAGTTTGCACAAGCGGTGTCTTGAATCAATAGTGAAGGTCCCAATTTGGAGCTGGAAAGATCAAGCTCTAGTAGATTGTTCTCCATTTGATATGCTCCTATCATAATGGAGGTTCTTGGATTTATACCTCCATCGACAAATCCAAGACATAAGATGTCGTGTTCAATCCCTACCATGGAGTTGAATCCCGAAATTCTCCAGGAGATATCCTCCTTTTGTAGCACTAAATCAATGGGAGGAGCACTTGGACCCACCGTTGTAACTGGAATTTGGCTTGAGTTATAGCATAGTTTGAAAGGTGCCACTGGCTTCACTCGTGGAAATTGCTCAAGTTCTTTAGCGAATGCATCAATCACAGCTTTGCAGATTGATGTCTCCAATACTGTGTAAGGATCAATTTTGCTGATTTTTGTTCCTCCAATACCTTCACTGTTGATCCCTAGTAGAGTTGTGTTTATAATCACTACCTTTTGATTGATTTTAATGGATTTCACCCCTATGTAGTATTCAACAGGACGGAGCCCCTTATTTGCTTTGGCAAGAATAGCAGTGCTGACAGGATTAACAAGAAGGGGTGTGTAGATAAGGTTCTTGGAGACCTCAATCTTAGGAAGCATTACATATGGAGCATCACCAAAGAACAAGACTCCATAGACTCCATTAGATGATCCTAAGCAGATAGCAAACTTTCTGTTGAGGTGGAAGGCACTAGCCACCTGTGAACGAAGTCCTGCAGCACCCCTTCCAAGACCAGCCATACCCTTTTCTCCTTTAACAAGACCTCTCAGAAGAAATCTAGGAGCACAAACTATAAGTAATTGTGGGACAGAAAATGTTGGACCAGTTCTTGATCCATCTGTGGATTGGAGAGAGACAACATCTGATGCTACATCAGCACTTGTGGCCTCAAGGAGCTATGGTGTTTCTTGGGATGGTTTGACATGTTTTCTTGCTGCATCCTGGCTTGAACGAAGCAAAGCACGAAACGCACCATTTAGCATTGGCAAATTTGCATTCCCTTGAGCCACAATGAGCAGGTTTGTATGATGAACTCACATAATCCTCACAATCAACCCATAAGTTCTGGCCGGCAAGGTCTATGGTTACCTTGACAGGTACAAAAGAGGTATCCTTTGGTTAACAGTTGCTAAGTATAGTCTAGTCAATGGATCTTTGGTTACTTGAAGGACAAGTGCATGAGGAGGTTTGGAATAATTTTTCGCGAAGGAGGATGGGATGAAGAGAAGCTGAGTGATGAAGATTACAGACAAATGTACTAATGAAGCCATTTTTTGGCAGCCGCAACAGTAGCCTAGATGTCAAATTTCTTTGATGATTGAGGAGAAATGGATGTCAAGATCCTTTATAAGGTGAGAGCTTAATGTCAATGGGACTTCATAACTTCATGGAAGTTTCCCAGCTCAAGCTCACATGGAAAAGTGATTACCTAGTTGGAGAGCAATTGGTCAAATTGGAATATATGGATATTTCTTGAAGGTGCACACTGCACGCATAACAATTGGATCACTGACCTTGCTAGTTGAGAGGAAAAATAAAATGAGTGAGATGAGTTTGTGCATTTAAATACTATAGTTTCATATAAATATTAATATACAGTGAGCAAAATACTTTGATGACAGGATGGGGAAGACTGCTTGGTTTCACAACCATTGAATGATTTCTTTTATTTAACATTTCTTAGTTTCACAAGTTCTTGAGAGTTTTAGCAGAATTTAAGATGCCAATTGGAGACTGGAGATTGGCTTTTTGGTTGTGCCTTTTTCCATTTGTCATTTCAGAACCTTGAAACATTCATGAACCTGATAACCAAAACATCATGGAAATGGAAACATTCAGAACCATCTCAGAAAGTGAAAAAGAAAAGTCCTGAAACATGACATTCCATCTTTATTTTGTTCTTTGCAGTGGAGAAAAGCCTTCTTTAGGCATCTGGTGTGAGTCATGTGAATCTGAAGTTGGCACAGGTGGTCCTTTGGAACCAGAGTGAAGAGGTGAAACCGAGCCTAGATGCTGCTAAATCAAACTGTAAAAGATTGTCTTCGATCTGATGTCCTCCAATCACAATCGAAGTTGTTGGTTCTACACCTCCATCCACAAATCCAAGACACAATACATGATCACTGACTCTCACCATGGAGTTCATACCAAAAATTCTCCAGAAAACCTTCTTGTTCTGCAGCACCAAATCAATGGAAGGAACAGCAGGGCCAACCCGAGAACTTCCTATTTTGCTTGAGTCATAGCAGAGTTTGAAAGGCGCCACTGGTTTCACTTGAGGAACTTCAGCAAGTGCTTTAGCAAATGCTTCAGTAAAAGCATTGAAGATTGATGTCTCCATGACTGTGTAAGGACGAACTGTACTAATCTTCGTCCCACCACGGCCATCCTTGTCAATGGATAGTAATGTTGTGTTTATCTTCACTGCTTGTCCATTGATTTGTATGGATTTGACCCCAATAAAGTATTCTGCCGAAGGCTCCCCTTGAAAGAAAGAACCTGCAGTACTAACTGGATTAAGCAGAAGAGGGGTATAAATGAGGGATTTTGAAACATCTACATTAGGGAGCAATCCATAAGGACCATTGCCAAAGAATATGACACCATTTCTAGGTCCTAAGCAGACTGCGAACTTTTTGTGGAAGCTGAAGGCACTAGCCAATTGAAAAGGAGCTCCCATACGACCCCTTCCAAGTCCAGCCATACCATTTGCCCCATTGACAAGACCCTCTAACAGAAATGTTGAACCACAAACAAAGAGTACTTTTGGGACACTAACTACAGGTCCTGGATTTGTCCCGTTGGTGGATTGGAGTGACACAACATCCTGTGCTACCTCACCAATGGTTGAAACAGAACTTACTGTGTTCCCTGGGAAGAGTGAGCAGGTATTGTTGTTGCAGCCTGGTCTGGGATCACCATTGCAAGTACCACATGCCTTAGAATTAGCAAGTGAGCACTGAGCTGAGTTGCAATGGGCAGGTTTATATGATGAACTGACATAGCCTTTATCACAGTCAACCCATAAAAACTGGCCACCGAGGTCTACTGTCAACTTGAGTGGCACCAAAGGGGTTCTTTGTTTGAATGTAGTGACATATTGGCTGGTGGATTGGTCTTTGGTTACCGGAAGAACAAGAGCACGAGGTCTGAAAGATGTTTTGGCTATGGAAGAGGGGATAAAGAAGATTAGCAGATTGATAAAGATCGCACACAAAGGAAATGTGGGAGCAGCAGCCATTGCAGAAATGTTTGATGAATGAGGAGAATGGTTTCCCTATCTTTATTTATAAGTGAATGAATGACGTCTTGGACCCACAAAAAAGTACATTAGGTGGACGATAAAATATGCAAAATTTAGAAACATCAAAGAAAGCCAACTCAAAAGCACATGTGGAATACCATCCACAGCACAGGTAAAGCAAGAGAAACAGCCTAAGGCTGGTTGGAGCCAACAAATTCTGGAATACCGGATGCCCCTTATACGACAAAGCAAGTGATAGAGGAGCTCGATCACCAATGAAATTGAGGGGGGTTCTTGATGTTTGAACTTCTTGCCAGTCTGATAAAGAATTTCTTTTGATTAACTTATTCAAGAAAAATTTTGTTATTCTAATGCAAATGACCTTGATCTTTAATGATGAAGCATTTCTTTTTTATTAACTTCTTGTTTGATTAATGTATATTGGATTGATTTCTTGAGTCTTATTTTATGTGATCATCTAAAACTTGATTCTTTCCCTCCCTAGATTTGAAAGTTGTGATAAAATATACATTAGTTATGACTTGTGCACATGATAGATTTGTACACAAGTTGAGATAAAATAATTGGCTTAAGTGGTTTCTTCAAGACACGGAGTGGCAAATGTGTAGACGATAGATTGCGAGTTTGAATCCTATCAAATCATCCCTGGGTTAGGTATTGTACGCATCTAAAGATAGTCATTACGGGCTCAAATAAAAAATAGAAATATAAGTAAAAAAAAAAAATTGACTCAAGTGAGCTCAAAATTTGGTTGATACTATCTTTTACCATATTGAAATTGCATCTTTCTTTCTTCTTCCTCTATTTGTTCGCTTGCTCATTTGTAATCTTTATATCTTCTTTTTCTCTTTTATATATTAAGATTAATAAAATTAACTTTCTCCCTAAACTTGTACATATCCTAAGGTACACGTTCACGTGATACCAAATAGTTAGATAATAGAGCTGTACGTAAGAAAGAAGTGTAACGATATGATATATATTTTTTTAAGGTAAGAAGGTTTTAGAGGATCCTTACCATATGCATTACTAGGAAAGAAGTTACAAAAGAATAGAGGCTTGAAAGCCCAAAAAGAAATGAAATAGGAAAATAAAAGGACTAAAATTAGAAGTCTAATCTAGACAGAAAAATAAAATAAAAAGGGAAAACCAAAGATTCAAAATGATACAAAGCCTTAAGTGGTAGCCTAACAATAAAAAAAATTTTCATAAAAAAGTCAATAACTCAGTAATCTAAATAAAGAAATAAGCCAAATAACTGTCTAAAAAAAAACTGACAACAGCATATATTAAAAATTACAAGAAGATCCATGTTTGTGAGCTGGCATAGAAAATTCCTCTTCAGCATTAGAAGACTAATGATCATCCGAAAAAGTCAAAAAATCATCATCTAAAGAGACATCTTGAGGGAATGCAGGAAGTCTAATTTTTAGTCTGGATAAGACCAGAATAGAAACTTTAGACTTGAAACAAGAGGAATTATGAGAGGAAAGAAGAGAGGATTGGATTGAAGAAGAGGAGAGGAGCATTGAGATTTAAAAAAAAGAGAAGGAGGAAGAGAGGAAATAAAGGGAATGGAAGATGTGTCGGGATTGAGCAAACAAATGGGGGGGGGGGGGGTTGAGGGGCAGTAACTTGAGAAGAGCTAGGGGGAGAGACTCAAGATTGTAAAAGGGGTGATAAGAGTGGTGGAGCTGGGAGTGGGAAGAGGAAGCGTAGTAGGGACCTAAGAGCAAACTGGGGATAAATTGTGGAATTCTCAAATATATCAATTTGAGAATTAGATGGAAGGGTGGTGGGTATGGAAGAAGAAGGTGCAGTTTGATTTCTCAGGGGTAGGATTTTGAGTTTGGTAATTTTGGAAGGTCTAGGATTATGAGGGAGTGGAGGAGAGTTTTGGGGCATAGTAGGGAAAGGATAGATAAGTAGCTTTCAAGTGACCTAAATGTAAACATTTACACTAACAAGGGGGAACATTTTCAAAAATAACTTTTTGAAAAATCCTTTCCTCATAAGAGCTTTTAGTTAGAATTCAAATTTCTTTAGGTATGAGAGTTAACAGATTAACCTTAATATCTATGGGTGACACTAGACTCGTTAACATTCAAAGGATACCCAATCAAACTAGTAATCATTTTTAAAACATCTTCTTTAAAAAAAAAAGGGATTTGAGGTCAATAAGTAGATTGAGATTAATAAACCATTTGAAAATTTTCAAATAAGACCAAAAAAACTGTCATGTCCTTCCATGTCAAATTCTAGAGTAATTTTCTTTGTTCCTAAGATTAATAAAACACAGAAATAGCAATAACACTATGTGTAATTCTCCTTTATTCCTAAAGAGTTTATATTTCAAAATTTAGGCTAAAATGACAAAATACCATTATTACTTTGGTTCAATTTGTACAGTGGTTGGATTTGAAAGATATGTTCCCATATGTTTTTATCAACGTTTGAAAAGAAACTTTAAGTTTTTAAAATCGTTTAAAAATTTTCTCAGAAAAAGATATAGATTGCGCAAAATTATCCTTAGTATAATTATTTTAAACAAAATTAGATTAAAAGAGAAAGAAAAAGAAAACCATGGGATTCCAAAAAAATTGGGTCAACAGCGTAGAATGCAGTGTTCCCATTTTACTTGTTTAATAATTCAACCCACCAATCATCCTTTTCACAAATCAAGAGAACCTTTTTCTTAAGGAATTTGATTCAAGTTTTGCCTTTTCAACCCACCTCCCAAATCTTTACAATTACTCCCATGTAATTTGTTTTGGAATTTTCCAGTTTGCGTGGCGGCTTTGAGCTGATCAAAGCTGATATTTGCATTGTTATATGACTCCCCGGATGTGCCCTTGTTCATCTCACCTAGGAGAGAAACAAACTTCAGATTAGCATTGCTTTTGACTTTTCTGTGCTTTCGAAGTCAGGTTCTTGTTACACAAGAATTGGTGATTGGAATATCACTCAAGAAGGAGGTAAATTTACATTTAATAAAGTGATAATCTTTTGCAGTTTAGATGGAATACCCTTTTAATTCTTGTTCTTGATTACCCTTTAAGGAATTAGTTTGATGTTGTTTCCCCAAAAAAGTTCAGCTTTGTTCAACAGTTCAAGATTACAAGAACTGCTCTGGTGGCTGGCGAGAGTTGTTGGTTTACAGATATTAGTTTAAATTCTCTTCCTTGATTACGTTTAGTTGGTTTTTGACAATGCCCTTACCTTATAGAGATGACTATGTTTCTCTGTGGTGTGATGTTTTATTTTTTTTTATCGGGTTATTCAAAGGATCATTTCATGCATTATTTTGCCATATAGCTGAATCATTTTAATTCAGGAGGTAGACTGTTGGAGGAAGATGATAACTTGCATCCTACCATGGTTATTAGTAGCCATGCTCTTGCAGTTTATGCTGCATGAGCCAAATAAGGATATATGCAAGGGGGATAGGAATCTATGCTCTAATTAGGATTTTCTAGATTATGGTTGGACGATTGTGTAGTTCCCTCCTGCTGTTACTGGTTTAACATTGATTTGTTAGAATTTACAATTAACATGATTTGTTGCACAAGGTTAAGATTTTTCCTTTCATTGTTGCCAACAGTAGTTCAAGTTTTCACTGCCATTTGTGAACTTTAGGTTAAGCTATTCTGTTTCCTCTGCTGTATACAATAAACAACTTCTTTTTGCCAGAATCAACTAGATCTTGGTTATTCTCACAAAGGAAAGGTTTCACTTCTTTTGCAGTGATGGATCAGAGTTTCAACTCAACAAAATTGGAATACTATGATGATATGTTTAAGCTTCAATCCACTGCTATCTTTCTTTCTTCCTTTCTGGTTAGTTGTTCATCATTTAATAATTGTATAACACACTCAATTAAACTAGGTGTACAGTGTATAGTGTTCCCATAGAATGTCTGCGATTTATTTGCTTCTGGAACTAATTCCGTGACAAATTCTAATTGGAAGGATGAGGATGGTAGGCATGTTCTAATATTGGATTCCACAATTTTTCATCCACAAGGTGGTGGACAACCTTCAGATACCGGTTTCATTACCATTTCAGACCTCAAATTTGTCGTCCAAGATGTGCGATCCAAGGATAAAATAGTATGATTTCTTCTCTGTTACTGATATTTTCTCGTATGATCATGTTGATATTATTTATGGCTCTTTTTTTATTATTTTTTTAATGAAAATCTATTTCTTTTCAATGATATAACAGGTACATCATTTTGGTTTCTTTGAGAATACTCAAAATGGAGAATTGGAATTGAAACTTGAAAAAGGTGCAAAAGTCTTCTTAGAGGTGGATGAAGAGAGGCGCAAGCTCAATTCCAGGTATGCTTGATTGCTTGATTTATTATTTGAATTTTGTCTTTTCAAATGATTGCAATTATTCATGTAAAGTTAATTTTTATGCTATTAAGCTTGAATCCAATGTAGAAGAGGGCTGGAGCGTATGTAGAATTGCAAAATATATCATTGAATCCTCACTATGCTTGTTTTATTTTTATTTTTAACATTTCTAAGAAATTTTACCTTATGTATACCATTTTTCATGGCCGATTTACTGTAATGTTTGCTTTCTAAATTCTTACCCTATTTTCTACATTAATTTTTCTCCAATAAACCCTCTGTTCCTGTTCTTTCAACCATCCCGTAAGCCCTTCCATTTGTTCCTACCAAAACATGATTATTATTGGCAGCATTACTGTCCTTTATCTTTTCTGTCATATTACATTTGTTGTCTGTTTATGCTTTAAATTAAGGTCCACATCTTTGTAGGCTACACTCAGCCGGGCATCTTCTGGATGCTTGTATGAGAAATGTGGGGTTAGGTCACCTGGAACCGGGCAAAGCGTACCACTTCCCAGATGGGTATGGATTTCATTGATATTCTGGATTTAGTGTAATTCGATAGCTTTTGTTCCATCATGTTTTGAGCAATTCCTTTCCTTAACTGCATAATCATGTGGATAAATAACCATTATGGCCATTGAGGAATCATACATGCATGCTTCTAATGGCTCGAGTGCTTGATCTGGCCTTCCTTTTAGATGACTTCCATTCAGGAAACTGAAATGGGAAATGTGGAAATAAGATCATTTCCCCTTGCTTGTGCTTTGTGATTAAATGTCCTATCTATTCTACAATAGGTAATTATACCTTGAGTGCTTGATTTGAGCAGATCATGTAGATAGCTTTCACTACGATACTGAAAAGGAGAATATGGAAATAGAGGCCCATGTGCCAATCTCATGCATTAATGTCTTTTTATGTTCTTCAGAAGGTAATAAAGTAGTTTTCATCTATAAAATTCGCTAGTTAGTTCTCACGATTACAGATGCATTTTTTTTTTTTTCTTTGAGAAGGTAATTAAGATACTTCCAAAATCATCTAATCATTTTTCACTGGATTACAAAAGCAGCTTGATTTTTTTTCCCCAAACCTTGTCGAACATGCCATGGAGTTCAGTCTAGAAGATCAGCGTAATCTCCCCCAAAATGATTTTAATTATGATCTGAATGTATAATATTTACCAGCTGATTAATCGGGGCTCAATTGAATTTGACTTTTTTAGGCCATTTGTAGAATATAAAGGGAAAGTTCCACAGAATGAATTGCAAAACAAACAACAAGAGTTAGAGCTGGAAGCTAGGAAAATGATTGCCCAAGGTGGGAAAGTAAGTTTATCCCCTCCTTTATGCTGCAGAACTTGAATATCAGTGGATTATGTTTCCAGACACTCCATAAAGAATCATTTTCAGGTTTTTGCTTCTATTTTATCATATGAAGAAGCTGCAAGCATTTGTGGTGGATGCCTTCCTGATTACATCCCCAAGGTTGGGTTCTATTCTTACTTCTCATTTCTACTACTGTTCCTTTTGTTGCTCGTTGCCCCCCATGTCCTAATGTTCTTCATTTTATAATCTTTATCATTCATTTCCTGATCTTTCATCTTGAGATATCTTTACTAGAAATTATAATTTTAAACTCCCGAAATAACTTGATAGAAAATTCAGTTTCAAAGCTCTCCATCATGAGAATTTTCTTACTGTTTACAATCTCAGGGAAGCACTCCCCGCATCATCAAGTTAGGAGAAAATCCTGGAGGCCCTTGTGGTGGTACTCATGTTTCTGATATTTCAGAGATTTTGAGCTTGAAGGTACTTTTATCAGACTAATTATCTAGTAAAAATATTCAAAGATTGATGCTTGATTTGACCCAAATATATCATCCCATCAGCAAAAGATCTTTTCATTTTGAAAACTCGAATTTTCTACCTGATTCTAAGATGATTATTCTATATGAAAATCAACCATTACAAAAGTTCATTGACTGCTTTCTTGAGTTTTCCATGCTGCACATTTGTAAGGTTTTCATCGTCTGTTTTGGCATAATATAGTGAAAATTGAGCTTGCATTGGTTGCGAAATGAAACAGAAGTGGTTTTTGCTTAGGCCCTTGTTTAACACTTATTGTCTGAAGCTATAAAATGTTCATTATGTATATATCCAAGCAGCAAGATTTGCTTTCTTCTAGTGATCATCCATTTCTCATTCAGGTTTCTCAAATTCGGACAAAGAAAGGGATGACAAAAGTTTCCTACAATCTTGGATCTTAATATTGGAACTTTACTTGTGCCACTCTTGGTAGATGCAGTATCAAAAAGAAGTAGACTCAAGGAGAAGATACATCAATCCATTCTTGATCAGTTGATAAAGTTTGGGAATGTGACAACTATCTATGTTCTTACCTCATTGATCTTTGATCGATATCTTTAGCTCTCCCACCTCACCCAGGGTCAACCGTGCTTCTATACTTATTCACATGATCATATCTCGAATTTTAAAATTTTCACTTTCTAAGTTGTTGGTTCTACCATTGCGTATCTTTGATAACTAATGACTGCCTATATATTATTACTTCAAATTGAGACTGAAAATTTCTGATATAAGTAAATATTTATATATATATATCTATATGCATGCGTGGGAATTAAATATAGTAATTGTCGTGTGTCAAGAACGCGACTTCTCGTTATGTCCCTGTCATGCACGACAAAGCAGCGTGTTGGAGGGATGGAATGATGGACCCAGAAAAGGAAATCTAAATTTTTTAGGTTCTTAAATTTTCTTTCTTGACTGTCATTTCACCTTTTGTGTCCCTTTCAAATCTCTAAGCATTGTCCCCTTCATCTTCTTTTGTGAAAAGTCCATTGGAAGCAACCAATGAAAATTAGCCCAAAGTGAGAAGAATAATTCAACTTTTTTTTTTTTAAAAAAACTTTTTTAATTTTTATTTCCTCATTTTAATTTAACAATAACAAGTATCTGATTAAAATAAATATTTAAGAAAATTGACATAATATATATTAGGTGCACATTATCATATCATTAATTATAATGCAAACTTTAAAAGTATCATGAAATAACATGACACTTATGATTAATAATTTTTATGAAATTTCAATAATTCGTAATTTTTCTAATAAAAAATTAGTTATAAATAAGATTCATGTGAATCTTGTAGTTTTAACTATAACTAAGGGTCTAAATGTATCAAGTCAAAGTTTTTCTTTGGTTAATATGCAATGTATTATTAACCAATGAAAACCAATCAATAAGTGCAATAAACTATAAATTAGCAAAAAAAAAAAAAAGGGGTGCTCTAAACTATAGAGATTGAATTTGAATATTTGTAGTTTAAGGATAGATTTCAATTTTTTAGATTGAGCATTGAAAAGTAAATGGGACATAGGGAGAGGTTTTGAAAATTCAAGAAAGTGTGTCTAAGAAATAGTGGAGAATATTTTGCATCTGTGTAGAGAAACTGTAATCAGCAGAAATTTGGACGATGAGAGTCCAAAGTAAAGCAAACTGCTGAAAGTTGACATCTTTGGCTTTCTTTTTTTTGTAACAATTAATGTAACAAAAATTACCGGTATTGATGCACCTTTGACTTCCGAACCTCCTTAAAAACGTCAGCCAGATAAATTCTTTGCATACCTTGCCGAAGTCTCTGTGGCCATTCAATTTTATTCAATGTTCCCTCTGCTTTCTCTCCTATCCGACCCATCATCATCTAGTTTGGCGTATTTGTGAGTTGTGTTTTTTGATTTTTCCTTTTTGGGCTCAAAGACTTGTTTCTGTGCTTCTTTTTTTTCAGGATTTATCAATTCTTTGTTTGGTTTTTATATACAAGTAGCTGGTGGAAGTTTTTTTTCTTTTCTGTTTTCTCTCCGCTGGGTATAGCATTTAGGATTTTGAGGGCTTTTGGAATCTGGGTTCGGCTTTGGAGATCAAGAAGGTGAGTAATTTATGAAAGTCTTTGGCTTTATGGAATTTTTGGTTTTGATCGTCTGAGTGAATGATTTGTGAAAGTTTTCAATTTTTTTGGATGGTTTTACTCGACTTGGTTGTTCTCCTGTAATTTCTGAATCTTTGAGATTTGGGTATTAGATGGAACGATTGAGAATGGAGAATGCAGTCTTATTCTTTTTGCTTTTGAGTTGTTTTGTTGAGAAAGAACAAGCCTTGGAGGGATATTTCTGGCTTTAACTGCCCATTGCTGTCTTATTTTCTTTTTCCCTCTTATTCACATTGAACTTAGAAGTAGAGATAATGTTACAATTTTCTGAGATGATGATAGATAGATATCATAAGAAATTAGTCTTAAGAACTTGGTTTGTGAGCCAAATGACTTCTGAGACGAGAAAAGCAATTAGTTAATGACCATTTTTAGATTCTTAAAGAAATTATTTACAACTTATGTGCAATTACTGACACTGACTTATATTACAGATGTGGGGGATCTTTGTTTCACTTGGCTTTCTTCTAAACTTGTACTGTCTTATGGAGTGTCAACTTTGATATTTGCAACTTTCTTCAAATTAGTGTCATGGTTCATTTATGTTTCCGAGTCCTCTACTCGTGGGACTTGAAAGTCTTGCATGATTGATTTTGTGAACTTGCTGATGCAGGAATGCAGCATTACGAGTTTGAGTTTTTCTTTTCTTTTTTATGATAAATTTTAGAAAACAACTGCAGCTGCCTAATTGGAATCTGGGCTGCTTAGCTGTCATCCCCTGACTGATTATGAAACCTAACACTAGAAAGAAAATGGAACAGAGTTGAAGCCTATATATCCTCTCTTTCTTTTGTGCTTGCTGGGTTTTATTTTATTACCTGAGCAGATTGGTGAATCCATTTAATCCAGTTGCTGTACAGGTCGTTCCTCCAATTTCTTTGTTCTCTTATCTTCATCCCACAAAGATTTTTTTCTTTTCCAAGAAAAGTTACTTTTGTAGTGGAGATGCAAGGGATGAAGTGAAAAATTTATTGTTAGGATAGATTTGTGTTTGCAAATATCGAGTGGCCTGCCATAAACTTTTTGTTACTATTATTTTTTTAGATAAAGCAATCCAGTGTTTATCAATCCAGTATTTATCATTTGATTTGAGTTACATGCTGAGTAGATGTATTCTGTAATGTGTCACCATGTTTCCATTTGCTGGAAGTTCGGACTCCTTATGAAGTCTTTTCTTGATGTTTCTTTCCACTCTAGATCATAATTTTCTGATTTGAAAATGTAAAATTCTTAAAAACTTGCATTAAGGGGTTGTCCATAAATTCCTCTGCTGTTTATGTGTTTTATCAGAAGCTGAGAGAACTCGATCTTTTTGGTAGGATTGACTTGCATTGAAAATGTTGCATTATCATCTGTTCTCCTGCTAATTCTTTTTTCATTTGATTTTTTTTTTATCAATCAATAACCAGGAAACTGTTAAACATCTTAATATTGGATAAATGGCCTTTGTATGAGCGATCTTTTTTCTGGTGCTGCTGATGTTAGGTTGCTTGTCACTGCATTGCACCTGCTTTGAAAATCTTTTCTGTTATATATGTGTGCTGCTTACCACATGGTAATTTCAATGTTGTGAAACAATTGCTGAGGGATCCTCTTTGTTGTTTCAGCTGGAAATGATGCTCGGAGAAGTGATAAGTGATCCAAAAGGAGGAATCGAAATTAGTTTTGGCTACCAATGCAACTACAAGAAACATGATGCCCCTGATGATGCATCAGATGGTATTGACATTCCATGTGGAGCTGTTCGCAAAAAGCATAACAGTTCTTTCTCTTGTTTGTCTGGTGCTGCTTTAAGTGCCAATGCCACACTAGCTAACACAAATATTTGCAATGGGTTAATTGGGGCAGAAATACTGCCTACTTGGGACTCTCCTACTTCATTTCGTAAGATTCCATCTTCTCCTTCAATCTCAAGGTTGGACCTCTTGTCATCTTCTTTCCAGAGTAGCATGTCAAACCTGAGTTGTAGTCCGTCCACACCGACAGAACTACCTGACTGTGATGCCTTTTCACCAAGATCACCAAGTGCTCTGAGAAGTGATGGCTTCCTAAACTCGACAGAACTAGAAGTTGCAGGTGGTGCTGCTGGAGAAGACAGGGTTCAAGCTGTTTGTTCAGAGGAGAACGGATGGCTTCTGTGTGCTGTATATGACGGCTTCAATGGGAGAGATGCAGCTGATTTTCTCGCTGGAACATTGTGTGAAACAATTGGAAACCATCTGAACTTGTCAGACTTGGAACTTGAGCAAGAGTTTGTCAAAGTCCCTGACCTTCAAGGTCAAAAAATGAACAATGAGATTTTAACTGCTGCAGGAAACATTGTTAGTGGATATTCCTGCATGGATGTTGAAAGATTACGTGGCTTATACAAGCAGAAAGTACTAAACAGTCTTGAACGTGCTCTTATTCAAGCTGAGAATGACTTCTTGCGCATGGTGGAACAGGAAATGGAAGACCGCCCTGATCTGGTGTCTGTTGGATCTTGTGTATTGGTTGCACTGCTTCATGGGAAGGACTTGTATCTGCTTAACATGGGTGACAGTCGAGCTGTATTAGCAACATATGGTGATACAGTGAGTGCTACTGAAGGCTTACAGCCTATCCAGCTCACTGATATTCATACTGTTGACAATGAAGATGAAAAGTCTCAACTTATAAGAGATCATCCTCATGAAGCCTCAGTAATTGTGGCAGGAAAAGTTAAAGGGAAGTTAAAGGTCACCCGGGCGCTTGGAGTTGGTTATTTGAAGAAGGTAATTTTATGTTTGTTTTCTTTCTGTTTGGGCTCAAAATGATATTAGATGGAGAAGGATTTTCGTTATACCTTCACAGTTTTACCTTTCAGTCTAGAAAACTATGCAATCCTTACCTGTTGTACAAGCCTTGATAAACTTCTCTAATGAGCTTGATCAAATATGTTTAATCTGAAAAATTACCAATTTAGAGTTCCGAATTCTGAATTCTGCAGGAATGATGTCTGTTAATATCTTTATACAAAACAGTTCAGTGTTTTTACTGTTTGTCTGTCATGCAGAAGCATATGAATGATGCTTTGATGGGTATTCTTCGAGTCCAAAATCTTCTTACTCCTCCATATGTTTATACACAACCATCACTACATGTGCATGAGATATCGAACTCAGATCAATTTGTTGTGCTGGGAAGTGATGGTTTATTTGACTTCTTCAACAATGAGGAAATTGTAAGGCTTGTCCATTCTTACATAGCAAGCAACCCTTCTGGTGATCCTGCAAAATACCTGGTGGAGCAACTTCTTGCAAGAGCAGCAGATTCTTCAGGTATGATGCTCATTCTCTTCTGCATGTGTTTTATACCTTCTTCTCTCTTCTTCAGGTCAATGTGGAGAATAAGCATGGGGAGGACATTGAGTTTGTGTAGGATTCCTATCAGTGACTTCACCTATAATAGAAAACAAGGTTGACGGAATTACTTCTACCCTCGTGAAGAGAAATATAAAAAGCTGTAAAATGAAGCTTCCCACATTAGGAATTGAGGGGAGGAAACTTCAGTAAAGATATATATATATATATATATATATATAGAGAGAGAGAGAGAGAGAGAGAGAGAAAGTTTAAACATTATGCATCATTTTGGTAAACCATCAGCTACTTGGCTCTTTCATGACACATGAACATTCTAGATTCTCGCTTACATCTTCTCTTTTATGTGTTCTTTTCCATGTTGATGAGGTTGAGGGAAATGCTAATCCACCATCCCATTTTAGGAAGCAAAATGAAATTTTCAGTGAATTTATATACAGACATTATTGAACTCAGGACATATTATCTCGGCTCTGTCATGCTAAACATGAAAATTGTTCCATGCTATTAGTTTCTGCTTTTATCTTAGCTTTTCTATGCATTCTCTTCCATGTTAATAACGCTAAGAGACAGAAAAACCATTTGCGGCTCTAACATTAAATTTCCATATCTTACCCTCGATGGTTAGGTAATAAATTTCTCCATAAACATAGTAATAAAACTCACTACGGATCCTTTGATTTGCAGGTTTCACAATAGAAGAGTTGATGAATATCCCAGCTGGTAGGAGGAGGCAATATCATGATGATGTTACTGTTATCGTTATAATCTTGGGAATGAATAAGCGCACCTTGAAGGCATCTACGTGCCTGTAAGTGCATGAAACAGAAGAGAAATGATAGAAATTAAAAAACTTTCGGCATCTTTAGTAGTAGAAGTAGATCATTTATTTTGCACATCAAATGTGCATATGCCATTATTATCTTAACCAATATGTATAGGGAATTTCCATATCTGTCACAGTTATATTTTTGGAACTTATCAATGGCAGATCTCAACTATCATGATTCATCTCAATTCAATATCCATTTTTGTGAGAATATAAATCTTTGATTGAGTCTTGATATTGAAGCTAAGGAGTTGTAAGGAATCTCTGTGCCCACCTAGAAAAGGAAAGAGAATTTTCAAAGAAGGAACCAATCTGTGCATGAAATGGCAATGACATCTTTCTCTCTCAATCAGGTGTTTTGGTTCCATTTGTACGATGAAGAATCTCAATATTGGTCATTATGAATTGTTTGTCTAACCTTCTTTGTATTTTGACATGATTCCATTTGTTGGTGCTCAAAATTTGCAGCCTTTCAAGTTCTGGAATGTAATCTATTCTTTTCTTTATCTGATTGAGCTTTTAGAGCTACTATATCCACTAAGAAATGAAGGCTTGGCTGGCCATCAATTTCAACTAGTCAATGGCTTATAGATCAAACTATTCCCCTTAGAGATAGAGAACATTTTCTTTGCCTTGATTCTATTCTTGTTTCTTTCATTTTTCTTACACAAGGCACGAAGTGTCTGTCATGGAGACTGCCAATGGTTTCTTGGTAATTTACTTATAGCTCTAGAAATTCAACTCGACCTTGACTTGAATAGTTTACTTCTTTGGGGGTGAAGGACTACAAAAATGGCTTGGGGAAACTTCTGCTTCACATTCACATTTTCTGGAAATGTAAAGGTTTTGTTGGATTGACAGAAGATGATTGTCCACAAAGGTTTCCCATGGACAGACAAAATAATCAAGAACTTTGTGATCTTCATCTTGGAGCCCTTTTCCTTTGGAGGCATTTGAAAGCAAAAGGCTATCAGATTCTTAGGGGGTGATTGGTTATTCCATTTTCTCCTTCATTCTTCATCCATCAGCACGTAAATTGTATATGTCAATTGAAGTTTATTTTTTATTCAAAAATAAAAAAAAAAAATTTATACATCCCATCTTAAATGGATGGTTTAATTTGATTTTCAAAAAAAATTTTATTTTTGAGCGAAAAATGAATTCAAACTTAAAGATACATTTTACGAAATTGAATGACACCATCCAAACGGATGGAGTATCCAATCACCCCTTATTCTTTCTCTGATAGGGAATGTCAAATGTGTTAAAAAGAGGAATATAAATCAATGACCTCTATTTGACCTTATGAACTCAGATCTCTCTTACCCATGCAAGACTGGTATTTCTGTCAAAGCCCATCAATATTATAAGAAGAAATAATAGTTTCAATTTTGCCTTCATTCAGGTTTGGTCCTTCGCGCAGCATGGCTAAAGATATGGCCTTCAAGGTTTGTGCAGAGAGGATTAGTTTTCTTGAAAGAATATTCTGCACTTCGATTAGGAAGAATTATTCCATTTATCAAGTTCCTAGCTATAATAGCTTTCATCATAAAAAGGTGACACAATAACCCCTTTCCTCTTGCTTTCTGCTATTGCTTCTTGGAATCTTTGTTGTAAGAGGATAAACATATTTACTGATATACTCACTAGTATAAAGAACGAATATTTCAAGCTGCAACATTTCACCATGTTGTGTGGGGTGGTTTCCAATGTCCTATGTCAAAAAGTTAAGAGGTATTGGGAAGACTTTGTCTGAAACTCCACAATGTTAAAGAAATTACCAATATGAAATATACATCATGGGATAAAGTCAATATTCTTTTGTTGGATGATTTGGAAAACAGTATAAAGTTTATAAGAATGAAAGTTTGGTTATGAAGGGAGGAAGAAGAGAAAACACATCTAGTACTTGGATGGATGTGCCTTGCTAGGAAGAAACAACAAGATAGAAGAAGAAAGTCAAATTTTTTTGGTGAAGTTGAGATATGTGATTGGAAAAAGGGAGAAATTGTTGTGTTTAAAGGGTAGTTTCCTAATGTCTCAAGTCGAAAAGTTGCAAGGATTTGAACATTTATAAAAATGCTCATCCTTTGTATATTTTGAGTACTAACATTTCAAGCTTTGATATATGAAAGTTGAGAAAGATAAACTAGAGTTGAAACTTTGAAGATGGTTTTGTAGCCGTGAATATTGTGCCCAACCCTTCATGCATGCACAGTAACTTTGGGAGGTCAAAGGCTGATTTTGGGATATGCCCCCTTTGCTTCCTGCTTACAACTCTGTCCATAGTATCACAATCACACAAAATAGATCTTTCAAGTTCAACTATGTCTGGTCTAATTTCGCTGAAATGAGATTGAATTCCAAAAGCTTTTGAAGACCTACAGCATGAGACTTGATCAGATTGATCATCGTCATAAGTACGTCAATTACTTGAAAAGAAAACACTAAGAAGTTGATGGTAAAGAATTCTAGAAATGCAAGAAAGTTACAAAGCTACTTTTGTCATTTGTCTTTCTTGTAACCTAATTCTTGAAATCTAAGCAAAAAAGATTCATTACAGAACTGGCAAACTTTTAACATTAAAACCCTTCCAAAGGTCCCCCCACGTGCTGCCTTCCCTATGTACATTTTACTATCCCCCATAACAAATACAAACTCATCAAGATTTGACCGAAACATCCCACAACCCAAAAGCAAAAAGATTGTATCTGGAACCCTAAATTTTGCCCCAAATGATCACATAACACAGCATCCATTAGGGTTCTCATCACTCAAAATCTCAAATGTGCTTAATGCTGAAGAAGGGTTCTCTGAACAGACCTCTGGCTCTGGCATTGCATATGCATACATGTATGGAGATGCTGCTGATGGAAGCATATAGCCGTAGATTGGAACAGGAGTACTAGAATAAGCTGCATTGTAGCTCACTGCATATGCCTGTGGATGAGGTGCACCATAACTCGGTTGTGAATATGGATGATGATAAGGATGCTGATATGAAGGGCCTAGGTTTATCTGATCTTGGACAAGAGTACCACCCATGATGTGATTTTCCATTCCAGTGCTTGAGGGTACAACAGCAGTTGCTGAACCTGCAGCACCAGCATTAGCATTGTTGTTGATGTTATTACTTTTTTTCCCTTTCTTTTTCTTCTTTTTACCACCTTGTCCTCCACAAGTGCCACCAGCAGGAACATGACCATTCATGTTTCCCTGTGGTTTCACATCTGTCTTTTGCTCTGTTACAACACTATCAACTCCAGAAAACCTTACAACTTGTCCAACACTGATTCCATTCTTGGGAGGAAAAACTTGTTTTGCTTCCATAATATTCTCAAGTGGATGATTATCTTTATCTTCATTTTCCTCCTCACTGTTTTCACAACTTTTTGAGTCGTTCCCTTTGCAATCGTTGTTTGATTTTCCATTTTTCCCCCCTTTCCCAGCAGGCTTTTCAGGCCACATCTCTGCATGTTTCCCTGTTTTTACCAGTTTCTTTATCAAGGTTCTTGCATCAATGTTCCCAGTCACAGTAACTTTGTGCTGTTGAGCATCAATGGTTACAGTATAAACACCTGCAGCCCACATAACAAAAAAGAAAAAGAAACACACAAATTTTTTTATGCACCAAAAAAACTAAGAAAGGCTACACCTTTTCTGCTCAAAAATTTCAAGAGAAAATTGAAAATGCAAACCAGTGTTTAATTTTAAACCAAAAAGCTTTGCTTTTTCAGGTTTTGAGCTGAGGGCATGAAGGGTCTTACAAACTACTAAAAAACTATACCTTCAATGCTTAGCAAAACTTTCTTGACTTTCCTCTTGCAGCCTTGACAGTGAATAGAAACCTTCAAATTCCACGTCTGAGAAAAAGGGGATTCACCTTCAAGAACAATGAACCAAAAAGAAACAAAGAAAACCCAAGAACTTCAACTCAAGATTAACAAGAATTACATGGGATACACTTGATTTACATACCTTATATTGCAGAATAGCAGGAGCTACTGCTGTGTCGTAGGGACACTGATCACTTCTGTGTATGCACCCATGTTGTGGTGCAGAGACTGTGACCACTTCTGTGTTTGCACCCATATTGGAGACGGGAGAGGGGTGAGGGAGAGTTGAGAGAGGCTAAGGCAAGGAATAGGGAAGCTTCAAGTGAGGTATGCAGAAGACAAAAGAAGGAATCAAATGAAAGCTTGATGACAAAAAAAAAGGGAATTGCTTCTTGATTCTATGGTACCCTCTGCTCCACCACTGCTCCCTACTACAAGTCTAAAGCGGGAAAGGTTCGTTTTCAATGAAATCAACAAACCATTGAAGGATTAAAATAATTCTTGTTAATATCCTTTTTTTTTTGTTTAATATCTTAAGTAAAGTAAACATTTATTGAAAAAATGGCTCGAGTATCCATATATAAAATAAATATATGAAAATTTTTTAATATTTCGAATTCGGTATACTCACGATGGATTTAAAATATATGTTATTAATTTAATAAATTCATTTTGGTACAATGTTAGAAAAATTAGACAAAAATTATAACAAATATGTACTAGAATGTTGATTTAGTTGAATGACTAGTTTCAACCCTAATAATTATGTGTGAGAGAAAACTGAATGACTAATTCTCAATTAGGCCATTAATCCTTAAATCTAGTGAACTTAGGGATCTCTCAAACTGTGAATAGAATTAGGTTTTCTAATATATTATGAATTGCTTAAATTATACCCCCAATCCATCTATAATAACTATTTAATTAAGTTATTAATTAATTAATGTAATTCATCAAAGACTTATAAATAAGTTTAACGTATAGTTTTTAAATAATGAGCAATAGACTTATGTTAAAGAGTGAATGTACACTTTCAATTTTACAAAATCATATGCAAATTTTTTTTTTACAAGCGATATTCAGGTCAAATTCATGCATACACTTTAATTATATTACTAATAGTTACAATTGCTTTGCCCTTGTTTTATTTAAATTAACGGTTTTTTTTTTTGTTTCTTTAGTAGGAGAAGGGAAAATATGATTTTATCCTTTGTTGAATTTTAGACCTCTAACAACAAATTTCTTGATTAGGGTTTTTTTGCCCCTTGTCTCTACAATGGTGTTTTTGTGTGTATTGGGGATAGAATATATAGTTTTAGATAATCAAGGTATGGAAAAGGGACCTTTTTCACGAGTCACGATTAGGTCAACCTCACCCCTCCAATATTTAAGAATGAAACTTTAGGTTTTTAATATTACCAAAATCATAGTTAATGTTGTTGTCTTTTCCTGATTGTATTTGATTCCAATTTTTCCAAAAATGCATATTTTAATGTGGGTAGGGTTTTTTGCATTTTTTTTTTTTTATAATCCAGGTTCCAAGTTTACATTTGACTAATCCTGGACCCCCGCCCCTAAGCCACCTGGAGTATGTAAATCGAGGGATGTGCACGGGATGGATTTCACTGCATGAGGTCTGTACACTCCTGCACACAAGGAGCCCAACACTACAGGGCTTACATCACTTCAAGCTGCTCCGCCCTTCCCTCAGCATTACAACACTTGAAGCTGCTCCTCCTGAATCTCGAACCCCCACCCTACCGCTGAGAGAGAGACTTATCAATGCTGCTTCCACCACCTCGCATGTGCCCCTGGGGACTTGAGGGTCATCAAAGAAAATACCTTCCTTCTCGCCTCCAAGGTACCTCGAACTCAAAACCTCCACTAAGAGAAAGACTTAAGTGTGAGGCTGTATTCAAACCAAGAGAGAAGGCTTTCTAGAGTTCTTTCTTTAGAAATTACTGTATTCAAAATTTACACTTCCTTAAAACTTAATATATTGGAACACGATTCGATCTTAATGCAGTTATTAATAGTATAGTCGAGTGGATATGTAAACTTGACCTGTATACCGCTTAAAATATATAAATATTTATAGACTGTTATACTTGAAAAAACTTTACCATAAAAATATGTATTATGTGTTAAAAAATAATAAGAAATACAAGACACAAGGAGAATGAGTAGGAAATAACTAGTAATCCTCGGGAGTGGAGGTATAAGCATATAAGGAGGACTAGGGAGGAGGTAAGTGTAAAAAAAAAATCTGTTTGTTTTTTCACATCTTAAAGGGTATAGCTTTTGGGGGTCTTTTCACAATTTACTACTATAGAGTCTGTAAAACTGATCTGATTGAACATAATAAATAAAGAACTGGGTTAATATGGTTTTGGGGGTCTTTTCACAATTTACTACTATAGAGTGTGTAAAGAACTGTGTTATCTAATGCTACCAGCTTACCATTTATTGCATGTCATTTTCAACACTTTAAAGAACGGGGTTAATAAATAAGCCTTGACATATGTCTAACTTCTTGATGAACTAACCCAGCCATTCCCTCAAAAGGGTAGTGAGTTATTGTATTCGCAGAGAAGACTTTCCACATGAAGAACTCAATCCATAACATTCCAAAGGAATATAGTCAAAATGAAAAGGAGTTTATGAATTTCCCAACACCCCACGAACTGATATCAAGTGATTTGGATAACAGGCCTTCAAAGGCAGAAAGGATGGACCAAGAATCTGCAAGAAAGGAATTGCATGAAAGGCCACTATTCATGGATTCAAATGCCTTCAATGATTCAACAATACATTTCAGTCTACAAATTTATGCTAGATATAATCAATGTTGTTCAAGGACAAGGTTTAATTCTTGATCTGCCTGGTAACAGGAAGACAGATATAGAAAATGTGAAGCTGTAATAATTTCTTTAGATGATAGATTCATCTTGTTCTGCACTACAATATGGCATTCCCTTGGGAAGTTACAAGACAAGATACACCCAACAAAATATTGATAGAAATGTAGGTTTTTCACCTGAGAATATGAGGTCTAGTACAGAAATGGTGACACACAACATGGTCTAGTTTTTTGTGTCTTTATCATCTTCTTTAGGTACATCCTCAGATTTCTCTTCTTCAGTTTCAACCATAGGACTATCAGCCTCCTTAGTTTGCACAGTAGTATCTTGCTGCTAAAAGAACAAAGAGAATAAAACTTTAGAAAGTATACTTGTTCAGAATCATTGACTAGAGTAATGAATAGAAAAAACAGAAAATGAAAATAGGGTCATGAGATACTGACCCCAAGGTTTTTCAAGCTGGTTGTGACATCCTCTTGTTGCTGCTGAAGTGTAGTCCTCAAATCTTGAAATTCCTATATCCGTCAGTTGGTTAAGCATAAATGCATACATATTTCCAAAAACTTAAGGCACTGAAAGATGTGGTAGATGACTCACGGATCGAAGCTGCTCTACTTCAACGTTGAGTGATTTTTTAAGGTCTGAAAGCTCCTGAAGTTTGGAATTAGTAATCACCAGTGAGAATATATATAAAGATTAAAATTTGGTGTCTCAGTCCAGAAAGCAGGATATATGAATCTGCTGGAGAAGCCAGATGATTGCCATTTCACATACAGGACTCTTACGTTCTGGGGAGATTAGATGAGGACGGCCAATCCCAGTGTTCCCCAATTCTTTAATTTTCATAATTTCAATTACCAAATAAAAACCCAAACCCACCTCAGTACCACTGCAAACTCCCTCCTCCCCAATAGAATTTTTAATTGTGGCATTATGGAATATAAAACTTCAATAAAGAATAAGAAAATGGTTCATGAACAACATTGGAAGTAAAGATATAAAGAAGTCAAATACTATACATACGGGTGGAATTTAAAGAACATGTCACTGTCATGCACAATATTGGAAGTAAAGATATAAAGAAGTCAAACACTATACATACGGGTGGAATTTCTTTTGCCAATAGACACAAAATAAATATCTATGATATCATACTCAGCGCTTCATTTCAGACTTCTTTAGCATGCACCAATTTAAATTAATGCTAGACAAGAATTACAAGTCCATCAACAGTTTCACCTGCTCATTTTCACATTGATTTTCTTTGCTTTAGGCTTCTGTTGAATCCAGTTCTCTTAACGAATCATGCCTAAACTAATTAAGAGCATAAAAAGTACTGCTTTCCAGCACATAAGATTATACCATAGAAGAAATAAGTAAATACCAAAATGGTCAAAAAGATAATAATAAAGAGAAGATGAAATGTGATACTCACTTCACGGTATGTCTTAACTTGACTATCCAACTTTGACCTCCAGTTTTGCAGATCCTAATGTATCAAATTAAAAGAAAGAAATATAGAACAAAACTCCATTATTAAGGTGTTAAAGCACGAACTTATGCACACATTAGTGAAAAAATAAAAATAAAAAAGACTGAAATGTAAATCTTGGCCAATTACATGTTTTAAGTTCTGAATTCTATTGAGAAGCTCCTGCCTTGATTCATTTAGTTCCTACAGCACCAAACCGTAACACCATTGTTAGTCAAATTTATCAAACAATCATCTTTATTCGTCAGAGCTAAAACTTTCTTACACTAATCTAACCCAAAAACCCATAAACAAGAAACAGTCTTTTCAGCTAAAAGAACAGCAGATCAACATTTCACCTCAAGCAGGCCTGTGAAAACAATAGAAACTTCAAGAATCAAGAAGTTCAAACACATACCGCCAGTTTAGGAGTAATCGGTGTAACATTCTCTTTCTTCTGCACAAAAAAAAAAAAAAAAAAAAAAAAACTCATGTCACTCATTTGAACTCAATAATTAAACACCAAAAAAAAAGGACAAAAACAGAAAGTAAAAAATTTGCATACCTCGGAGAGAGGAACAGGGGCAGATGGGTTGGAATCGGTGCTAGCCATCTTCAGATTAAAAGAAGAAACAGAGGAGATAGAGGATTCAAATCCAAGAAATTTGTAGATTTTGCTAGGGTTTTTGGAGGAGCTGAAGTTGAAGCAATGAGGAATAAATAGTACAAAAGAGAGCAAAAAAAAAACAAAAAATACAAACCAAAAAGATTGAATCTTGAGAGAGAGTAACTGACACCAACTAGAAGTGAAATTCAAACGTTTGAAGTTTGGAGATGTGGATGTGTTTGGGCGGGCGATCGATAATTGTACTTCCGGGGGCGCTTGGGGGGCGGGGGTTGCACTTTATCCTAAAGCCTGTCACTTCGTTCTCATTTATTGGTTCAATTTCAATGATTTTTCCAATGTGATATTGGAATGGAAGGACATTAAAAAAAGGTCAAAAAATAAATATATTTGAAGATTATTTTTCAATTTATAAATATTTTTGCTTTTCATATTGAAATATGAGTCATGAGTGTTATTTTATATAAGTTTTCACAATTATATTACATAAAAAAAATACCTGTCTCATATATTAGAAAGAAGAGAATAGTAATTAAAAATAATATTATAATTAGAGTTAATAATTATAAAATTCTAATTTCTTTTACAAAAAGAAAAAGGTAATTAATATATTAATTTCAAGATTCATACATGAAATATAAACTAGATTCATATTAAAATTTCTTATTGATTATTATATATTAATAGGTATTCTTTTATTTTTTAAATTCATCATCAAATCTAATGCTTGGATTAGATACACCATCCGTTTGGATGATATCATCAAATTCCGTAAAATGCACATTTAAATTAGAGTTCATTTTTCGCTCAAAAAAGAAATTTATTTTTAGAAATCAAATTAAACTATCTATTTAAGATGAGATGTATCAATTTTTTTGATTTTTGAATGAAAAACGAACATCAATTGATATATACATTTTACGTGCTAATGGATGGAGAACGGAGAATGAAGAATGTAGGGGCATAATAGTGTATCCAATCCAAACCTAAAAAAAAACAAAGAGTATTAAGCATTAGAATATATATATATATATATATATATATAAAAGAGAGATGTTTACTTATTTAACTATTTTTTTAAAAATTAAATTAAAGTATTAATAATTTAAATTCATATAAATCCATCTATCAATATTAAAGTGACCTCAAGGCTAAATTAAGGTATCATGATTATTAGTACAGGTTGAATGGTTCTAATCAACGTTGTTTCTAAGGAAATAACATAATAAAACAAAATCTAACAATAAATTATACAAAAAATAGGCATCTAAAGCTAACCATTCAAAGAAATGCTGCCACGGCTTCTAGACTTATTACTTTATTGAAATGTCTTTGACCAAATTCTTGTTTCCTCAACGACAAAGATCAAACTATTCATAATTTAATAATTCTTACATTTTTAATTTTGTTATCATGGGACGGAATGAGTAGAATTCATGATTTTCAAGTTATGTAATGTAACTTAAAAAGATTAAACAAAGAAAATTAAATTTAAGACGTTTTATAAATGTAAGTTTATCTCTAATGACCTCGGTTACTTTTCTATTTGGGAAACAAATAGAGGCTTCTACTTGTAAGATTAGATTAGAATGAAGGGAAGTTTCCAACATTCTACATGGTATAAAACAAAGAAAGATTGCTTGACAAAATCAAAATGAAAATTCAGCTGACTTTGATGGGAAGCAAGCAAAAAATCAAGAACAAAAAATAATTCATTTTTCAAAGAGAGACTATATAAATATATAAAGCAGCAGGAAAAAGGAGACCTACTAAAGATTTTGTTCCTACCTAGGGGAAGGACACGGCTCCGGTGTTGGTGAATCGGCCTGAGTTTCTTTCTTCCTGGTGTCCGAAAACATCACATTTCTACTCCATATTTGTGAAATCTTGCTGCTGATTCAGTGATTTTTATTTTTAATTTTTTTGTGGGATGGGTCAAGAATCGTTTATATACAGTTTTGTAGCCCGTGGCACTGTGGTTCTAGCTGAGTATACCGAATTCACGGGCAACTTTCCGGCTATCGCAGCACAGTGCCTTCAGAAACTACCTTCGACCAACAATAAATTTACTTACAATTGTGACCACCATACTTTTAACTTCCTTGTCGAAGATGGTTATGGTAAATCTTGTTCTTAATTGGTTGTTTGCTTGCTTTACTCTTTTTGAATTGAGTCTGATTGTATTTATTGAGAAATGAGCTCAATTATGATAGATTACTTAGTTTTTAGTTAGATTGCAAAAGGGTTTCCTCGGATCTAATTCTGGGAGCTCAAAGGTAGTCTTTACTTTGTTTGAAAGCTAAGTTGGCAGGCAATTGGTGCGTTCTTTATCTGGTACAGACATGGGTTCATTTAAAAATTTATGGAGGTCACAGGGATTGAAATTTGGTCTTAATTTTTTGGCTTTTCTTTTCTGATCTAGTTAAATGTAGAATCTTGTTACATGGTTTTTTTTTTTTTTGGGGGGGGGGGGGGATGGGTATAAGGAATGCTGAATTAAGATTCTTTCCTGTGTTATCTTGATTTTTTTTATCTGTTCTTTGCTATTTAATTCAATTGATTATGAAATGGACATGGTGAATTTTTTTTTCCTTAATTTGTATTTGAAAAGTAGCCCTGCATGAGATTAGCTGAAATCACTAATATTATTATTATTTTGAACTCTGTTCAGAAAATTAGAAGCATGTTGATGCTTGATTAGCAGTAAAGAAAACTCAGTTCTTTTCAAGTTTTTGTTCTTGTTACAGCATGGGACTAGCATAATTGGGTTATGAACCATAAAATTGAGTCTACAAAGTGTTATGAACCATATAATTGGGACAGCAAAGTGACAGAAAATTGTAGCCTGTATAATTTGATAGATTTGTATGGTTAATGAGTTCTCAGGGTTGCCCAATTTGTGTCTGTGGATACTTTGTCATCTTACTTGTCTATGGATTAGCCTTACCCCACTTGTTGAGCATCTTAGATATTCATATATATGCTGTAATTGATTGCCATGCAACTGACTACCTTCGTAGTTAGAGACTGATTTATTATTAAGCTGGCAAAAGCAAGTGGATCGTATATTCAGAACTGCCTCCTTTAAGTGCAAGCTTTTGCCATGATAGAGTTTTAAGTATCAATTGAACATCTACCTGTTTATATAATGTCTTGGAGGATTGACTTTCATTCCCCTTAACCTTTCCGAATCGTTTTCTTTTCTACCATAAGTTTGGTCAAGAGTAAAATGGTCTCCACTGAAGGTGTTAATTAAAGATCACATATTCAGCTGAAGTGTAAAATAATCAAAACATGATAATTCTTGTTTCTTACATTTTTCTTCTCTTTGGATGTATTCACTGTATGAGAAATAATATGAATATATGACTATTGTTACATATGGTAATTTTAGATAAAGCTGTCATGTTGCTTGTTGACCAGAAGTCTTGATTATTTGCAACTTTTATCATACATTGTTTTGAATAATAACATTGGTTGAATGTCTATAAAAGAACAATGGTTGCTATAGGGTTAATAATCAAATTATAACAATGTTGCTGTATGAGCTGTCCTGGATGGACATATACCCATGCCAGTCTTTGCTAGTAAATTGCAAGAATTAAAATTTATTGTGGTTTGTAGAATTTATGATGAAATTAGGATTGATCTTGTTTACTTTAGGAGATGATCTTTTCTGTGTTTTGTTTAGTGTTTTTTATTTGAAAATGCTACTTTCAATGCTTATTTGTTCTTCCAGCCTTGTCTCTGGTCCCTCAAATCACTTTACAAAATTAGACATTCAAAAGGTCAAGGGATGTAACTTCAAAATCTTATCTTCCACGTTGGCTTTTTTGATTTGTTCCTTTTACATCATGCAGCTTATTGTGTTGTGGCTAAAGAATCTGTTGGGAAGCAGATTTCTATTGCATTTTTAGAACGAATGAAAACAGATTTCATGAAAAGATACAGTGGAGGTAAAGCATCTACAGCTGTTGCCAAGAGTCTTAATAAGGAATTTGGGTATGTCAGTTAACTGTAATGCTTTTACTGATGAACTTTACTCTAACACATGACAAATTGATGATTATATCTTGATTGACAGACCTGTTATAAAGGAGCATATGCAGTACATAATTGACCACGCCGATGAGATTGAGAAGTTGTTAAAGGTTAAAGCCCAAGTATCAGAAGTAAAAAGTATTATGTTGGAGAATATAGACAAGGTATGATTATTGGACTTGGGAAAATGTTAATTGTCCCTTGGTTTCTATGCTTCTTGCATTTGCACCTCGCAAATGGTATCGCTTATGCAGATTTACTTGCCTTTACTTCTTCAGTTCTTCATGCTAGTTTTCCATTTTCGAAAGTGACTTGTGATGTTAGATCATTTGACCTTTTTGGATATAAATGTAGTGTCTTGAACATCGTTGAAGTTTGTGACCACCCCAGATACCATATGAAATCAGTAGTGCCATAAGTTGTATATGAATTGAGTTTCTTGAATGGTGCAAATAGTGCAGTTTCTGGAAAAAATTCTCTACCTTTAAGATTCACATTTTTCATTCTGTTCTGTTAACGTTACACCTCTACTATTATACTGCAGACTATTGAAAGAGGTCAAAATCTAACCATACTCACGGACAAGGCTGAAGATCTGCGAGATTCGGTAGGTTTATCTGCACAATTCTGGATTATAAGTTACATGGATCTCACATTCTTTGAATCGATTTACAATGTGGTAAGGAAGGCATATCCTCAACGTTTTCGAATAATCTTTATCTTGCCTCTGTAGGCCCAACATTTCAAGAAACAGGGCACACAAATACGGCGAAAGATGTGGTATCAAAATATGAAGATAAAATTGGTAGTTGGTGGAATCCTTGTCCTCTTGATCCTCATAATTTGGTTATCCATTTGCCAGGGCTTTAACTGTACAAACTAGTATAAATTTAAAGCACAGATCTTGATTTCAGTAACAAATCTCCCTTCAGAAACTTGATTTTGCAGAAATTTTAAGCCTATCCTATAGCTGGTTGTGTGAATGCATCTCTGTTTTCTGTAATTCTTCATTATAGTGTGCTGAGGATCGGTAAACATTCTTTAGATTTGAAGTGAGAGTAATAAGAAAAAGGTTGTGTATATTGTTACTCTGTTGTTTTTCATCTGCTCATGAACTCTCTGTTGTTTTTCATCTGCTCATGAACTGAAAGTTCACTGTCTTGAAATTAAGTATACATGTTACTTTGAAACAAAGATTTAGGAGTGTGTTTTCTAACATAATAAAACTAGCACTATTTTTCATTTATTTATTTTTTTGGATTTTAATATTTTTTTTGTGAATCTCCAACCTCTATCCGGGGATGAGTATAGGATCTAAATGTCGGTCGGATTTGAATTTAAAATTTTAGGTTCCTGTGTTCTACACTCCATTATTGGGATGTTATCGAAGGAATTATTTTTGCTTTATTTTGTAATTTTATAGATTGTTTAAACTTCTTTAGTTTTTGAAAATAATGCATTTCTTTAGTGAAAATATTAGAATAAAAAACCACTAGAGGTAATAGTAAAAAAAAAATTCATTAAAATCAATAAAACTGACTTAATTTTAAAGCAAGATTTTAAAAATATATGTGATATCTTATTCCATATTAAAAGAAGATATAAGATGGAAAGGTGCATATGTAGTATAGTTGCGGTGTCTGAATTATAATTAGAACTGAACTGTCAATATAGATCAGAATGTTAGACCATAATTGTGTGTTCTGGACAAGAAGATTTTGGGGTGTAATTAGAACTGTCAATATACCTTATCTTGGTTCCATTTCAACCCGAATTGGGGTCACAAAATTTTTCAAAGTGTCCCTTCAAAGTTATGCGGTTGGATTGGACTAAGATCCAATTGCCAATCCCTTATTGATGGCTAGGTATGACACTGACTTCGGATTTCTTATTATATGTCCTAGTAACTCTTAATTATATTAATTAAAATTTTATAGATAAAATTTAATTATTATTTGTTAATATATTTTAATATTTAATATTAAAAAGATAAAATAAATCTTAAAAATATTTGATTTTTTAATTATATATGTTGAATTTTTATTAATATATATATAACCTACAGTTAACACACAAATACATAATAAAAGATTTGAAATTTGGGTGACACTACTTATACTATGGCATGGGAGAAGGGGGGGGGGGAGTCTAAGATAATTTTTGAAAGCATATTTATATAGTGGTAATATGGGACCATTAAAGAACATATGCCATAAGTACAAATTCATTAATGCTAATATGCTCAAATTAATATGTATATATATATATATATTTACCCAAATAAAATTCTAAAAAATCATCTCTCAAAAGAATGAAACATTCCAAAAAAGTTCTGGTTCATCAAATATAAAGAATGGTAAATTTATGACATAAGTTTGAAGAAATGATGACCCCCCCAAGGCCATGACTATTTTTTTAATGCCTTAGAGGTAATAGAAGTCATGGTTTGCCAAACTCATCATCATGGAAGTTGAAGAACAACCCTTCCCTTTTCTAAGGAGGGACCGACCATTTTTGTTAAGAATAATGCTGATCTTGGATGCAACAAATTATATAAGTGTCTGAATTGAATTACCTTGTATCTAATGAGTATCCTACACATGAATCTTGTATTTTGAAAAAATAAAAATGTCATTATTTATGATGTCGATGGCACCCTAGGTATGAATCAGGTATATATTAAGAATTTTCGAAATTAAAATGATTGTACCCATATTTTATATAAACTAAAATTTAAAAGGTACTCAATTCATTCCAAAAGATAAGTAGTTTTAGAATGTTTATTTTATTTTACAATATAAGTCTTTTTTGTCCCATCAATATATAAGTCGTTTTGCAATATTAATCAATGCATCATTATGATATGTTTTCCATTCTCACCCTCTGGTGATATATATATTCATTCATTTATTATAAAGAAAAAGTGAGAAAAAATATTACTTTTGACATAACACAATTACATTTAAAACTTTTTCATACATGTAAAATAACGACTAATGTATTATATTATAAAATGAAAGGATTAAATTAAATATTATATTACTTGATCTTTTTAAAAATACATGTATTAATTATTTTAATTGATGACTAGGGAAGCGAAAATTATGGTGGGCGCTGGAATTGAGCTTTTGGGGGTGGGGTTGTGTAAGAAAAGCATCAATTCAATTCAAGAAATGGGGAATCTAAGACACATGGAACCAAAAGAAAAATTCTATACTTTATGGCAGCTCTAATACTTTGGAGAACTTTAATTTCTTGGTCTTAAAATATGAAACCCTAATTTTTATTATTCTCATCAATTTTGCAAGTTAATTAAAACCCTACATCTACAAGCTAAAGGAATTTTCTAAAAGGGGATGGATGTGGGGATTAAGAAAAGGCTGGCCATAAATGGGAATTCTTTTGCTGAAATGAAGTTGAAAAGACATAACAAAGGTGCATCCATAATGTGAAATGTAATTTATGGAAAGATTTTGATATGAACTAATTATTCGATAATTTCCTAATTTCAATTCAATCATGACATAAAAAAATAATAATAACCATACAATAAATAAACACTTTATATCTTTGTCAAATTAATACTTTTTTTTTACATCTACTCAGGCTCTCTCTCTCTCATATCTTTACTCTAGAACATCAACTGTGATTGTCTACTTATCCATGTCATATCTTGAACTCGCAAACTTTCACTCTCAAGTAATATTGTTTATCACAAACTTAAACAAGACTTGACTGCTAAATTAAGACTTATTATAATGTAACAATCAAAACCTAAAAAAGTCAGTAAATAATTGATCATGAGTTGCTCTCCCACCTCCATCCCAAGAATCAACCATGATTTTTCTCTTACCCCTTTGTTGTACTTGTCTCTTTTATGGACAAAATTGAACATCATAATAAATGAAATTGATCACAAACAAACAACATCAATTCTTTGATAGAACCAAATCATTACAATCTTGTCATGTTACAACATCACAATATTTCCTACAACACACACAATTAGCAACTCCCATGCATAAAACCCAACAAATTAAACTTAACTAACTAACTAAAATAACTGCAACAATCATAGAAGTCATCATCAAGACAACGTTAGACCGACAAAACAAATTAATTTACAGAAATCACACTAATAGTAATAATAATATTACATATCTCTAACTTCAAATTCATTGCGGTTTTTAACGACGATATCGAACATGTGCATGGACTTGAACTTGTTGAAATCTTTGGGTAGAGAAATCAGATGAACTGTGGATCTCTTGTGGAACTGAAGAAGTTCAGGGTCATCATAGTACCTCTCCCACCCCAGAGAAGACAGCTTCCTTTCGAGAACTGCATAGGACGTAATGACTTCATTGCTTTGGACATGAACCAACATTTTCCGACGAGTGGTGGAGCCGCCACCGCCGTGGTATTCGCCGGGATTCTCCACGAGCCGGACCACGCCATTCTTGAAAACCCAGACACCAGACATATTCTAAGGAGGGTATTATGGGAAATTGATGAAAATGTGGTGTCTTGGTTTGTGTATATTTGAAGTTGAGAAGGGACAGATGGGTTCTTATATAGAGGGTTTTGTAACTTTTGTTCATTATTATATAAAATAGTGGATTGGGAACCTCTTTTCCTTTAGAAGAAAAAGAAAATGGTAAAAGAATTGAGGTGATGGTATCCCTCTTAATATTATAAACCCACAAAGAAAAAATATATATCAATTCAATATTTGACTTTTTTCAATTTACTTAGATAGTACTATCTTTATATTATACCCTCTCTATTTCTCGGGTTTTTCATCAATTCTTGTCATCTCCGCTTGAAATCTTTCCGGCCTCAATTGCTACAACTCATCACCAATCTAGCAAAGATTGACGAAGAACTTCTATCGACATTTTAATATGGAAGTAGAGATTTATTCTCCCACATTCTTTATATATATATATATATATATAGAGAGAGAGAGAGAGTGAGAGAGAGGTAGATATACATATGTATGTTTATATATGTATTTTATCTCTAGTTGATTAATGCTTCATGACCCTAAATTGTTCTCCTATTTTATTTTATTTTAATTTTTTCTAACCAACCATTCTTCATCATACATTGATCCTAATGTAAGTGATTATTTTTGGTTGTTCAAAAACCCTTACTTTCAATTAATTAATTCATTTGATATATATATATATATATATGTTCAAAAATTGGTATCTATATATCTTAAGAAAAATTTTGATATGAATCAAATCTAAATATCCACACATATAGACCTTATGATCTATATCAAATTAAAAAATATTATTTATTTTTTTTCATTAAAAAATATAATCAATTTATAAAAAAAAATAAACGTGAATCATAAGATCTAATAAACCGTTGTATAATATAATTTTCCCTTAACATTACAAGAGGCTCATTCATGGAATGCAGCAGCCTCTCCATGAAATGACAAATTAAAGAAAGACTAGCTGTATAGGCTGCAGCTGCTGTCAAAATCAAACTTACCAAAGGACAAAAGAGGGATCTCTGAATGCATGCATGCCCCATTCTTCTAGTAGATAGGGTAGGGCTGCTGGTAATATATACATATATATTTATATCAAGAATGAATTAAAAAGCCTGCATCCATGTCTCTTCTTGCATTTGTTCTTCAATATATATAAATATATATAAATATCTGATCTTTGTGACTTTTTTGATCGATGTTCAGCTTTACAATTTGACTCATGCATGACTTCAACATTCATTCATTTAATCGATCTTTTGGTTTCTTCTTCCATATTCTGTAGAAAAGATGGATCAGTTTGAGCCCATTAATTATTTATTGGAGGAGTGGGCAAGTTATAACCTTTATTATACTGACAAGAATATGAAAGAACTGGAAAAAGTACTACTATTTTTTGATGATCATGATCAATCCTTTTGTTTTTTTTTTCTTATATTTTTCCCTTTCCATTAATAGACACGTGGTGATAAGCTTCTTATCTTCGCAATTCAATGGTTGAATATGGATCGATATATATATATATATATATATATATCCACAGCCAATTCTTTGTTACGTACTTCAGTTCTGTAATTTTTTATCAGTATAATATATATACTAGCTACTCAAATAAAGGGACCCCAGAGATCTCCCACAACTTTTGAATCGAATTGCTTGGACCCATATATTCTTCCCAATATTGCAGCTGATGATATTGTTTTTTGAATTCTTCAGCTCTGAAAATGTGCAAATTCTTGGTTTTAGGTTTAACTAATCTAAGTTAAACAGGATTTTCTAATGGAATAAAGATCAAGAAACACGTATTCAAGAGAAGAATCTATCGAGCCCCCGTGAGAACTTTAATTTATCATCAATTGAGTTTGATTTTTCAATCTTCATTAGCTAAACAATATGTGATGTATTATAAGGATCATTTGAGACTACTTTCGCAGTTTTATATTGTATCTTGTTTCAATGAATAAAAAGAATTAGTATCAATCTTCCCAAAGGAAATTTTTGACATAAATTTCTACTTGATAAAGGGTTGATTGTGGGTCGTGCGAGGTCCTCCATAGCAACGTTTTGGATTTGCAGGTCAGGGTGTGATATGAGTGAGACTGAGGATATTTATATTCTACCACACCTTCTATAATAATAATAAAATAATATATTATCGGATGATAGAATATTGTGAGCCTATGGGTGAGGATATAAATATGATTCATGACAATTAGATGTTAGCAAATTATTAGAAAGTTTGTTTTATATATGGATAAGATATTACATAGTAGTGGACAACCTTTGTACTTAAGACATCTTGTGCTGTCTCTACTGTATATATAAATATGATACCTACACATTGAATAGCTTAATTTGTTGTCATTTTTGTATCCATTTGGACACATATACACCAAGATATACTTGGATAAGTTGGAGTCTTTGCAGATCGAGATGCACTTCTATAAAAACAAGCACGGGAAAGCAGTGTCTCGATATGGAAAACCCTGTCATTTTCTCTGGAACAGATGTTTCTATTATGGACACACACATATGCTGGAGACAAGCTAAGTGAGGTTGAAATTTGATAGCTCTATATCCAACAGTTGTTCTTTGTACATCATCCATACATCTATTATGTAAAGGCTAGAGAGAACAGAATATGGCATACACTGGATTCTTAATTCAAGTGGGGCAATTCTTTGAAAAGCGTTTCATGAAAATAACGTTTGTTTAACTACGATTAAGGTTCAGAAAGTAAGTTTGATAACATATATCAAGATAGTAATAAATACCTAGTAGTCAGTTAAATTCTAAGTAGTCACCAGAATCATTTCTTCTCCAAATAGCAAAAGTACTTTACAATTAAAAATTAAAACAAGACAAGAACAACGGTTTTGCATGGTACATATATAAGAAGAGTTAAGCTAAACTATCTTGAAGGAGAAACAACATGGGAAGCCCTTTTATGAGCTCAACTCTAACTAGCTACAATATATAGATATTATATTATAGTTAACTATGTAAAAATCGAAATTACCAACTCAATGAAAAATGAAGAAAAATTAGCGATAGACCATACAATCCGACATAGTTAAGGAATCCCAAGGGATCAAAGTTGGTCGTCAACCTCGAGGATCAAGTGGAATTGGATTGAATATTATCCCTAACTTCGAACTCGTTTCTATTTTTGACAACAATGTCGAACATGTACATGGACTTGAACTTGTTGAAGTCTTTAGGAAGAGAAATCAGATGAACCGTGGATCTTTTGTGGAACTGAAGAAGATCAGGATCATCATAGTATCTCTCCCACCCTAAAGCTGCTAACTTTCTTTCAAGAACTTCATAGGATGTAATGACTTCGTTGGTAGGAACATGAACCAATATTTTCCGATGATGACAAGACTCTCCGGGATTCTCAAGTCTCACCACCCCTTTCTTGAAAACCCACACACCAGACATTTTCAAGAATCGATCTTTTTTTCTCCTTTCTTCTCTCAAAACTTGATAATCAAATTGTGGGATCTGATGGGGTTTATATAGGCGGTGGCTCAAGACTCCTTTTTCTTTGTGGGTTTTTTTTTGTTTAACATGATTTTCATAAGGGTAAATTGGGTGAGTTATGGGTTTTCAGCTAAGGTATGGGTCCTTAGCTGGGGTATTCCAAGGATACATGGGGGGTCAAGGTGTTTGGAGGAACAAGAAATCGAAACCCTTATTTGTGCAAAAAATTATAGGATTGGGAAGAATCGTATTTTCTTTATCCAATTCTTGGGAATCTTTGTCTGAAGAGAGACATTTGAAAACTATAATCAGATTTTTCTTTCTTTTAGAGAAAAAAAAACATAAAGAAAGAAAAAAACTGTAATTGAAAGTGACCCATTCCTTGTTTTACATACTTAGAAGATCACAACAATTGCAACAAATATTCGAATCAAAATGTTAAGGCATTGTCCCAAATACATATGATTGGATGTGGATGGCTGCTGTGAGACCTATGAAATTTTACTTCATATATATATGATCTCTTAATTAATAGGGTCTGGATTCAGACAATGGAATTTTTCAGAACTTTCAACTCATGAATTCTCATACACTAATTCTGTTAATTTTCCGGTCAAATATATTACCGACATGATCAAAAGATCTTCCATTAATAAGCATTATATTCTCTTGCATGCATGTATACGTCAGCAATTGTGCGTGTGATACCTCGATCCAACATCAAGATATTTAGTCGGGAATATCTTAATTTCGAATGACCGGATGATCAAAATAGAAACAAATACATATAATATGATCGATATGATAAATTTAGTATTTCAGACCATTTGGATGCATGTCACTAAGCAAGAAGTAATACACATGAAAAATGTTAAGTCTTACTTAGTGTCTAGAGACATTGTTTGGTATCAAGAAGTTTCAAGTTCAAGATCAACACGATGAGGGTAAATAGAATTCACCATTGATGCTAAGTGGTGAGGGTAATAGGGTGGTATGGATGGGGTAAAAAAATGCATATATATGTATATATATAAGTCATGTGTATAAATAGAATGTGAAAAGAGGGATGCAGTGGATGCCTATTAGAGTTGGTGAGGCTAAGAACTAAAGAATGTGCTAATTAAAGTGCTGAAAATTCAAGAACCTTTGTGGTGGTGAGTTGGACCAAAGTTTAAAGAGAGATTCCCATTTTCTATATATGTGAGGCTGTGGTCAGTTTTAACACCTTTGTTCTACGGTTCTACCAATCTGAGGCTTTGGCCGATTCCCTGTATTGCCTGACTACTCTGCTTAATTGACCATTTCAGCTCTTTGTATTCATTTTCGATTCTTCTCCTTCCCCAAATCCCAACTTCAATTCTTATACCATTATCTAATCAAAAACTACAAATATTGTTCACTTTCAATGTGACATATATGTACAACTATGTTATGTATAGAAAAGATATGAGCTTGGTATTCATTATCAACTTCGGATATCCATTCTGATGTGGTGAGAATAATTATCAAGTAGAATTTTCTTTTTACCCCCACTCTTGAGAATCAATCGTGATTTTTTACTTATTCTTGTTTTATCTTAAACTCAATACGTTTTCGACACCAAATACTACCTCTAGCCACCAAACTAAGCAAGACTTATCATCGATTTGTCAGGTAATTGGCTGTGTGCGCTATCAGACATAGTTGAGTAGGATGTGCTTTTGTTTCATCTTTTTTGCCCACAAAAAAAGTGAGAAATTAACTGATGACAATTTGAAAAGTTTCTTTACAAAGCTGCAGCTAATTAAAGTTATAGCTAGCTATATTCCTATATATCATCATCTTTCAGTAATCCCTACCATTTGGAAAGTAATGTGGAATTTGTTTTGCAGGCCTTAATGACCTACAAATTTTCTTTCGTGAGACACTATGGTCTCCATTCCTCTTAGAACCTGTCATCTTCTACCTCGTGAATAATGGTCCTGTGTGACCAGAAGTATCCCGACCAAGGTTATAAGCTCCTTTCCCATGACAAAGATTTTGTTTAGACCCCCCACTCCTCCCAAAAAAAAATTAATGTCATGTCTAAATCCAAAACTAAAGTTTTCGAGGTGTGATCAATTATTAATACCCCTTTAAAAAATAAGAGAACAACTATAGATATATTCGATTAAGATTATATTTTTCTTGATGGTACTGTAATAATAATGTTCCTTTTATTTTTTGGTTTTGTGGATGTTGAGGGTTTATTTAATCTCCCGAAGAAATGGATGAGCATTGTAACCAAGATATTTAATAAGAAAGGTCATGAGTTAAATCTTGAAATGTATAAATTCAACATTATCCTTATATGCACATATAAGTGCCTTTGAGATGAAGTATATATATATATATATATATATATATATATATCTTGTGTTCGATCTACTCTTATAGCTGATCATAACCCTAATTGTAAGGTAAGGTACATGATTGAAATCCTTTTGTTTAGACCATTTACAAAGTAATTATAACAAGGAGAGAACAAAATAGAGGAGAAAAAGATCAGTGGTTATCTAAGTAATATTGTACACGAAAGGCATCTTTCTATATATGGATCCTTTTTCTTTTTAATTGGTTGATTATATGAAGATCTTGACAAAGACAGCACGGACGATTATCCAGCAAAAGAAACTTTTCCCTGTCCTCAAATTCATTGCCATGTTGGAGATCCTTGATTTTCCTCTCAACATTTTCTACCACTAGTTCTCAAATATGCTGCCTCTCAAGAAGAAGAGATAAAGCAAATTGTAACTTGATTTCTTCTTTTTTCCTCTCTCCTTTCTCTTCAATATCAACTTTACTTTGTTCATTTAAAACGGTTGTAAAATTTCTGGCTCAAATCCAGTCAACTTTTCCTAGCTAGTACATGTGCTTCAATTGAAGGATCAAATAACTGAGAATCAAGATTGCATATAATTACAACTAGAGGTGTGACAAGTGGTTTGAAATTGACGAATGCATAACACAGGTCATAGGTTTAACTCGGTCTTACTGCAAATTTTAGTTTTGGTGAATTTACAGTTACTAGCGGTATAGTCAAGATGCCTGCGCGAGCCTTGAGAATCCATCAAATTCCTATATATACACATAGTCTTTGGAACCACTCAAAATAGCTAGGCTCCACTCAAAATGGAACTCTCATGTCGTTCATCAACAAGATTTCTACAAGCCCATGTGGATTTGCCTCTTACAATAGCCAAAACCCTACTCTCTCCCACCATAGAGAAGAATTAAAAGTAGTGATTCACATAATTTTGTTGCCACCATCATCAAAGGAATTAGGGAAAAGACAGTTCTTGTTGGTGGAAATATCCACATTCATTCCTTGTAAACCTCAACTTTTTTGGTAAGAAAAGCAGCCATGCATTAAGGAAAACCTTTTTTGTTCCTTACAAAAGACACATTTGCTAAAATATGTGTATCAATTAAAGATGGAGATAGAGAGATCTTGATCAAGAATGTTCTCTAATTTATTGTATAAAAAATTATAGCAATATATTACCTAACAAGATTCTGATACAAAAATTTACAAATGTTAATATGTGATTGAAGATAATCTATAAGTAACAAAGATTGATTCCCTAGTAATTTTATAAAATTTTAAGGGCTAATTAGTGCAACTTTGAATCCCACAATCATCTTCTATAGTTAACAATATATTTACGAATAAAAAAAACCGATATTTCTTGCAAAATGGGCTGCCAAAGAGGCAAAAGTTTGTAAGAACATCCTTAAATGAATCTATTCTCTTTATATAACACAATTACACAAGAAGCAGCAAGATATATAGTACCATATATAAGTAAACGCCTCATTGGATGTGCAAAAAGTGAATACTTTTCTTAAGCTTATTGTAATGAAAAAGTGAGGTTTTTGTGTTTAGCTATATATAATGGGGGAATAAGCAAATATTAAAAGCTAGAAAGGAATGATTTCCTCCCTCTCATTATTAGGTTTATTCCCATCTTGGCTATAAAAAAACAAACCAAGAGATTGAGAATAAAGGGACAAAAAACATTCAGGACATAGTCTGAAGTATAAATTCCATAACAACTTATAATAAATATATATTAAGGACGGAATATTTAGTGATTGTCCACCATAATATATCCTCAAGATAACGATTGCACCTTTCTATATATATATATATATATATATTCATGCATTCATCATTAATTATTTGTAAAGACTCGAAATGAGAATAGGAATATTCAAAAATTAAGCAAAAGTTTAACGATATCAAAGCGAAAACTGATCAAGATTTTAATGTAATAATGATTCGTTTCCTTCGTATGGTTTCTGAATTTATAGATAGCTTTTCGTACACACTCAGCAAGCTTTTCTTACAGAAGAATATGACTTTTCCTATGACACTTTTCCCAGGTTTAATTCAAGGGGAAGTTTGTGCTACTATTCACCTTCCCCCCCCCCCCCCACACCCTCCCCCCGCCTCTCTTTCTCCTTCTTGCTATGAGCTGATTCTGTATATATATATTGGCTGAAGACTTTGAGATGAAGTAAAAATTTCAAGTGGTGATCAAGATTTCTAATTCAATTTGTAAATAATTTTGCCTTTTGGTATATAAATAAATATATATTATTTAAGTGCTATACAATACATCTTATATAATATTCCAATTAAATCTCTAATAGTTAATCGTTAAAAAAAAATATATAAATTATTTTTTAAAATATATTTTACAAATTAAACCTTATGAATATTTGATTAAATTTTATTTTTTAAAAACTGACATATATATATATATATATATTTCAATTTTAATTTAGAGTTGTCAATTAAGTTGGTCTGACTCAGTCCTAACTCCACGAGTCAAAACTTTTAAAGGATCAATCCCACTAAAATGGGCCATTAAAAGCTTAATCAAGCCCAATTCTTCAAGGGCTAAGAGGGTTAGTCTAATCCTTCAGCATTTATAAATAATAATAATAAGATGGAAAAACTTATATTAGATAATATCTTCACAATTACCAAGATTACAGAAGTAGCATATTAAATTACATATATTTTTTAAATGAAGTCTTTCAAACAACAAAAACAATTTTTTACATTAAAAATAACTCCTATGGCATTAAGATAGTTTTTTAACCCATATCTATTTTTCCTAAAAAAAGAAACTGAATTATATAATTTAGAATAAAAGGGGAAATCTAGAGTATCTTTATGGGATAGAGGTAGTAATAATTATCTGAAGTAAAGAATCAAATAGTTAATAATACAAAAATTGTACTCCAGGAAAGTAAATTTAAATGAATAATTATGGAAGAAACAATTAATAATAGACATTGATCATATATATTTTGCAAACCTTTCTGGGCTCTGATCTTTTTTTAAATTTTATGAACTCTATTTCTGAGCCCAGATCAATTCTTCAGTGTCCTGTAACTGTTTCCTGTTCTTGTTGAACTAAATTTACTAAGTTGTTCATAATGTATTATTTTTGGATTTGCTCTTCATACAACTCTTCAAGATGGGCAGAAATCACACTTTGCTAGGATCAGCTTTTGCATAGTCTTATGTTAATTATCTGATTATATAGGACAGATTTTCTTGCTCACCTTTGCTGGCCGGAATTTGCTGTACAGATGGATTACAGATTGGGAAGGCACAAAAACATAACTTTCCTCTCGATCTTTGTCAATATTACATCTATTTTGAAGGCTAACTCTACAAATCAAACACGTTCACATATGTTTTATTTCTTCCTTATTAGAGCAGTAAACTTGGAATCACTCTTGATTCCTCTTTTGTAATTATAATTTATTATGGAAAAACAGATCATCACAGGCATGGAGGTTAAAAGGAACGCAATCTAGTCAAGTTGCAGAGCAAGTTCAAGAAACTGCAGAGAAGGTACCTGGTTTTACAGTACTCATTACATATAGTTTATACCTTTTCCCCTTTTAAGAAGATTCTATATAGAAAAAGAAATAAAAAGGACTGGGAAATTATTAGTCACTCAGCAATTCACATTTACATTGGTCGCAACAAATGTATCAGAAGTAAATAATAACAAAGACAACGGCTGTTCAACATTTTATGATATTACTGAAAGAAATGATTTAGAATTTTGCAGGGATGCAAAATTTGGTAGACAAATAGATATATTGCATAGATCTCATCCTTTACAATTTACATGTCCTCCTATCTACTTAGTTTCGACTAGGTTTTTTCTATCTGTAAAGTTCTAACTAAAAACTCTTATTATTAGAGCCAGAAATTAACAATTGGAGGAACACCAATGCATAGATCAGCTCATACTAGAAACGAGCAACCAGTGAAATTCAAAACTATTCAAGTCCTTTGCGAATTAAGAAGACAGACTAAGGAAACAAATAAGAAATGTATACTTCAGTTCAGGTTCTTAAGCAGAATTCACATATGGAATCTTTTACGTTTGCTTTTCGTGAAGAGACTGATCAGAGAATATATAAATATATTTTCAGAAATGAACTAGTGAACAAGCCTATGAAACTTAGCAAGAAATTTATGACCAACATCAAGTGAATCAGATTTAACAAATATCTACCATGACAGAGACATTTAGGAGACCAACACATACTGGGAACCAATAAAACTTTCAAATCAAGTAATAAGATCAGAGGCATATTAGCAAAGGCATCATCCCCAAATGGTTAATCTAAAGATGGAGCCAAAAGAATGAATTCTTGCTAAAATGGGGACAAGAAAGAATATGAATGCTTGTCTTCATATAAAAGTAACATGTCCAGCAAAACCTACCTAGGCTACTCTGCTTTGAATTAGTTTATCACTCTCCAAAGCTACAGCATTTCAACTGTCATTCTCCAATAGTTACCTACACAGTTTGGCAAGGAAGCATGCCCCCAAACTCCCAAACAACAAAAACACAAGCACCAATTACAAACAGATGAAACAATATCACCTCTATCATTTAGTGTTTAAAACCAAGAATTCAAATCATAACTAAAGAATATGTCATCAATAATGATACTTTTAAGAATAAAGCCATCATAGCATACTATAAGAAACAGAAAGAAACCAAGTGATGACAATCCTCACAAATATATATTTCTTAATCAATATCAAGAATATTCTTGGAACACCCTAGGCCTTGCATTATCAGTTACAACATCAAGTCAAAACTTCAATCTCTTAAAAAAAAAAATGAAGACATTTCGACATACTAGAAGTGTCCATTTTAGAGCTCATCCTCCATCCTCAAGTACTCTCCAATATCAGATTGGTGAATGACTACAATGCCATTAGGATCCATCTTCCTGCAATCCTGCGTACTCTTGGCAGCCACACCAAATCCCAAAGGGACATCGGACATTGAAAAGACTACAACGCCATCATTTGGATTAATATTCTCCGTAACCCTCCCTAAGCCACCTTTCAGAACACTGTTCCCATACAAAAAGCTCATCTCTGAAGTTGGTTTTAGCCATACTTTATGCTTAGCATTGGCTGCCAACAAGTTCAAACTCTGTATTGTCAGCTGAAATTTCCCAACTTTGGTAAATTTCCCTATCTGGGTACCGAGTGAAATCAAATTCTCACGCTTAATATTTGTTGCTCGCTTAACTAAGGACTCAGAAACATAGTAAACTCGATTCTTCTGAAGACGAAAACAATACCTTCCAGGGTTTGGATCGGGACCTTCAAGAGATGGGTTCTCTACTATGTTCTTGAGATTATTGCCCACGAATTTGAACAGCTTTTCGAACACTAGAGTGGTCTCCTTCTCGTCCAGAGGTCTCATGGCTTCGCCCAAAAAGATTTTAGGGTTTATGGGAAGAGCAGGAGGGGTTTGACCTAAAATAGAACCGGAGCGGGTCAAAACAAGAAAATATCCAACCAAGATCCAATGAAAAAATAAATAGTTATAATTACATTTAGCCCCTAAATGTTTTTCTTAATTATTTTTAACATCCCAAACTTTTGAATTTGTGCTGATCAATGATGATCTCCCTTGCCCTTTTTCTTAATATAATTTTGAACTAAAATATGGTAATTAAATTGTCAAAAGATCAACCAAAAATTACTTGCAAATACAACTAAAAATATTTACTTTTTTACTTATAAATATTCATTTATGATGATTTAGTGTATTGATACTTTTGATTTCAATTATAAATATTATGATAATAAAAATTATATTCACAGCATTAAAAAATAGATATGTTTTGTTATATAAATACTTCATTTACATAACCAATATTAATCTTTACATTTCTTGAAAAAATTTAATCCCTAAAGTTTGTTGTAGAATGAGTGAGTAAAAATACCAAAGTTTGACTTCTTTTTGAACATCTTGATATGATATTGGTAAGAAAGCTGTTTGAAAGGAAAAAAAAATTTGTTTCATGAAAGCAGGTTCATGCACACAGTTCGACTATACTGTTAGTATGTGTAAATTCATCAAAATTAGAATCTGTAGCAATATCGACTCAAACCTGCACTATGAAATATACATTTGATATATCAATTGTGTTTATATTTGAGATAGGAAAAATTATAGAATTTAGTCCTTAAAATTTTAGGTTTTGGTGATTATGGTGCCCAATTTTTTTTTCTTATTGTATAGTCATCAAAATTTTTCTTAATTATGATTATGATCTTTTTAAATTTTTGACTTAAATCTGACTACTTTCCGGTGAAATCAAGTAAAAAAATTGATAAGTTTAATTTCCAAAATTTTAAATTTTGGTGATTATGGTTCCCGAAAGCTGACCAAATTTACTTTAGAAATGAGAAAAAGGACCATAATCACAATTTAAAAAAGTTTTGGGGACCCTATCAACCAAATTCTCAAATTTTGGGGAAACAAAATATGCCAAATTTTCTTTGAGATAATAAAATTTACTTTATCATGTTAATAATTAAAATCTTGATTTTTTTTTGAAGATTTTATTTCTAAAATAGCTTTTAAAAACCTGGATTTATGCTTGAATCATGTTAAGTCTGCTTCATATTTCTTTCATGCTAAATTTTCTATCATACACCTCTATAATTAAAGTTTATATAAATGGGATGGAGGGAAATTATATAAATATATTTTTTAAAAAAAAATGGTTCACATTTCTCCCACAAAATTCAGTGCAGAGAAGCCATGGCAAATTCTGCTTCAGAACTTCCCCCAGAAATCATCAGGGAGATACTCTTACGGCTCCCTATAAAATCCATATTTCAATTTAGGTGTGTATCAAAGCAATGGAGCGCTCTAATCTGCAGCAAGGATTTTGTCCAAAAACACCTGCTTATTCACTCCCATGATCAAGAAAAACTACTCATGCTCTCTATCTGTTGTTCTCTGTTCACGCTGACTTTAAGCAAGGCTACCACCGGCGGAAGCGATGGTTTTCTGGAAAAGCTCAATCTTATGGGGTATGAAGGCAACTGGGAGAAAGTGCTAGATTCTTGCGATGGTGTAGCTTTGGTTGAAAATGATGAATTTAGTAAGTATTTGATAAATCCCACAACTTTGGAGCTTGCGAAGTTATCGAATTCCCACAAAATCGTCAGTCTTTCTTACTATGACACATTCAATGTGTATGATGAGCCGGATTGTGCTGAGACTTTCGTTGATGTTTATAGTGCAAAAAAGGGTTCTTGGAGGAGGCTTGATAGTTCTCCTTATGACCATATAATTCCTGATTCTGATTCAGGGAAGTTTCTAAATGGTGCTTTACATTGGTTGGCTGCTACTAAGAGTGCACCTTATTCACTTCTTATTGCTGCTTTCAATTTGGCTAATGAGGTATTTGAGGAATTGCCTGCTCCTGCTGCTCTTAATGAGGATAGCGTGCACCGGGCTAAAAGTCTTGTGATTCTTGGAGGGTGCCTTTGTCTGGTTGATGATCACTTGAGTAATGATGTTGATGCTTGGTTGATGAAAGAGTATGGCAATGGAGAGTCATGGACCAAATTCAGTTTTAATGGAGTTGAATATACAGAATCAAAACCTCTTTGCCCATTTTGGGGTGAAGAATATGTTTTTCTAGATGGCAACAATCTGCTGGTGCATGACTTGAAACAGAAAACATCCAGGACGATGGTGATTGATGGCCAATCGGTTGGGTTTGTAAATGGGGTGACCTTTAGAGAGAGCCTTGTTTTACCCGAATTCAGTGCTTGGAAAGTACGGCATAGTTCTCAATCTCAAGAGTGAAGCTTAGGATCCACATATAGGTAAGCTTTGTTCTAATTTCTTCTTCAAGATTTTTGAATGATAGGATCAACTTTTTAAGGAGGATTGTGATTGAAAAATGAGAGTGTAGTGTAATATACCCATAAAAGGAATGGTTACGTTCCTGGTCGTGAGAGTTGAGATTCTCTAACATAGAGACTATGATGGATTCAAGAACATGAATCAGTCTTTCCTTGCTGCTTTGTCTGCAACTAAAAGGAGGTCATTATTTCCTATCTTTTCCTGGAAAGAGAAAGATATAAAAATTAGAAAGAGAAGTTTAGTAGACAGTTGCTTATGCAATGTTATTATATATGTGCAAACTTTAACCTTGCAGGCATACATGTTTCCCTATTTGGCAGGTTAGTTAGTTCTTCCGGCAATCTCATCTGCATGAGTCTTAAAGATTTAACCGAAGATCGATGCAGCATTTGTTGATACTGCTTGTCTTGAAGCTTTCACCTGTGGAATTGATGAAGCAAGGATGAATGATATGTCTGATTGAACATTTTGTAGCCTTTAATCAACCCAAGAATATGAATTTTTCAGTTCTTCTGTGCTTTTGTTGTATGGTATACTTTGTTTTCCAATTTCAGCTTTGTTCTCAGGAAGAATATCAGCAGTAAAGGGTTACTTTTGCTTTGATTGCTAATGCATAAAGTGTCTATCTTGCACCTCTATATTCCATATTGTCTTTTATATAAATATATATAATTTGAACACCAGTTTCATTTTGGCCCTCCCCCATTAAGGCCATTCTCTCTCCCTTCTTCAAAAACATCATTAAGATTTATTACTTCGAAATTCTCAGCAAAAGTAAAAGGTTTTTCACTGGAATATTGGTAATTCAATTAGAGCTGTTAGCAGGGCTGAGCTGTTAGGTTTCCATCCCAACCTAAGACTGGAGAATTTAAAGGATCAAGATGCATGCATGGACATGTTCTACTAAAATCCTATGCCGGGGTGGAGCCAAGTCCTTTACAATATTTTTATTTTGAAAAATATTTAAATAAATAGAAATATCAAGCGTGAGTGATAAGGAGAGACGACATGGATGGACGTCTACAAACTTGGTGAATACCTTATGGCTCAAGGATAGGTCCAGCCCAGTTCGTCCATCAAGAAACCATCACGAGCTCCAAGCCCATAAAAAACTGGCCCAAAACCCTTATTGAAATTGGGCCTACATTTTAAAAAAAGAAAAAGGCGAAAAAGAATCGGATCGGTTCGGGTCTACTCCAAGACCTGACCCCTTCTTCGACAGCTTCATCCAAAATCTCTCCAGCTCTTGACAAGCTCTTAACCAAAATTTTTTTTATTTTTTAAAGAAGCTATGACAATGATAAAGAAGCTAGTACTTTTTGAAGAAAAATCATAAAATGAAATCATTGAATCCCAAATATGTATAAAAGGATTGATGGATCAATTCTGTCAAATCATAAAATTTACTTCGATTAGACCTTTTGTAATGGTTTAGCTTTGGTAGTAGATGATGAAGATAGTATGTATTTGATAAATCCCACAACTTCGGAGCGAGCGGAGTTATCCGATTCGCCGGTGGTTCTTTACCCGCAGATCAGTTTCAGAGTTCACCGTTTTGGGTATGATAACGTTGATGATGACTACAAAATCGTCACTCTTTCTTATTATGACAAGTATAGTGAGCGTGCCCCAGATTGTGCTGATACTTTTGTTGATTTTTATAGTGTAAAAATGGGTTCTTGGAGGAGGCTTGGTAGTTCTCCTTATGACAATAGTGTTCCTGAATGTGATTCTGGGAAGTTTCTAAATGGTGCTTTGCATTAGTTGGCTAGGAGTAAGAGTCCAGGTAATTCATCTGTTATTGGTGCATTCAATTGGGCCCCCCTTTCTTGGTTATATGGAGAACATTGTGTTCAACATTCATGTGGTTCTTGAAGACTGCCTTTGTATGGTCAACGACGAATTTGGAGGTCTGATTGATTTTTGGTTGATGGAGTATGGCGTTGGAGAGTCATGGACCAAATTTAGTGTATATGGAACTGAAAGGTATGTTGTAAAACCTCTTTGCCCAATTGGGGATGAAGAATATGTTACTCGATGGCAACAAACTGATGGTGCAAAACTTGAAACAGATAACATACAGGTCTATGGTGATTGATGGACAATCAGCTATGTTTGAAGATGGGGTGAGCTTTAGAGAGAGCCTTCACCTAATGGTTGGAAAGTACAGCATAGTTCTTGGACTCAAGATTAAAGCTTTGGAGCCACATATAGGTAAGCTTTGAACTAATTTCTTCTTGAAGATTTATGTGATTGAAAATGAGAATGTAGTCTAATATTCCTAAAAGGGAAAGGTTTCATTCTTGGCCGTGAGAGTTGAGATTCTTTTATATAGTGGCTGTGACAATTCGGGAATACAAACCAGTCTTGCCTTCCTCCTTTGTCTGCAGCTATATGGAGGTCATTATCGAAAATCTTGGAAAGGAGAAAGATATAAAATCAGAAGAAGAAGTTTAGTAGACAGTTGCTTATTAAGTAGATGTAGTACATAGCTTCTGCTTATGTAACCTTGAAGAGAAAGTTCCTGTTTCCAATGTCCGTTTCTAGATAGAACCTTGAAGATTTCATCCAACTGATACATCCGGTAACAAAGTGGAGAAAAGCTTTTTGAGCACTTACAAACATAACTGATGATTTACCATCTTGATCCCACTTTGCTGTTGTTATTTTGTAATCTGTGTTTTAAGATATTGTCAAGTTGCCATCCTTTGACAATCCTTCCGTTTGTACTGAACCAAACCATTTTTCACCCTTAATAATGGATGTTGGTTCCTGATTTGACAAAATCTGTTAAAAAAAATTGTATCGCTTAGAATTACATGGACCTATATGTATTGGAATTACTTCCCAATTTGCAAAAACGGTAGCTTTTTAGTCATGTAATCAAGATCTTGGTTCACCAGCAAGGCAAAAATTTTCATCTTGCTGTCAGAAAAAAAAAAAGTGCATGAAGACTGGCACAAGAAGACTGGTCATTGTGGCCTGGCTGGATTTTTAAGTTGTGCATTGCAAGATTTCGAAAGTGCACATGCCTCTTTAACCTCAAACACTGTTGCCCTCTCTCTTTTAATTTTTTTATGTGCAAACTTTAACCTTACAGGCATACATCTTGCCCTATTTGGCAGGTTTGTTCTTCCTAAAATCTCATCTGCATGAATCTTAAAGATTTAACTGAAGATGCAGCATTTGTTGTGTCACAATTGTCCCCGGAATATGAACTGCAGTGGAAGTTTGGCTGATGCTGCTGGTCTTGAAGTTTTCGCCTGTGGAATTTAATAGGCAACACAACAAGGGAGCTCAAAGCGAGTGTTGAATTGATGAAGCAAGGATGAATATGTTTAACTTAACATTTTGTAGTTTTTAAGCCTTTAATCAGCTCCAGAATACGAATTTTTCAGTTTTATTGTGCTTTGCTATATGGTACTTTGTTTTCCTATTTCAGTTTTGTTCTCAAAGCCAGGCCTTGAACTGGAAGAAATTAGCAATATTACTTTTGTTTTAATTGCTAACACATATACTGTCTATCTTGCACTTCAATATTCCATATTTACCTATAAATTGAATATAATTTGAACATTTCATTTCCGCCCTCCCCATTAAGGCTCACATCACATCCACACCCCACCCAAGTATATCCTTATTGAACTTCTCTAAAGAGTTTTGTAATTTGTTGATAAAACTCTTATATACATTTGGTGTAAAATTAGAATTCAACCTATGGAAAATTGCAATTTATAAGAATACCCTGATTAGGAAAATGAGGAAAAGAAAAGTGATTGTTGTTTCCATAACCATAAGAATCTCTCGGCCTTTGTTAGAAGCCTCAGGGAGGTGTATATAAATTTTGGAAAATTGCAATTTATAAGAATACTCTGATTAGGAAAATGAGGAAAGAAAAGTGATTGTTGTTTCTGTAACCATAAAAATCTCTCGGCCTTTGTTAGAAGCCTCAGGGTGTATGTCTAATGCATTTTACAGGTGAGTTTGCATTTCTTTTCTTGATGTTGCATTGTATAATGCAATGAGTCTAGGCGCAACTAGGATAAGGAGCTCAAAAAAGGCAATTCTCTCCCCCCTTTTACAAAAACATCATTTGCTGTAAGGGATTGGTGTTCATTAAGGTTTATAACTTTGAAATTAAGTTCTTGTTCTCAGCAAAAGTAAAATATTTTTCATTGTAATATTGGTAATAACTCTATTTCGTAGAGTTATTTTGTACTTTCTTAGTTTTGGAGTCTTTTATGTGGATTTAGTTAGTTTATGAATAGAAAATTATAAAATCTTGTTAAGTGTAATTTTATTTGTTTTTATCTCACTTTAGTGTCTTTGTTTCTTTGTGTTAGGTAATCTCCTGAATTGATTGATTCTTGGATGAAAGGCAACGCTTGAGAGAAGATTGGAGGCAATTTTGGAGTCAAAAAGTGCATAAAAAGTTGAATGGAAATTTCTAGACAGAATGAACTTTTGCCTAGGCAATTGGTTGACTGATGTAGATCCAAAACTTCTCTAAAACCCAGCTCTGGACAACTTCTTATTCTCCAATTTCACTCTCATGGAATTTGAATCTTGTAGATTTCTAAAGGGACCGAAAAGTCTGAAACACTTCACTGCACCTCAGTTTTGTTTCCAGAAAGCTGCCAGAGTTACTCCTCTTCTGTGATGTGGACAGATTCTTGATTAGAGCAGCCACAGATCAAGCAGTGTGATTCATTTTGATTCTGAGGTTCTGTTCTCATTCCCTTCTGCGAGCTTCTTTACTTTCATTGGGCTTTCTCATGTGCTTCCTCTATATAAACTGGGAGCTATGATTTGTAATGTGTTGATGCGCTTGATTCTCTGAGAGCCAAAGGAAGTGAGTATATTCATTCTGAACTGCATTATTAGACCTTAACCTTATATGTTTTTTATCGGTGATTAGCAGCAGAATCCTACTGTAGATTTCATAATCATATAATATATATATATATGTGTACATAAAGTTTAGAACATGGATGGCATCAGTGATCTTGTTAATGTTGTAACATGTCTGTTTTTGTATAGATGAATTTTATGTGTGAGTTGCAGCTTTGTACGATTCAGAAAAATGTCATTAATGAATAAAGAATCACATAATTATCCGGTGAGCTTTCATTGCACAATCAATAAATTGGTTTATTTCTTAGATTCTGGCCTCTCTGCTGTGTTCTTAGGTTTTGGCATTTAGATTTTTTGCAACAATCATTTTGGGAAGCAGAGTGCTTAAATTGAAAAATCAATATTCCTGTGCCTTTAGCAGCTCATCTAACTGACTCCTTTGATCCTGTATGCTCTTTCTTCTTGTTGCAATTTCCTTCTCCAGATTTCATTTGATGAGGAATTAATAAGTTTTATCCGATAACAGAAAATCCATGACTAGAGGAGTTATTATGTGATCAAAGTCTTTATCTTTTTTGATTTCCTTTTTGCAGCAGCTTTTAGAAAATACGGAATTTCTCCTTGAATATGGAACAATGATTATAAAGAAAGTATTTTATACCCTATATACATGTGTGAGAATGTGTTAAGTCTGCTTCATATTCTTTTATGTTCTGTAGTTAGATTTTCTACCGAAAGTCATCATAGATCCTTATATGGTAATGTATCTATGATAATGGCTAGAAAGTCATTTTGAGGACAAATCTCTTCTCTCAAATGAAATCATTCAATCTAAATTTGTTCATATAATTAAAGTAAATATTTGATAATTCAATTCTATTTATATTTATTCAATAAAATTTACTTTCTCATATTAATAAATGAAGGTCAAAGTGTAATATATACATCATTTGCCTTTTCAAAATTTGAAAAAAGCATAAGTGAAATTACATTTTTGTATTGTCTCCACCATCAATTAATATCAATTTTACCTTATTTAATATAAGGGGTATTAAAACAATCATTACCTTAGTTAAACATCATCTGTTTTGAAACTTAGGGTAAATTGCGGGGGTTTTGCTATCGATTTCCAATCAATCAAGATTTGTTTCTTTCTCGGTCAAAATTCAGTTCAGTGCATTGCAGAGAAGTCATGGCAAATTCTGCTTCGAGACTTCCCCAAGAAATCATCACGGAGATACTCTTATGTCTCCCTACAAAATCCATAGGTCAATTTAGGTGTGTATCGAAGCCATGGGGTGCTCTACTCTGCAACCCAGAATTTGTCAAGAACCACCTAATTACGCATACCCATGATCAAGAAAAACTACTCCTGCTCTCTGACTCTCACTCTCTGTTCACGTTAACTTTCGGCACCACGACCATCGGTGGGACTGATGGTTTTCTGAAAAAGCTCAATCTTTTGGGGTGTGAAGACAAGTGGGAGAAAGTGATAGGTTCTTGCAATGGTTTGGGTTTGGTTGAAGATGATGATCGTAGTTACTATTTGATAAATCCTACAACTCTGGAGCATGTGAAGTTACCGAAATCTCCTGTGGCTCTTGATCCGCTTATCAATTTTACCATGGATGGCTTTGGGTATGATAGCATTAACGATGATTACAAAATACTCAACCTTTGTTATTACACAGGTGATGAGGATGATCCAAATACTTCAGTTGATGTTTATAGTGTAAAAATGGGTTCTTGGAGGAGGCTTGATAAGTCTCCTTATTACCATGCTCTTCATCAATTTGATTCTGGGAAGCTTCTAAATGGTGCTTTACATTGGTTGGGCAATAGTAAGAGTCGAGATTTTTCACCTCTTATTGCTGCATTCAATTTATCTAATGAGGTATTTGAGGAATTGTCACCTCCAGCTACTCTTGATGAGGAGCACTTTATGTATACCAAGCTTGTGGTTCTTGGAGGATGCCTTTGTATGGTTGATGATCACTTTGGTGATCATATTGATGTTTGGTTGATGAAAGAGTATGGCATTGCAGAGTCCTGGACCAAATTTAGTTTATATGGAATTAAATATAATGATTCAAAACCTCTTTGCTCACTTGGGGATGAAGAATATGCAATACTAGATGGATACAATCTGTTCGTGCATAACTTGAAACAGAAAACATCCAGGACTATGATGATTGATGGTCAATCAGCTATGTTCGATGATGGGGTGACGTTTGTTGAGAGCCTTGTTTCACCTGAATTCAATGGTTGGAATGTACAAAATGGTTCTCAGGCTCAAGAGTGAAGCTTTGGAGCCACATATAGGTAAGCTTTGGACTAATTTCTTCTTCAAGATTTTTGAACAATTGGATCAACTTTTTAAGGAGAATTGTGATTGAAAATGAGAGTGTATAAACCCCTTAAAAGGAAAGTAGAAACAGAATCATTTTTTTGTTTTTATATTCTCTACAAAATCCTACAACTTAATAAGTCTAAGTGGGAGAATTCTTTTGGTTTCATTCTTGGTCGTGAAAGTTGAGATTCTTTAATATAGACTATGATGGATTCAAGAATACGAATCAGTCTTGCCTTGCTGCTTTATCTGCAACTATATGGAGCTCATTATCTCTAATCTTTTCCGGGAAAGGAGAAAGATATAAAGTCAGAAGAGAAGATGTTTAGTGGATAGTTAATTGCTTCTTAAGTGGATGTAGTACATAACTTAAGCGTAATCAATAATACTACACTATTAATGCCTTGGATCTATTGATCTTGTAATTCCTTTCCATTTTGCATGAGGGCAGCTTTTGTTCATGTTATCAAGGTCTTAGTTCCCCGGCAAGGCAACAATTTTCATTTCTTGCTTTCAGAATTATTAAATGTTCTGGGCATTATGATTTTACTCAACAGGGAAGGGGGTTTGAAGAAGATCCATATCCTTCTTTGATTCTGAAATCCTGCAACAAACCAGGATTTCAATCCATGCAATTGTGTATATAATTGTACAAATGTTGTTTCCTTTGATAGAGACTCTGATCATTGGTTCCTGTCTGAGTATTTTTCAAGTTGAACATTGCAAGATTTTGAAAGTGAACATGCCTCTTTAACATTAAATAACATGGTGCTCTCTCTTGTAATGTTTCTATGTGCAAACTTCAACCTTACAGGCATACCTGTCTTTCTCTTTGGCATATTTCTTCTTCCTAAAATCTCACAAGTCTTAAATATTTAACTAAAGATGCCGCATTTGCTGATTTTCTTTTTGATTGCCGGGTTGCAGTTTTGCTCTAATCGAACACATTCTGTGTCACAGTTGTGCTTGCAGGGTTGCATTGGAGAAGTTGTTTTACTGATGCTGCTACTGTCGAAGTTTTCACCTGTGGAACTTCATAGGCAACACAGTAAGGAGCTCAAAGCAAGTATTGGATGGATTGATGAAGCAAGGATGAATATGTTTGGCCTTATATTCTGTATCTTTTAAACCTTTAATCAGCTCCAGAATAGGAACTTTTCGGCTTTATTTTGTGTTTTTGTTTTATGATATCTGATTTTCCTATTTCAGAGTTACCAAACTTGTGAAGTAAAGATTGTTGTTTTGATATCTATCAGCCTCCATCATGAGTATATTCATTCTGAACTGCATTATCTGATTTTTCTGTGGAAACCTACTGTTGATTACGTAGTTGTGGATATTTACATAATGTTTAGAACTTGGATGGCATCTTTGATTTTGCTTATGTAGTGATGATATGTCTGTTTTTATATAGATGAATTTTCTCTTTGAATTGCAGCTCAATACTAATGTTCATTTTCTTAATATCAAATGATCAATCACATATAGAGTTGAGCTTGGATGCCCTATGGACCCCTTTATTTTCTAGTTTGCTTTCAGTTTTTTCCTAGTTGCTGCTGTCAGGGAAGAAAATCACCATTTGTTTGATCAAAAAATGCCTCTAGAATGAAAGGATCATGCCTTTCCATCATACATACATTAAGGGCATAACTGTTTTCTTCCCTGTATTGTGAAATCTTTTTCCTTGTTTGATATAAAGAAGACTGTCAGAAATAAAATGATAGGAAAATATTTCAGTGGCTTGATGACACAACTATCTGGTGAGCTTTCATTGCACAATTTTGTCTCTTCACTGTTGTGTTCTTAGTTGGGTATGGAGATTTTGTGGCAACAAGAATCTTTGGAAGTAGAGTGCTTTACTTGGCTAGGGAGAATACATTTACTTTCGTGTGAATTGCGTTACTTTTCTTCTCCTTGTTTGTCATTTTGTCAATTGGATTCAATATTACTGTCCCTTTTAGGAGCAAATATTATCTACCCCTTTGTTCTTGTATGCTCTTACTTCTCGTGTTTCAAATTCATTTTCCAGATTTCATTTGGTAAGAAGTTTTAGCCTATAATAGAAATAGAAACTCGACATTGCATAATAAAGCAGGGAATTGTTGGAATCATAAGTAGGATTTAGAGGAGTTTTATGTGATTATAAAGGTGAAGTCCTGATAGTCTTAAATCTTGGTAGTTTGGCATCATCTTTATCTTTGTGTTTCTATTTCCAGAAGGATTTTTGGTTGGTTGGTTGATCAGATCCCATTACTTTATTTACTTCCATTATTAAGTTGTGGAAACATGGTCCTTTTAACTTTCAAGTTTTACCTCTTCTTTGATGGCGTTGCTTAGCCTTTGTGGCTTCTAAATTTTAAGACATTTCATCACATTTTCTTTTTCTAAACTTCTTTGTCAGGGTTTTTTAGGACTTTCTTGAAGTCAGGCTTATATATGCTGGCTCTTAGCAAAGAATTAGTGTTGTGTAGGTAATCCTAATGACACAGAAACTGAAGCAGGACCTTTGAAAGAATAGGAAAGTCTATTTTGAGCCACAGCATTTTGGGCACAAAGTCCTCAACCCAAATTGTACCTATATTTGCGTTGTGAATGGAATATGGTTAAGATATCAGACAGAGGCACAATGGTTCTTTTACACGAAGGTTATCTTTTTTTCAGCACTCGGTATCCCTACCCTAGTTAGTCTAATCAAGATTCAGTTCAAATCGTGTTTGCAGAATCTAGTTCTTACTTGGAATAAGGCATAATTTAGGACTTTTTCAAAGTAAAGTCTACTAAAAAGTATTCTAAAAAGTGAATAGAAAAAGGGCTAGTATGAAGTGTTAAATACTTGGGCTTTAACGACGAGAAAGATCAAACAGATGGTACACAAAGTTACAAAATGTGACATTTTCAAGAAAACAGAAAAGCGGGCTAATCTATGCTGAATTACCACAACCCAGTATAAATATAACTATGGTTCACTGATTCTCTGCAAAGGTTTCTTGATTTTGGCCTTGGCATTTGGAAGAAGACCCCGTGAAGATCATGGGTAGCTGCTTATCCTGACAAATAATTATACTCCTCAAGAAGACAATCCTTACCTTCAAAATGAATAGTAGCTAGGTTGGCTCCATGTGCCGCATCACTTTAGACACAAGACTGAAAAACAACGAAGCTCAAATCTTTATGCATTCCCCTCTTCAAGAACATCATCTGCTATGGGGGGATATACAGCTGTTCATTCAAGAGTTATGTCTTTGGAGATAAGTTTCTTGAACAAGTTTGAATTTTCTAGAGAACTAGACTAAAAGAGACTGAAAAGTTTGAAATACTTCAGTAAACCTTAGTCTTGTATAGGAGTTTTAATTGATCAAAATCCTAATAAAACATAGTAATTTACAAAGTAATCTTAAATTCATCAAGATAATAGAAAAAACATGTTACATTTATTAAAACAAAAAACCCTTAAAAATCAAATCCACCATCAGCAAAACCAGTATCATATCCGGCATCATAAGCTGATGCATCAGAAATCATGTCTCCGATCAAAAGTCCCCCCAGGGCTCCTCCTAACAACCCAGCTCCTAATCCCAGTCCAAGCTTGTTCTTCTTAGGAGGCTGAGCCGCTTGTTGATATCCATACCCTTGTGGCGGGGGAGGATAGCCTCCGTATCCAGCCGGCGGCGGCGGAGGGTATCCACCGTACGGAGGTGGTGGTGGATATGCGTAACCATACCCACCTTGTGGCGGTGGAGGATAAGCAGTTTGTGGGTATGCTACCGGCACCGATGATGATGGAGGAGGATATGCTGCTCCGTCTTTAGGTGGTGGGTAAGTAGAATTTGCACTCGATGGTGGTGGGTATGCAGGCGGTGGATATACAGAGCTGGATCCCGGGCCGGCCATCGGGTGAGCAGGATAGGCAGTAACTGGTTCATCAGCTTTAACGGCAGCCGGTCCAGCGACTTTTTCCCCAAATTTATAAGAAAAGGTGAGTTGACCTTTGGGCTTCCCACTGGGTTTCCTCACCTGATAACTCACGAACTGCTGCGTCCCGTTGGCGCCCACCGGAGAATCAAGAAGTTCTTTAATGGGCACAATGACTTCTCCGATATCCTTATCACCTAAAGCCCGTTCACAACGAAGAGTGAAAACGAGGGTCAATCGGTTCTGGCGAGCAGCAGTTTCATCAACGGAAAACTTCATCGGAAATTTCCAAGAGGGACTGGTATCGCCGTCTTGATCTACAGGAGTCTTCTTCTTCTGCTTATCCTTATCACCGGCTATGTGAACGACGACATACACATCCATTCTGCTAATCAGATTGACTTTGTTCAGGTCTTTTGCCGACATAATCGTGATCTCTAACGTTCGATACTCCATCTTCTAAGGGCTGATCGGAGATTCAAGAAACAGAGAATTGAAGGCTGATCTTAGATTCAAGAAACAGGAAAAAAAATTTTAAGATTTTATTGATGGGATTAAATTGAGGGAAAGATACTGAAGTCGAAAGGTACATCCTTTGATATTTATAGGGAAAGTAAGGATACAAGCAAGGTTTAGGTCAGCAATTGACCAGAGATTGCTGGTGGCTTCCTCTGACGTGACCAGAAGTAACTATGGTTCATATCTTACGCGGCTTCTGGATTTTTCTTTGATTTTTTTTTTTTAATTTAATTTAATTCTTTGAAGCTTTGCCATTAAGACTAACTATATAAATATACCGTAATGTTATTGTGGATACAATTAAAATGTTATGAAAGAGATATCAAGTTATAATGAGTAGCTATTAAAAATTGAGTGAAAAATTTAAATTGATTAATTATTATGATATTTTATTTTGTGGTTAAAGTTAATTATAATATTTAATTTTTTTTAATCAAAGTAGCATTTATATTATTCATAAAGCTATTAGAGTGATACTTTCAGTTATTTGATGATAATTTTTTATCAAAATTAGTACCTATACTATTTATAAGCTGTCAAATTAATATCTAGAATGGGAAAAAAATTTTCAAAAAAATTGAGTTTTTAACTGAAAATTTGTAGTCAAGTGATCGGAAGTATCACTTTCTAAGATGGTAAATAGTATGTATATTAATTTAATTAAAAAAAAGATCAAGTATTACAGTTGAAATATCACTATGACTAATTTCTCAAAATTTAAATGCTTGTTTAAATTTTTTTATAAAAATTTATTTTTATATTTTAAAATTTGATCGAGTATACTTATAATTTATTTTATCTTTTTAAAGTTTTAATTAATAAAATATATTTTAAAAAATAATTTTTAATAAAAAAATTTAATTTTTTTAAAAACTATTTAAGTCTTTCATCTATTTTTTAACAATTACCTACTATAATTACAAATATACATGACTAATTAAATAAAAATATTTAATATTTCTTCAATTTGATAATTTGGAAAGATGTTTGGTAGAATAAGAGGTGGAAAATTAAGGAGAAGGCTAATTAAACTTTCTAAAGTTATACTTTTTAGGACAAAGGTTTTTTCATTTTTTTCAATTTTTTTTTTGTACAAATGATTCTCCCAATGGTTGTACTTTCTTTAACTACTTAAAGCAATTTAATTTTTAACTCACCACTTAGAAATGGAATATTCTCCAAATATTGGTAAAAAGGCATTTTCTTGGAGTGATATTTTCAAGACTTTTTTTTGAGTAGTTTAGTTTGAAGTTTGAACCATTCTCTGTGTGTGATTCCATTATTACATCATATGGGCCATCAAATGATTGAAAAAAGTTGCCCCTCGTAATCTCACCAAGAAAGTAATTATTTGAAAAAAGTTGCCCCTCATAATCGACTTGTTTGGATAAAATCTTAAGCTTATAACTTTTTAATCTAATCAGACACCATTTATTAAAAAATTTTTTATGGAAATTCAAATAAAATAATCGCCATCTCACTACTAGTTATTATATATATATATATATATATATAAAGTCCAATCTTACAATATTTATATTTTGATTATTGGTATTTATAACCTTAAATTTTTAATTAAGTTAAAATTAATAAACATTGAATTCTGAACAAATCAAAAGATGGCAATGTATCATGTTTATTATTACAAATTCTTGAAGTTAGAAAATAAATATTTAAGTTGGATGCTTTGACTTAAAATTTCAAAAAAAAAAAATTAATTAATTAAGTTGTTTGACTTTGATTATAATGTATCAATTAGATTTGTACCAAAAAGGAAGGGAGATGGGATAAAATAAAATAACATCTTAAACTCAAAAGAAAAATATCCTTTCAAAAAGGGGCCAAAAAAGGCCTAAAAGTAGAGAAGATTGAACTATCAAGTTGCCAACCATCTCACCAAATGGCAGCATCACTCCTTCCATTTGGATTCTCCTAAATTAGATATTTTGTTGGAAGCAAGTAGTGGTTCTTAAACAAGAATTTAATATAAATATATATATATATATATATATATATATATATATATATTGGCTTGAACAATTCTTTGTTGGTGGTGAAGCCATCAATCAATTCTATAAGGGCATCAGATGATAGAAAAGAGAGATTGCCCACCACAAAGACAGCTTTCTTAGTCAATGGTGACTACAAATTTGTCTAAGTCTCATGGGGAACTCTTTCTTTTTTTTTCCTTTTGTTCTAGAATATGGGAATTTAATTTCTCTATGTTTAGTACCTTCAAGAATCAGAATCCAAAGGAGATATTCCTATTTCTTTTATTTTATGCAAATCCATCAAATCAGCCAGGAGAGGGTAACCCTTCCTATATCTCCACTCTATTTACCCACGGTCTTGAACTCTATATCTATCAGCTTGCTGTTTATTATTGAGATAGTAAGACTTTACTTTCACAAAACCTTAACTATAAATAAAGATATGCAAATCGATGAATCATTGAAATTAGTTCATAATTTCTTCTTTATCACTGATCTCAGAAATCAAAATCCTGTCCTTAGTTAGGTACCTAATGTTGATGATCAAAATGAAACACAAAACAACAATACTGTTTGTGAAGAGATCTTTCTATAAGATGTTAAATAACTGAATGATATAAAAGGGTAGCTTTTTAGTTGAACTAGAACATGTGCTGATAAGCATTTTTCAGTTCAGCCAAAAGGCCACCACAGTTTGAGAGGAGATTGATCAACTCATGTGAACTGTCATTGTTGGTAATGGCCTCAACTTCTTTGTGATGCTCGATGTTGATGTCTTCAGAGTCCCCTGAAGCAGACAAGTTCACGACAGAAAACTTCAAGTTATTCATCTCCGGAAGTTGGGGCGATGGCTGGACTAATGCGGGCATCGTTTCACCAACAAATAATTTGTTGTCACTCGAGAGTGAAGTTGATTGATTCACAATTTGTTCAAATGAATTGCCTGATTCATTCGAGTTGGGATACGAGGACTGCAGGTAGTAGTATCTTACTCCATTGATGCTGAACAGGTCGATGCTCTTGATGGCATGACGATATGCAGCTTCTGCAGAAGTTTTGCTTTGGAAAACAAGTTGGTATGTTGAAGATTTGTGGAAGAAACTAGTTGAGTATTCATCCACCGGACCAAAACTTGCAAATTTGGCTTTCACTTCTGAAGCTGATGGTAATTTGGTTCGAGGAGGGAACTTGATGGTTAGCATTCTTTCTTTAACATCTCCTTTCTGAGGTTGGGTTGATGAGCCTGATCCTAAACCAGTTTGTCTTTCACCACGGTTAGGACCGAACCTGGCCAAGTTCTTCAACTTGTTCATCCTCACTTTTCTTCCCCCCAAGCCAAACTCTTCAAGATGACCTGTTATTCTGCTATTGTTACCAGCATTTGCCTGATCATTTGGGAAAATTTGTTCCTGTAATCCCTTAGAAGAACAAGAAATATTCCTGTGAGCATCACCTGGAAATGTCTTGGCTGGAATTGAAGATGAAATTTTCACATGATCAGAGATCATTCGAGCCTCTGGTGATGGAACTACAGGTGAACTAAGCTGACTTGAGTTGGCATGCTTTATTTGAAAGTCCTTTTCAGGTTGGGTTGATGAGCTTGATCCTATACCTGTTTGGTTTTCAACTTGGATTTGCCCCAAGCCCTTCTGGTTAGCACCACACCTGGCCAAGTGCTTCAACTTGTTCATCCTCACTGGTCTCCCCGCCAAGCCAAATTCTTCAAGAAGACCTGGTATTCTGCAATTGTTACCAGCATTTGCCTGACCATTTGGGCCAATTTGTTCCATTAATCCCTTAGAAGAACATGAAATATTCCTTTGAGCATCACCTGGAAATGCCTTGGCTGGAATTGAAGATGAAATTTTCACATGATCAGAGATCATTTGAGCCTCCGATGATGGAACTACTAGTGAACTAAACTGACTTGGGTTGGCATGCTTTATTTGAGACTCCTTTTGAGGTTGGGTTGATGAGCCTGATCCTATACCTGTTTGGTTCTCAACTTGGATTTGCCCCAAGCCCTTCTGGTTAGCACCAGACCTGGCCAAGTGCTTCAACTTGTTCATCCTCACTGGTCTCCCCACCAAGCCAAACTCTTCAAGAAGACCTGGTATTCTGCAATTGTTATGAGCATTTGCCTGACCATTTGAGCCAATTTGTTCCTGTAATCCCTTAGAAGAACATGAAATATTCATGTCTGGACATGTCTTGGCCGGAATTGAAGATGAAATTTTCACATGATCAGAGATCGGTTGACTCTCTAGTGATGGAACTACAGTTGAACCAAGCTGAATTGAGTTGGCATACTTTATTTGAGAGTAATTTAGAGGTTGGATTGATGAGCCTGATCCTATACCTGTTTGGTTTTCACCTTGGATTTGCCCTAAGTCCTTCTGATTAGCACCAAATCTGGCCAACTTGTACTTCAACTTGTTCGTCCCCACTGGTCTCCCCAAGCCAAACTCTTCCAAATGACCTGATATTGTGAAATTGTTACCAGCATTTGCCTGATCATATGGGCCAATTTGCTCCTGCAATCCCTTAGAACAACAAATTTTCTTGCAAGCATCACCTGGGCATGTCTTGGCTGGAATTGAAGATGAAACTTTCACATGATCAGAGATCTTTAGAGCCTCTGGTGATGGAACTACAGTTGAACTAAGCTGACTTGGGTTGGCAGGCTTTATTTGGGAGTCCTTTTGAGGTTGGGTTGATGAACCTGATCCTGTACCTGTTTGGCTTTCACCATGGATTTGCCCCAAGTCCTTCTTGTTAGCACCAAACCTAGCCAAGTACTTCAACTTGTTTATCCTTGCTGATCTTTTTCTTCTATTGTTACCAGCATTTAGAAGATCACTTGGCCCAAATTGTTCCTGTAATCCCTTATAAGAAGAATAAATGTTCTTGGAAGCATTAGCTGGACAAGTCTGAAATGGAATTGATGGAAGAACAGCTGAACTGTGCTGACTTGAGTTTTTAGGAAACGGTTGTGCAAAACAGTTGGTTCTCCCTTCAGCTTCAACTTCTGGGAAACCAGATTGAGCTACAAAGATTACAAAGTGACAATTATTAGATAAAAGAAATGGCATCGCTGAAGCAAACTTGAATGCCAAAGACTTCCAATAGAAAGTAATATTCAAGATGTTTATAGCAAACTTTTAGTTTACCTTGAGAAGCCGTTTCATTATCTTTTGAAATCCCTACAAGGAATTCAGGGCTTATGTGTATAGAATCCTGGGGATGGACCTCATCAAACTCCTTAACTACTGCCTTCCGATAAGCAGAAAGATTGGCTACGTTCTTTATCCAATATGGATTCTTTCTCTCATTTTTCTTTGGGATCAATGCCAAGTGCTTCAAGAAATTAATGATCTCTTGTGGATGAAAAGCTTCTCTTGCCTTCTGAAGCTGCTCAACAGAAGTTCCTTCAATCATCATAGGCTGGAGATTGGAATTTTTCTGGCAAGGACAAACCAAGCCAAGTGCTACTCTTCTTTTGATTTCAGCTATCGCTTCCGTTACAGCAGTCAAGAAATCTTGAACGTCTGTTTGCCAAATATTCTGATCGAAGTACATATTAAAAGGAATAACCTCCCTAGGAGTAAGCCAACCAAAGGTGTAATCTCCATAGAAATAAACCAGTATACAATCCTCCCTCTTACTGCCTTGAACTGAAGGTGATGCTAATGCTTCATCAAATATCTGTCCAGGCCACCACGGATACGATTTCACCCTTCCCCACACCAAATCACCAATATCAAATCCACTATTACTTGAATCTTGAAGGCTTTCCTTCCTCAATCGATCAAGCATCTCAATTGCAATTCCTTCATCCAACACAAGATCAAGCATATCATAATCTTGAACATTGGTGGAGGTTTCTAAATTTGCTGCCACATTTTTAGAGATAACACGGTTTGCAGCTGAACGAACTTTGTTATTCAAAGCCCTTAGTTTAACTCTACTATACAAATCAATTGAATGATCAGTGCCAGCATCATTAATATCATAAGGCCCCATCACTTTGATTCAGAAGATTCTCTGATAGATGAGTTTCTGCTAAACCTGCTTTGAATTGCAACAGGAAATACATTACGTCAAATCAAAATCAAGAATACCCCACACAAATAATAATCTGCTAGGGCTTTATCAATATTGTTCATAGTACCCAAACAAACACCAACTTCCAACAGAAATAGAGCGCCAGCCATAATAAGCTAAAACCATTGTAATCAAGAAAAAATAAATAAGTGCAAACACCGAGACTCAATGCCAGATATTTCCAAATACTTCTCTGATCCTTTCTCCTGACATACCATAGAGGGGGGAAAATTGTAAAATAAATAAATAAAAATAGAAAAAATAACAAACTGGGATGCTCAACTTTTACCAACACTCCCAAGATCGAATCTCTTTATCTGGCAAAGAACACAGTAGAATCCTATTCATGGGATAACTGTTGCTTGTAAAATAAACTACTCAATTTATCCTTTCATTTGCACTCTTGGAGCAAAAGTGGGGGGAAAAAGTTCTAAACCCCGCCCCCAACTAATCAAAAGGGAAAAAGAAAATCACTGCCAGACATTGCCAGATACTTCTCTGATCTTTGTTCTGAAAATAAATTTTTTTAAAAAAAAAAAAAAGTCAAAGAAAAAAAAACTGGGGAAAATAAGCAAAAATAAAACCTGTGACTTTCGCAAACAACCCAAAGATTTGAAACTCTTTAACAAGAAAAAAAGGCAGAGTCAAATCCTATTCCATTATCCTGTCAAACCAGAAAAAACACATGAAGAAAATCAACCCAAACCGCAGAAAAAAGGAAAGCAGCACATGGAACGTGATCATGCAGATACGGGTTGATCATGAGAAACCAAAACCAAAAAGAATCGAACAAACTTCAAAAGGAAAACTAAACTCACTGCTCTCTGAAATCGTTTCTCCTGCTCTCGGTTGTAACCAGAAACCAGAAACTCTAAGAAATGAGAACAAGAAGAAGAGCTTTGGAATTACATAAAAACAAGAACAGCCCACATAAGAGATTATTTGTAGGGTACAAAAAGAGACTAAGGAGACATCAACAGCAGATTCTTGTTTGCCGGACCATTTTCCATATTAGGAAATAAAGGACGAAGGGACGTTGGTCTGTGCCTCGGGAAATCTGGAGGTCTCTGTTTCTCTGTAGTGTCCAGCCGGAAAGAAGTACATGTACGAGGAGAGTCCTTTTCATCAATATATTTCCCGATGGGGTGAAGGGTAAAATAGTCATTTAACATGTCAAAAAATTTCAAACTTTTATTTTAGGAATAGTTAATTTTTCCCCATTTTATCATTTGATTTCTTTATGTGTAGTGTTGAAAAAAAAGAATACAAAAGATTTATTAACAGTCAATAAATTTCTTTTCTTAGATTGAAAAGAAAAGAAGAGGATATGAAACAGCTATAAGAAATGTAAAGAATGAGACTATTGAAACTAGCATATATATATATATATATTTATATTTATATAGGGAGATGCTATTATGGGCTACGTAACTCAAATTAATTTGAGCTTATGTTAAGTTTTTAACGGTCAAAGTTAACGGTTAATTGTCTTTTTTTTTAAGAAAAAAATAAATTGTTCTATAAAAAATTTTTTTAAAAAAAAATATTTTATAAACTAAATCCTAAAAAGATAAACTAAACCCTAGAGGTACTTGATTAATTTTTATTATTATTTTAAAAAAAAAATTATAATTGACTATTAACTTTGATCGTTAAAAACTTAACTGAATCTCAAAAATAATTTGAGCTCCGTTGTCCATAATAGTATTTCTGTATATATATATATATATATATTTATTTATTTATTTATTTATATATATACATACTGGATAGTCTTTGTATATAACTTTTGGGCAACTTTCTCTAGAATTAAGAGATCCATTTGAAGAACATGGGACTAGTTGAACAAGAATCTCAATATTAATATTATTAGGCTTATTACTTCAATTGAGATAATGTATGATAGTTTTAGTTTAGCTTTTATTTTGGATGAAAAAGGAGTTCAATAGTTACCATCAAAAATTCATTGAAAACGACAAAACAAATTATTTCTTTTATAACTGTCGTCAAACAATTTCTTTCAAATCCTTTCCAAGTAACGTTCATCCACTGACTTTATTAAGAACGGACAAAGGACAAATTAGATTATTTCTGACTTTCATCCACAAACTCCATTAAATTCTCTGTAACACTCACTGAAATTGTTACCTCCTCTTTCAACAAACTTGAAATCATGTTCTAAACTTTACACCCTACATCCGGAATTAAATGTTCATATTTCTATTTTGAGTTATACAGAAATGAATGTATCATTTAATAAATTAGTTAAAATTTTGTGAAGAAATTGATATTGTTAAGTTTAAAATGAATTAAATCAACTAATTTTCTTAAAAGTTGTCCAAGTCAAAACGAGATATTCAATTCGGAAAGATATTTAAAATAATTCATGCAAAGTTAGATCCTTTATGACTTCCATTATGATATCTTTCCTTACTAAACTTGAACTCTAAACCACTTTCAAGGAGACGGTAAAAAATTTACTATTAGTCAAGTTCTTGATTCTTATATTTCTTCTTCCTTTTTTTTTTTTTTTTACTTGAAATAAATACTTTTTTTGTTTGAAATTAAATGTCTCAATTTAATTTATATGTATTTTTTAAAAAAAAAATATTTGATTTATTTTATTTTGATATTACAAGTTATTTTTTCTAATAAAGATTTAACTAAATTAAAAAATAAGATATTAAATGACTACTATATTTATTTCTTTGAGATGCAAAAAATTTCATTAGGTTTTGGGCCTATGGCTTTACAGTGTGTTGAATGTTCTCTTCTTGGGCTTTCACAATCCATGGCAGGAAAAGGATTAGGAATTACAACCCATTGGGCTCATATTATGGAAACTATTGCTTGTGTTTGTGTTTTGTAAAAATAAAAATAAAAATAAAAATAAAACGTACATTATTACACTATTATTAGAATAATAATAGTTAAAAATATATAAAATTCATATTTGAATAACACCTTTTTATCTTTTTACATTTTTTATAGAGCCTTTAGCCGCTATTGTGGATGGGCATGGGCACAATTCAAAAAAATATTTGTATGATTTGAATTTAAGACTTATAATATAGGCGTTCATCATTTCATCTATTGAAATGTTTCGAATGGACATATTGAAATAATACTTGATATGTTATTATGAAAGGATTTAAGATTTTGAAATCTAGAAAGGACAAGTGATGGTAAGTGAGATTTAGTGGTAATTGTATAGGATTTTTTTAAGATCACAATATTTAAAAACTTATTCTACAAAAAAAAAATTGCACAGAACTCGAAGAAATAGGTGAATTGATAATAGAATTATTTTTAACACAATTAATGTTAATCCTTTATTATTGTAAATGTTATTCTTAAACTATTTGTTACCTTTTTCTATTATCTTTAAGCAACAAATTTAATTATAATTATTAATTACTAGAGATGAATTTGAGTTCTTCTCACAATGTGTTTTCTTGTTGTGGGACATTACATTCTGCCTTTATCCCAATGTAATTGTAACATCTTTGACCATAGATTTTTATAGTGATGTTACTAGTCATATTCCAAAAGCATATGTGGGAAGGTGGGAGTCTACTAGACCAATGTGTAGTCATAAATTGTGTGTTACACTTTTATCCAAAACCTACTTGATCCTTTTTCCATATGATTCACATATAATGATATTTTGCTAATATATAAGATATACATTCAAGAATCACATATTATATCTTTAATATTTTCACCTTTGGTGTTATAACTTTTCTTGTTAAGGGTTTCATCTCACTTCTAAGATCTTATGAAAGATGTAAATCGAGGGATATGTCTCAATTGACTTGAGTTCAAAAATTTACCTATTAACTTTCGCTGACAAGGTCCAACCCTACACTAAGGGTAACTTTTGTTTGTTTAGATATCAGACATTTAATATCTTATCCTACATTTTAAAAGATTTATATTTCAAAAACTTGGATTATCGTACTATTAATTATACTAACAACAAAGATAAATTCTTAAGTTCTTTGAGGTCACATGGTTTTTTTTTTTTTTTGTACAAAATCAAAATTAGATTTTTAATTCCAGACAAACACAAGTAATATACGAAGTTGATTTATATTGCAATGCCTTTCAGAACAATATGAGGGTAACAACCTAAATTATTTACTAAAGGACTCTCTCTCACAAAGTTGGAACTTTGCTCCCACATCCATTCTTTACCCCCCCCCCCCCCTCTCTCGGATCTTCAATCCTTTTAGGACAAGTGCCAAAATATGCAACAAAGCATCCCTTCTTTTTCCTAGCCATCTTTATAAATTATAACTGCCTCTCATTGGATTGACACTTAATAATTGGTACCTTTTGTGTCCTATTAAAGTGGTAAACATTTTGTTCCATGAATAGTCATATGTAAGAAATAGAAAATCCTTCATATTTTATTATAATAATTATTATTATTATTTCTCAGGTTCTAATGCAAAATAATTTTTACTAATAATTAAAACAATTTAATTGTTTTTTTAATACTTACACAAAAACTTTAAAATAAAAAAAAATCTCTACACAACTTGTATAACCAAAAATCATATGAGCATGAGTGCGGGGAATTGATGAATTATGGCCACAAAACCCTCTATATGACATGCCAAGCACTTATTATCTCCTATAATTTCTGGTTTTAAGAGAAAAAAAAAAAAAGTTTCCATTTGCATTCCATTGCAAATTTGTCATTGATTTTTTTAAAAAACCAAAGAATTGAAGGGGAAAAAAGGACATTAATCTAACGCCTTTTTCTCCTTTAAGGACACCCCACTTAATAGAGTGATGATTAAGTAGATCATATGTTTTAAGTTTGAATCTCATAAATATCCTCGATTTATTCACAGATAACGTCGACACATCCACAAATAACGAATGCAGACTGAAAAATCAAATGTTTTAAATGTTCTAATATATGTTTGTATTACTTATAACCGTTCAATCTACTAAATAAAAAAATTGTAAATCTCGTCTTAAAAATGTAAGGAAGAGACTCACTTTAATTGTATTTCATTAATTTATGTTTATGTTAAATATTTAATTTCATTAAATCTAAGTAGATTTCAAATAAAACTTTATTTATTTATTAACATTTAATACTAAGATATTATTAAATTCATTTTCTATTACTTCCTCCGTTACTAAATACAAGTCATCATCCGTCTTTTTTGCAAAACTAATTTAACCTTACTTTTCTTAAAATGCCTTCTCATCCCGCTTTTTTTTTAAAAAAAAAAAAATCTATATAGCATTTCAATATGTTACTATAAAGGTAATGTGGAAAAAAAAAACACTTTTAAATATCTAATTAAGTAACAATAATATTTTTGGATCTTCTAGCCATTTTTCTATATTATCTTATACACTATCAATAATAAATATATATATGCATATATATATATATATATATCTATACTTTTGTAGGTATATTTTATTAATAAATATATTAAATTATAAGGATATTTTATCTAAATATGATAATATATTAATATTTTATTTCATAGTGTAAAAATGTTAGAAGAAGGACTAAAATACTCAAAGCCACAATGATAACAAATAATTAATTAGTGGCAAGAAAAAAATTTACTAAAATAATTTATATCTATATTTAAAAAAAAAAAGAAAAAGAAATTCTTGAATTGTTTATCATCCTTCCTATACTGGAGATTAGGCGGTCAAAGAATCACAGCTTTTAGAAAGCTCCCAAATTGATTTCTCGTGACATAATTCCCACCAAAGAACAGAATCCAACTTTCCTTAACAATTGTTCAGGCCTGAGAACCCAAACCTCCAAAGCCCAAAGAAGGAGGAAATAGCGGTGGAAAACGGGGAAGAAAGAGATCAAGATAGGCTTGCAACGGATCATTTTAATGCATTAAAGCGAAAGATTCTTTAAGATATACATAAAAAATTGTATTTCTCGTGTTTGTTTATGTTTGTGGTGGGCTTATGCAGATGTGTTGGTTTTGATTCTTGATATTGTCAATGGCAGCTCCCTCTTTCTTTCCCCTTATTCTTTGTACAGGTAACTTGGCGGAAAAAAAGGTTTATTTTTGTGTTTCTGGAGTGGGTTTTGATTTTATTGCAAGATTTTTGGACATCCTAGTATGAGCCCCCGATTTTTTCTTTTGTTTCAAATACAAAGCAGTTTCTTTTTTTTTTTTTTGAGTTCTTGGTCCTCGATATCTGCCTCGATGTTAATTTCAAATTTTTTATCAAGAGAGGATAACTATGCTTAGGTTTACTACTAGTTATAAGGATTTAAGTGGGTTAAGCTACGAGTTTGCTTATAAAGATGGGTTTGTTGCAGGCTGTTTTAGTCTTTAGGGGGAATGGAAGAGCCGGGGGAGCTCAAGACTGCACTCATTAATGCCACTGCCGGGGCCATTTCTGGTGGCATCTCGAGGACAGTAACCTCGCCGCTTGATGTTATTAAGATTAGATTTCAGGTTGGTTTTAATGTTGAATGGCTTCCACCAAATTTAAGATATGTAATCTAAGTTGGTGATTATTAGGTTTTGCTGACGTTCATTTGACTTTAATATTGGAATATAGCCTCCAATAGGATTGTATAGAGTTAAGTCTCTAACCCTGTTATTTTTTGGTCTTGTAGACAACGGATGGTATTTCACCTTTAATGTCATGTTGAAGTTGTAACAATTTTCTGCTCAAATTTGGTTTTTGAGTTCCTTGAGTCATGGGATGCTTGGAAACCAAAGTATTGTTTACTTGTCAAGTTTGTCTGCACAAAACTTTCATGTGCAACACTTAATATAATTGGAATGTTTATAACTCAAACAACTAATTGGCTTCTTAATGTGGATGCATTGTATTTGTGGTTCACAAAAGAACGCTTAAGGATTGCCTTGTTGAAAGAGGTTCTTCCCATTAGCTAAAGGGCATGGGAAATTTGTTTAGATTGTGAGCTTCACTTTTTTGTCTACACTTGCATTATGTTTGGTGGACTATCTACTTGTGACACAAGAATCACCATCATTTGACCGTACTCAAGAATATATTCAAAGAAGTCTAGACTCAAGCCGTAAGGAGCATAATTTATAGAGTTTTTCTGCAAACTCATTTGCGCTTAACTTGTTAAGAATTCCCTATAATCTAGGCCTTAATTTTTAGTCCTTTGATTATTTATCTTTCTATTTTATCCTTCATAATACCTGCTTGATTATTTGAAAACTTCTTTAGATACTTATGATTTCCGCTTGGGGGTGTGTATACGTGGTTTTGTTCCGTTTATGCACATCTCTCCAGATAAAGATTGGTCAGTTATATTCCTCATATTGACAGGTCCAACTCGAGCCTACCACACATTGGGCCTTGCTTCACAGAAATTCATATGGACAATCAAAATATACTGGCATGTTGCAAGCCACTAAGGATATCTTCAGAGAGGAAGGTTTACCGGTATATTCTGCTCCCTGCTCAAGAAACTTGTGAATCTTGAAGATGTTTGATATGCAGGAATACTAAACTTTTTAATCCTCAAATTTGCAAAAATCATTGTTGGAAACAATTATAAACTTGGGATTCTTCGAAGTGTTAATCAGAAGATTACATCTATCAGTACAAGAGTTTTAGTTTTATTCAATTTGCTATTTAAGAGGGTTAGAGACAAATGATCTTGCTGTTGCCTCTCATATTATTAGTTTGCAAATTTTAAAATGTACCCTCATTCTTGTTATCAGGGTTTCTGGAGAGGGAATGTCCCGGCATTACTCATGGTTATGCCATATACAGCAATTCAATTTACTGTGCTGCATAAATTGAAGACATTAGTATCTGGTTCTTCAAAGTCAGGTGTGTTCTGATCTTTTGCTTTCCTTAGTGACACAAATCATTGATATAAGATGCTCTTATTGCATTTACTTTTTCCAAAAGATTTTAACAATTGTGCCGATGGGCATCTTTTCCATGATTAACCTTGTCATTTCTTGTCTGATAGATTACCTCTTTCTCTTCTTTCTTGCAGAAGATCATATTCAACTAAGTCCTTATCTCTCATATGTCAGTGGGGCATTTGCAGGTTGTGCAGCAACCGTTGGGTCATATCCTTTTGACCTTCTAAGAACCATTTTAGCTTCTCAGGGAGAGCCAAAGGTATTCTTGTGGAGAATAAGAAGTTAATTTGCATATCTATAATTTACATATTCTCTCAAACTGTTTCTGTTTATTATATTAGCCCATTTGGTTCTTTTTTGGTTTTGTTAGGGGGTTTCTTCAATAAAATTGATGTCTTTCTGCTGAAATCCCTTGATGCATAAAACTTCTTTGATGGCTGATTATGAAAATAACCCTTTGTCTATGCTTTAGAGCCTTTCAATCCTGAAGTTTACAATTCTGGTACCGCGTATATGGTTCCAGTCACCTATTGACTTTTGTCCTCATACATGTAGATTTGATTTGCTTTTCAAATACCCTCTTCTAATGAAGATAATTGTGGAGCTAACAGTTACGCACTCTATTCAGGTTTATCCGAACATGAGGTCTGCATTTGTTAGTATTCTTAGAAATCGTGGTTTCCAAGGACTATATGCTGGGTTAACTCCCACACTAATTGAAATTGTTCCTTATGCTGGGTTGCAATTTGGAACTTACGATACATTCAAGCGCTGGACACTGGTAAGCTGTTAATCTTGTTATCATCCCATTGGGAAATTCTCTAATCTTGTTATGAGATGGTTAATATTCTTATACTTGAAACTTGATTCAGTTAATGACTAACAAGACTTTGTTTCTCGTGTCTTTCAGGCTTGGAATAGGTACAACTCTTCTAATGCAAATGAAGCTGATGATGATTCCTTTTCAAGCTTCCAGCTTTTCTGTTGTGGGTTAGCTGCTGGGACATGTGCTAAGGCTGTCTGTCACCCACTTGATGTTGTCAAAAAGAGGTTTCAGGTAGATTTCCTTCCTACTCCCTCCATTCCAGAATAGTTCTTTTAAAGAAAATGTAAATTGGATAATAACTATTGTTCATGCTTATCCAAAAATTATTAATCAAGTTTTTTCAATTTTACCCTTACCTAACTCTCCACGTAGTTAATACTTAGGATGGTATCATCATTATCTGTATTCTGGAAAGGGAATTTTAGTGTATTTGTATTTAAAATCTCCTAAAACCAATGACTTCTTAAGTAATGTGCAAAACCTTAAATGCCACCTAATGTGGAATGGATTACTACTTATAAATCTTGCTCTTGTAGTGTTCTATCTGGAATTTCTGATGTTTTCTACCAATGCTCCTCTTTTACCATTTTGCTTTCTGCAGATTGAAGGCTTACAAAGGGATCCCAGATATGGAGCCCGAGTCGAGCATCGGGCATACAGGAATATGTTTGATGCGATATTCCGGATACTAACTGCAGAAGGTTGGCATGGACTTTATAAAGGAATTGTTCCATCAATAGTTAAAGCTGCACCTGCTGGTGCTGTAACATTTGTAGCATATGAATTTACATCAGATTGGTTGGAGGCCCTCTTGACTTGAAAGTTGAAGATCTAAATTATTTGTTCCTTTTTTCCTGTTGTTAGGAAGTTGGTTGTAATTCATTCTTTTTCTCTTACGCATTTTGACAGTACCCCAAAGAGGTCGAATACATGGGGTCAGTTTTGAAGTTTCTCATTCACAAGCCATTGTTTGTAGCTGTAGACATACGAAAACAAAAGGCCAATATGTTAAAAAGAGTTGCCAATAATAGAACAGTAATTTTCCCTATCAGTTTGGTCAAATATGTTTCATATTTTCATACTTTTCATGGAATACCTCGTGTTATTTCATTCTCATCAGGCAAAAGATCCATCTCATATACCAAAAATTGCAAAACAGAATGGATTACTGAGGTCAATATCAGTCATTGTTTCTTTTACTGATGGCTTCTGGCGGTAGGGATACATGCTGTAAGATCCTCTTCACTTCTGTGGAATCAAGTTGAAACTTTGTAGCAATCTGGTAAACATCCATAGGGCCATTGTAGTCGTCAGCCTTCCCTTGATAAAGAAGTATTATATGTCGGAGCTGTGCCACGTTTAAGGTTCCTGGAGGAGCTGGCCTTTCCTCGTACCGACTAGACTCAGAGGTTGTATTTCTCAGTTTTGGCAATGGCCTATTATACTTCTCCACCACAAATGCCTGTCATATAAGGGTTAAGATCAAAACCTGACCAGTTACGCATCCAAAGAATGTTTTATAGTGAGAAAACTGAATTTCGCAACCAGAGTGACAACAAATCAGGTTGACTATTCTAAGTCAGGCAAGAACATCAACCTATTTAATCAACAAGAAAAGAATAAGTTGAAGGTATTACTTCAGCCCAGGAGAAGTTATTAGTACAGTGGAGTTGTGTTCTCAACACTAGTGAGCTGTGCTACATGTTCTCGGCCTGACTCTAGGGGCCTAAATATGTGATTCTTGACTTCCTTCAACTACTCAATGACTCCCAAGAGAGAAAACAAGAAGGAAAATGAACCTTAACCAATTGATGTTACAGTCTGCATTGGATACCTGACCAGGACCTTGCAAAGATTCATTTGCTACCTCAGTAATTTATTTGTAAAGTAGGGCGAATTACACACCATATGACACCTCCAAATGTGGAGGAGATACTTTTGATGAACTTTTTTCTCCAGCTTGAATCAGATATTTATTCCAAGTCAAGTTGGTGGAATATGTAGTCATTGCAAACCACCAGCAATCAATGAGAACAAAATTGGAATCAAGAGTTATGCCAACAAAAATTCAGAGAGAATTGCAGGTCAAGTTTTATAAACAAACCTCACCCATCTCATATTTTCCTCCCGGCTTGGTACGAATTCTCCCCACCATTTGACTAAGCATAGCATCATACTGTTGATCTCGTTGTTCAAGTGCATTCTTGGCATTTAATTGTGGTGTGCTATCTAACCAAAGAAACAGATAAAAATATTTAAACTTGCATAAATCTCCATCTGGCAAAACATACATAGTCTAAACAGGTGAATAACATTCTTTTTATTATATCAAGCTGAATTGCATACTGAATTCAGAAGGACGATACTAATTAGCAATCTAGAGAGAGATAGCCAAAGACAGCCACTTTCCTAGGGGAGGAACTAAAACTTACATGCATTTCGGTGGAACACCAGGTTTTTTTCCAGTAGAGTCGAGAAATAAAATGCGTAATCAGGGATCTGGATGAATGTGACTAACCAATGGAAGCTAATCAATTACCTAGAGAACTAGATTTGAACAATGAGAACTAGATTTGAACAATAGGAACTGAAACAAAACCCAATCCTCTTCCTTCTGCCTTTTCCTTGAACAGATCACCATTTACTGTTTATGCATTAATTACCCATCACCAAAGAAACAGAACATAGTCTCACTCAGAACCCCCTCATAGAACAAAAACTTTGCTTGGATGGATGTAAAAATTTTCTCCCCCAGATATTTAGAGAAATATAAGGTGAAATAATACAAAAGAATTCGATCCCCAAGAACAAGAATAAAACAGAAAAGGAATAATAAATCATCTCCATTATCCCAAAGAATAAAATTGAAGTGCGAGAACGTTTATGACAAAAGCAGAAATTCACCACTTTCAAATTCAAGGTTCTAATTTTCGATTAAAACTTCAAATATGTTACCACCCACTGTCATAATACATCTATCAGCTTGAACCTTTTCTGAAAATGTGCTCAAACCACCATTTTATAAATTCAAAAAAATTGCTACCTCAACCATGAACACAAGCACATATATACATCAAATTATACACAAAACCAATTTAATTTAAAGACATAGACACAAATGCAAACAAAGATGTGCCCTTTAAGATGAAATTCCCAAGATTTTGAGAAACTAAACTGTACATAAAGCAACATTCACCACCTGCAGCTGGACTCGAGTTCTCCAATTGAACACTCTTCGGCGGTGGCCTTCCGTCGATGGGTTTCTTCAGCTTCGACGGCGCTGTATCCACTCTAGAATTTCCGATCTTTCCAGTTGCTCGGCGAAATGCCTGACCCATTTCTGCCTTCCTCACAACTCTTTCTCTCTCTAAACAGCAGTGTTCAGGCGCAATCGTCTAAATAAAGGGAACGCTTCCATTGTCTGGGAGGAAGAGAAGAACTGAAGTCGTAACGACTTTAGATTGCTTGGTTTTGGCATCTGCCGGCTGCGGTTGCTATTACGTGTCCATGACGTGGACTTGTAATCCAAGGTAATCGTTGGAAGTTGTGGCGCTTTCTAAACACATTTTGCCCCACCCTTCTAAAAGATTTACTATTTTTTTTTCGAATCAAATAACATGTTTAATTATAAACAAAAGGTTAAAGGTGTGATTGGATATAAAAACATATTTTCCATTAACGTGTAAAATATATATGCTTATTAAAGTTCATTTTTTATTAAAAAAAACTATTTCATCTTATATTAGATGGATGTTTTAATTCATGTTTGAATTAGATTTATCTTTTTTGAGCTTAAAATAAACTTCAATCTAAATGTACATTTTATAAAATAGAATGATATTATCTAAATGCATAATATATCCAAAACATCCTAAATCCTCAACTATAACTTAACCAAATAATAAAAAAAAATTCTATGTGAAAAGCATCTATGATGTGACTCTTCTTGTGATTTATAAAAGTAGAAACATAAGTAGAACGATGTCACACTCATTAAAATATTATAAAAGACAAATTTATTATGATTTGAAAATATAAAAAAAAATTGATGTTACATGTACTGATGAATTGTAAAAGACTAACTTATTACGAATTATAAATATAGAGAATAAATGGTATTATATGCATTAATTAATCATAAAGAACTTTCTAAATTTTGATATCAAGAACTCTTTAATGAAGGACACAAGTACTTAGAGCGGTACCAACTTGACAAATAGATAGAGCACTTCAGGCATAACTAGTCCTTGGAACATCTTGTTTAGGGTAGCACAGCTCCATGTGTAGGGTTTTTTTTTTTTCACTTATATAGAACCCGCAATCATTAATCTTAATACGTACAGGATCTAACTCAAAAGAATATTGACAGGATTCAAACTCAAAACTTATGATTTACATCCCCAACACTTCACACATATTGGGTATCCCGAATGGCCGTACATGTGTGGAATTGGGGTAACAAATCCACACTACAAATGGACAAGCATCGAAACACCATTTCGTTTAAGGTGATATTACACCATGCATGAAATTGGCACAACAAATCTCCACACTACAAAATGGACGGAGCATCGTAACACGGTCTCAATGTAACTACTTATACATATTGAGGAAAAAATATTAAAATATAAATTTAAAAAATAACATACCTTTATAACCTTCAATAAATATAAAGAATATTAAATATCATAATTATACATTAATAATTATAAAATAATTATATTTTTTCTTTAAAAAATTAAAAAAAAAACTATTAGATCTTCCCTTTGCATGGAATGGACAATGATGTTTCCTTAGGAAAAATTTCTTTTCCTTTGAAAAATTTAAAAGAATAGGATGGGAGAAAAAAAAAGATTATATAGATTCCTAAGTGGATAAGCCTTTCAAGATTTTTTTTTTTTTCAAAGTGGACTTTGTAAATTGAGACAGGGAAAGTAAAAAGGCCATTACATTTTCCTTTTATGGAATGGACAAACAAACCTCTAAAAGAAAACACAAAGGGCACAAACAAGTCATAATAAATGATGAAGTAAGGAATTTGATATTTATGGGGCTTGATTTGAATGTAGCAAAATGAGTTTATCCTTGTCACCAAGACACGAAATAGGAGAATTTCTATTGGAAAATATTCTGATGATCGAGTTAAAGAATATTTCTGGAGGATATTTACAGAAAAGAAAACTAAAAGAGAGTTTCAAAGCAAGCGAGGTGGAAAAGAATATAACTTACGTTCCTTTGTATGAAGTCATCTATTTATGATGTTTCTTAGTGACATTTTCGTTATTATGAGAGTGGTTCCAAGTGATTTTGTGATTATTTTAAAAGTATAGAGTACTTGTTTTGATCTAATCAGCCACCAAATTTATTCTTTGTAGATATTCTCGTTAAGAATACAAAAGAGATGCGATCATTTCTATAAAGAAAGCGTCTTCATAGAGTTGTTTTTATCCCATGAGTTCTCCTTTATCTTTGTCTACCAAGATAAAGATTTATCTCATTTGACCCTTAAAATTTTAAGACTTAGACCCATCTTTTAAACTCAGTCATTTGGACCTTCTTTTCGGTTGGTCCACTCAAAAATATTGAATTCTCATAGATGGACCTTCCCAACTCATTATATTCCGTTCAATAACATGAAAGTTTATTACTATCATACCTTAACAAATAGAAATGATCAAAGATAGAAAGAACCGCTGGCATGAGCCAATAACAACAGAAAACTACTGTTCTAGCATCTGATATTAAACATTTATCAATGAACCCTAAAAACTATTTCTGTGGAGCACATTCATAATGCTCAAATTCCAACACAGGGAAGGATTGTAAAAAAAAAGAAAAAAAAAGAAAAAAGAGAAAAGGGGTCTAAAGAACCAGGAATGAACATCAGTTTTGGCCAAAGGATCAAAATTTTCTATTTTTGGTTTCCTGTTTATGATCAGCAAGAAACCATCTCCACCTCCAGCTCCAATCAGTTTAGAGGGCAGAACTTGAAGGTCCATTTTCCTCTGGCAAGACCTGAACTTCAGGAGAGGAGTTTTTATCTTTACCCATAGTTCCGCTGTTTTCACTTCCTTCAGCCATGGATTCTACAGAATTGGAGCTGACTTCTGGAATTCCAGCCCCAGCCCGAGCAAGTCTTGAAGATTTAGAAGCCAAAGTCTCTCTTGGAATCTCTTCTTTAGTCTTCTTCCTCCTGCTGCTGACAGTCAAGTACCCGTTAGCAAGAGCTTCGAGGGCTCTTGTTGTTGGTGGCCTGTTTCTTGTGCTACGCCGTTGTGGATTCATGCTGGACTGCTGCTCGGCTCTAGTCATATCTAGAGACATATGGGATACATTTTCATTGCCTAAGTTCTTACTCTTGCCATCAGTCTCTTCTGTTACATCTGTCATGAGAATGTCAGTCTCAAAGTCCAAGGGCACTTGAGGTGGTATATTCAGATCAATCATTCTCTGACTTTGAGGGCCATCTTGACGTTCTGTGACAATGTGAGAAATATCGGGAGGAGCACAATCAACACTCCCAGATGGGCTGCTCCTTGATGAACCAGTTGTCAATGACAACTTATCCTGGGGTGAAACTGCACGAGGAGGAGAATTATGAGTGCCTAAGCTGCAAGAAGGCATCTCTGGTTCCAACCTTGGAAGTGCCACAGAGGGATTCCTGACATCATCGCTTATCTCTACCCGACTACAAGCAGTTAATCTCCGGCGCCTTTTAGAAGCTGGACCTTTGTTGTCTAAGTTGTCTTCTTTCATGCTTCGGCTCAGTTGGCGTTTTACCACGGTTTTTGGCTGCTTATCACCGTCAGCAAGCAAAGGTGAATGAGGAATGGAATCAGTCACTTGATGAACACCTTCCAGATTAGGAGAGTCCAAGTGCATCTCATGTTCTGCAGCCTCAACTTCAAGAGCTTTTCCATCAGAAACCAATTCCCCATTTAACAGACTATTTGAAGCTTTAGCATTATCGCTCTCAATCTTATCTGGTAAACCAGAATCTGATCCATCACCAGAGGCTTCAGAAGTCTCCTCATCACTGACGTCAACGCCATTTCTTGAATTACATGTGCTGGGAATTTCAAATGGCAAGCTTTTTAACTCCCTCACTTTATAAGGCTTTCCGTCTCCCAAGCTTGTATCAACCACTGTGAATTTCATTCCATCAGTTGTAGAATTTGGGGTCCGAGGTTGCAGATACTGCCGTCTTCTACTTGGTTCTGCTTCCATCTTGACGTCATTCCATTCTTCATTGTCAAGCAGAATCAGCCCGGGGTCAGATGCAATCTTACTCAAAACATCAGTAGGAGAATCAAAATACTGGCAGCCTCTCAATAGCTTCCTCGAAAACTTCTTCATACCAGGCACGAGAAAAACCAACACGTTCTTGGAAAGTCCAGCAAAAACTTGATCTGTTGGCTCCTCAGAATGCCATCCTTTTGCTAAGAGGCGGGGCCATACAGCTTCCCAAAACAAGTCATTAGATCTGCCTTTGCCCAATCTGTAGCCGCCAGTCAAAAACTCCACAATCTCAGAGGCAGTGAGTTTAGACCATCCTTTCCCTGTTGGTATCTCTCGACGGTTCTGAATGACATGAGTGGACCTTAGAGGCTCCAAGGCCATGCCTGTTAGGTCCTGCTTTCCTTTACCAATACCAACTGCTTCCACCAGTGCCCTCATCCCAACCATGGCTTTCAGAGAGAAGACATATTCTTCGAGTGATAACTTTCCTTCCCCAAATATCTTTGAGAGCTGACAAATAAGCAGAGTAAATCAATCAAAGGGGCGGCACTAGAAAAGCTAGCAGAGACCATGGGAATTATGCACCATAAAACTTTAGATGAAACAAGACACCAGAATTTTCCATACAATGTCAACAATTAAATGAAAAAAAATGTGCAACACAAAGCCATTGTGGATGATAGATATCCCTAGATTTTGGGGAATTTGAACTTTAGTTTATAATAATAATAATAATAATAATAATTTTTTAAAAAAGAACAGGTTTTCTTCAGAGAGAAGTGCGGGATGGGCAGTCCCAACAGATTTTTCTCAGAACAAGCAGGCTGGAACAAAATACAAACATGATCATGGAAAAAAAGAAAAAATCATAAAAGGTGCTAGTATGAGGATATAATTGACATGATTAATATTCAAAATAATTCCTGAACGAGGTCTTCAAATGATGCACAAGAAATTAACAAGATTTTAGCAATCTTACCCATATTTCTAGAACCAAATAACTTAATTAAAAGTGGGAAAATATCAAGTAATTGTTTATGAACTGGATTGCTAGAGCCTAACCTTTTGTTTTTTTTTTTTTTGGGAGGAGTAAACATCTGCCTTTCCACCACACAATACCTCCCATTAAAAAAAGCAATAAATAAATTAAAAAGAAGGAAAAAAAGGTAACTCCTGGATTAATGATCCATCAAAGAGAAGCTGCAATGTGAAATCCACAGGAAAATGGAAAAACTACGACGGCCATCAACAGAAGCAAACCTGGGGATCCAATACTAGAAGTAATATCCAAGTAAAAGATAAATCATAGACGTCTATTTCAAAATCAACAATTAAATCCAGTCTATCCTGGAAACTAGCACATGCATGCCTACTATGAAAGAAACAGATGAACAAGCAAGCTTAAGGTATTAACCTCCAATAAAGTAGGTTTGCTTTCTTCTGAAACACTTGGCAGTAAACGAGATAGCAATTCCTGCAGCCTCATCCCATTGAATAACTTTTGACCATATACACATCTCCTGCCCCTCATCTTTCGACAGTCGGACCATCTGCAGTACTCAGGGGACCGATAAAACTTCCCATAATAAAATGACAGTATATCTCCCTTCGTTTTACTTTCCACGAATCTTCCCAGTAGAACAAAGTTCTTCTCAAAGATATATAGTCCTAGGAGGAAACATGCCTTTTCAAAATCATTCCACGATTCACTGGCTGTTCCAGGGACTAAGGAAATGCCTGCTTCTCTTGACTCATGCAATTTCTTTTCTAAAGTTACCTCAGCTGATCCTCCTGATGTTGTCCCATTGTCCATTTTCACCTCTGGTCCACTTTCCTTCCTCGGAGGAATTTCTAATTTTTCTTGCTTCAGACATTCACTATCCAGACAGATCACCACCAAAGGTACAGGCCGACCCATCAAAAAGAAAAGACCAGTCGTTTCTGGACTCACTAGATGCTTAACATATCCCAACTTATCAAGTATTTGCGGGATTTGTACCTGATACTCCTCTCCAATTCGAGGAAGTATATCTGGCTTCCCAGAAACACCAAGCTGAATGGTTTCACCCTCTGGGGGTGAATGCTGAATTTGCATATCATCATCTTCCATCTGCCAAATAAATGTAAAAATCATTTCCATAAGGTGGAGATATGTATGTACATATATGCTAATGCCAACATGCAGATTCAGTTATTGAGAATTTATCTAAATAAAAGTTCAAGGCCAGAATTCCATAGTATTCAGTTGCAAATTACAAGAGCAAAGTGAATAATTCAATCAAAAGATAGATGATAAAATGAATACTGAGGAGAGCTCCAAATATAAGGGTTAAAGAAAAACAGATAGGACCAGGATCAGAGATATATTTTTATCAATGCAGAAAGAGAAGCTTGACAAGTCTTGCTTCAAGCCATTGTATTGAAACTTTACGTATATTTTAAAGCACAAACTGAAGATTTAGCACCGAGATTTACTGAAATTGGAGGAAAGAAACAGCACAACCCTTTTTAGTTTATGTATTCGCTACATATCATGCTAAAGAAAGGTTAAATTAGGATTATACCATTTTTGAAATTTTTGGTAACTTTATCCTAGCAGAGTCCACCTTTATCCTCTTGTCTTAGACTGTGAATATGAGATTTAAGTGTATATAATGCACAAAGAGAATCACAAAATAATTAGCATGAAAATCATAAACAGATAGGAACATCTTTACTCCTCAGAAGGTTTACCTGCAGAAAATAAATTCCCAATTTGGAAATCAACAAATATCAAACAGATGAGAACATTTCAAGTTAAAACCATCCAATGCATCCGCAAGATAATTCTATAGAATTTGAAGTACAAAGAACCAGAACTGTTCAACCATTAAAAAAGGAATAGAAAAAACAAAAACCGCCGAAGAGATATACCGAAAGAGAATTCAAGAAAATGCTGGGACATAAAATATCGAAAGAAATAACATAAACAGCTATTACAAAATCTAAGCACAAAAAATACCCAGAAAAATATCGGCAACTACAAGAACTCGAGCTCTGTGTTCGATACTACAACAAATTATCAAACCCCAGATCCATTTTCGACCATAAAAGAATCCCCACTTGTAAAAGAGCAAAAGAACTTTACCAAGAATTGAGAAAAAACCAACATTAAATCAACAAGAACCCAGTAAACCCAACTTTTCCCAGAACATAACAAAACCACATTCAAAGCTTATTAGAAACCGAAACCAAAAAAGAAGAAAAAAAAAAAAACAGCAACCAGAGAATATATACACATATATTCAACACATAAACATACAAAAAGACAAAAAAAAACGAAAATAATAAAGTTCAAATCTTTACCATGTCCACACCACGCCACCATCTTTCTACTCAATTCCAATGCGATCCATCAAATTTAAACTCACAGAAACACTTGATATATCTCCCATAACCCCCACCCCTCACCCCCTCTAATCGTGACTAACAAGCAAAAACTCCCACCCCAAACATATTCCATTCACATGTTCAGCATATATAAACACATCAACTCCAAGACCATGTTCAACAAAATCAAGCAAAATTTTTTCAGACCTTGTTTGGAGGCAAAAACAGAGTCGAGACTCTTGAAGGGCACGTGAAGGTAGCCAAGTTAAGGAAATGGGTCTTCCAGTTTTTAGATATAAAACAAACAAAACGTGAGTACAAAGGCCAAAAAACTCTCTCTACATGGTATATATATAACCCAAAAAAAAAAAGAAAAAAAAAACCATTAATAAACATGTAACACAATCTCTGCATATACACATAAACCAAACAAGAACTGAAAATTCCCTCAAAACTATCCCAGTTCTTACCTCTTTTTCCAACAAGATGCCCACAGCGGCTTCTGCCTTCACCTTCTTCATGATGGACTGATTTTGGAAGCAGAACAAAAATGAGAGAAAAAATAAAAATCCAAAATGAGAGAGCTTTTCTTTTCTTTTTTTCTTTTCTTTCTTTCGCTAGTCTTGCATAGTATAGAGAGAGAATGAAAAGAGTAGAATATTTATATACAAATAATATTAAGAGAGAAAGGAAGTGGGGCCAATCTAAAGGACAAGCCAGATATATTATCCAAGCGCGGAGAGGGAAATTGTACTCACTCTACACTTGACTTTAAGGACACGTACCCTCTAATTTTTTTTTTTTTTTCATTATGACGCGTATTATTACATTATAATTCTAGCGATTGTGTGTAGTAATTTATTCTTTACACGTCATCTTAATTTTTTTTCCATTAAATTGTAATTATCTAACTCGTTACTAATATTAAATATATCAAATATAATTTTTTATTCTACCGAGCAATGCCACGTGTTATTGCGTCCAAGTACAAGTAATCGTATTTAATTTTTACTATATAGGGAGGTTAAATATCTTTATGTATCTCGTATTAAAACTTGAAATTATTTACTAATAATTTGTAATTATCTATCTTTTTTCTAATATAAAATATAATATTGTTGATGAAATATATTCTTTCTCTATATACGTACCAATATTATACGTATTTACGTTACAATACAAGTAATCATCTTTGTTTATTATTATTATATATTAAGGATAGTTAACTTTATGTATCTCGTATTTAAATTGTAGTTTTGTTATGAAATTTTGTTTAATTTGGAATTTTTTTCACTAATAATCATAATTATCTTTCTTTTTCTAATATAAAATATAATATTATGGGTAAATTACACATTATAACCTTGAATTCCATATTACCACAAATGATTTTAAACTAAAATTCGATTTATCGATAACCATAAACTTTCAAAAGATATCACGTCATTGACTTCCATTCAAAAAAGTCATTGACTCACTGAGGTACAACTCATAGATCAACTTTCAAAGACATTTTTGTAAATCTCCTTATCCACCACCAAATCGTCCCATTTCCTCAATGAACAACATTCTACCCTTCAATTTTCTTTATGAACAATGTCATCCCCCAATCTTCTTCAATGACCAAATATTTCCCCAGAACAAAATGATTGCTTAACACCAACAAACAAACATGGATTCCTCCTTTTTCCAAATATAAATATTTGTGTCAGCAGATTCTCCGAATACCAAGTATTTCACCTTGCAATGGCAACAAGGATGCGAGATTGAATCTCATTCATTGTCTCACCAATTCAACCAACAACTATTCTCAGTTCCATCTCTAGTCGATCCGATGCCACCAAAGCAAAACCAACCCACTACCACCAATATTCCTTGACACACCAAGTCAAATTAGCATAACCCCCAACCTCCTCTCTAGTGTTCAAACTGGCTTTGAGCCACCTACCCCCGTTGGTTCACGAACACCAAAGACAATCTCATCACCACACCACCACCTTCCCCAACCACCTCCCCACATTGCCACCCTCCATCTCCCATTGCAAAACCATCTCCATCTCCATCTCCATCTCCTCCTCCTTGTCGGATTTGAACTCCCACCACCACATACCAATGTTGCAACCAACAAAACCCAAACCCTAGCCCTAGCCCTAGCCCCATATTGTCTGAATCAATCCCCTCCCTAGATCGAATCACCTCCTCATCTTCCTTTTAATTGATTCTCAGGCAAATTAACTAACCTATTTGATAACAACATTAATATTCCTTAAGAGGAGCACGACTATTGGGCTTGATCTATTATCGGCGGCTTGTGGTGGAGGAGGTACTATATTATTTCCTCCTTCCAATATTTGGATAGAAGAATAGAGAATTTTCTCTATTAGAAAGCTAGGGCAACTAGCAAACTATGCTAAGAATGAGAGATCTAAGAGAAGATTAGGTTGAAAAAGAAAAAAAAAAATAGAAGGCTCTTTGAAAAGATAAAAATACCCTTGTTCGTTAATGAGTTAACAACCTTTCTGGACGGAAGGATACGATGTATTTTTTGAAAGTTTGTGGCCATAGATTAGTAGAGTTTTAGTTTAAGATCATTTGTAGGTAATCTGAAAACGTTTAGGTTATGGTAGGTAATGTACCTTAATGTTTTTAATGAAATATCTTTTATTTTAATATATCGAGCATGGTCATGTGTAATTGTGTTGAAATACATGTAATAATCTTTATTTATAACTTTATACAAAGGCAAATTTATTTTTGTATATCGCATTTAAATTGTAGTTTGTTATAAAATTTGTTTAATTTTTTATTTTCACTAATAATTGTAATTATCTATCCTTTTACTAATATAAAACATATATCGAGTATATTGAGTATGCCATATATAATTACATCAAAATATACATGTAATCGTTTTTATTTATTACCATGCATGAAGGCAAAATATATTTTTGAATTAAAATTGTAATTTTGTTATAAAAAGTTATTTGATTTGAAATTTTGTTGTTACTTTAAAACTTAATGAGATTGAAAAAGAATTATGACAGATATAGGAAATACTCTAAGATTCATGTTAAATATAATAAATGACGGTGTTTTAAAAATATTTCTAAGATAAAATATTTATCTTTTATAATTTTAATAATTAAAACTATATCTTTTTTAGTATTAATTAATATCTTTATATATAAGTAACTCTAAATATGCACATTTGTCGAAAATAATAAATTGAACCAATTTAAAAATTAGCAATGTTGATTAATATCCTTTGTGTTTAACTTCAATTATTAAAATAAAAAATTTTAGACCTATATGTTATATAATTATACGATGTATTGATGTGTCAACTTTGTGCATAGCTATTTTTTACAGTTTAATTTACTTTTAATATCACCTAAATATTTATGAAAAGCATCTAATGTATACTCCCTAATTCTTGAAAATCAATATAGTTCTTCATTTACTCTCATCATGTCTCAAATTCGAAACATCAAGATCTTAATAATATTTTCTCTTAAGTATGTAAGACTTGAATCGGTTCATTATTTAATTGTAATTATATTTAATTTAACTTGTAGAATGTGTATCGAATATGGTAAAAGTTTCATGAAATCGTTTTGTATTATTTGAGAATTTAATGTCTAAAATTATTTTAAAAAAATAGAAAGAGTCGTGAACAATACGCAATTCATTTATATATATATGTGGATATATAGATGTATTTAGCACATATATTATACACAATGTATGTATTGGAAGCGTGAATTTTGAGTATAGTTAGTTACAACGACGATTTAATTTGCTTTCAATTTCCCAAAAATAACTATGAAAATACCTTATTTACCCATTTGTTATTTTGACTGTAATTAGATTTAACTAGAAGTGGGTGCAATTAATGTTGTTAGAATTTTGTCAAATCTTTCTGTATTATTTATGGTTTAAAATTATTTAAAAAATGCTATATTGTAGTGTAGTGTAGAATTTTGCATCTAAGGATGTGCGGGTCGTGGGTTCAATTCGGTCTTATTATAAATTCTAGTTATGGTAAGTTTGTAGTTACTAGCGGTATATAGTAGAGATGAGTATGTGAGTCTGATCCAAAAACTACTTGTATAATAATAATAATAATGTACAATACGTAATTGATTTTATGTAAACATATATGTAAATATATTTATGCTATATTGAAGCGTCAGTTCTATATATAGTGAATTACAATTAGGGTTATAAATAAGTTGAGTCGAACTCAAATATGTTGGGCTCGATCTCGATTCGTTTATAAGATTGAGCTTGATTCTTGAAACATTCTTGTTGACATTCTTCATCCAGCACGGAAAATGCAAGTGTCGATTGGAGTCTATTTTTTGTTCAAAAAAAAAATTTATCCATCCAATCTTAGATGAGTGTTTCAATTCAGATTTGGGTAAGATTTTTTGTTTTTAAGTAAAAAAGGACTCCAATCTAAACGTGAATTTTGCTGAATGAAATGATTATGGTGTGAAAAAGTTTGACATCATCTAATTGCAATAAAAGGTTTTGGTTTGGGTTCATTTGAGATTAGCTTGAATCCAAGTTTGGGATTGAGCCTGTTTAAGCTCGTTTATGTATCTTAAGTTATTTTTCAGTTAAGGGGCAATTTTATTTTAGTATCAAAATGATAGTGTTTTAAAATTTAATCACAATTTTAAGTTGTATAAATTTTAGTCAAGAGAGTATATTTTTGTACCATTTTAAACCCTAAAATAGGTGAAATATACAAAATAACCCATACATAAACCAAAGATACCGTTTGTTGGTTAATCAACCATATTGGTTGTTGGTCAAAATATGATGTGAATCTCTCCAGTGCAAAACACAACTTGTTGCTTGTCATTCCATGAATGAAAAAAAACAAATTACAAGTACAATCCATAAAGTTTACAGACACAACTCATATTATATTTCAAACAACTTGTATCATTTACAAGCAACAACCCATACAGTAGGAAAAATAACCCATAGGCATTAATATACAACCCACGAATAACTCGTACAACCTAATTCTTTCATACCTTCAGAGAATAAAAACCAAAAAGATGAAACTTTTCCGAACCTTATGTTTATAATATATCTCAAAATGTAAAACTAAAGGTACTTATTCATTTTTTAAGATGAGAACCAACCTATTTTTCATGAAGATGCAAGTCTTTGCAAAGAGAAGGAAAGAAATCTGTGATTTTTTCAAAGTTTGTATGAGAAGGGTGGCAAAGAGTGAACGGGAGTGGCACATGGGTGTGGTTTTGAACATGCCAATTATGAAAAAAAAGTTTTTAGATAGTTTTGTTTCAGCTTCCGAGGTGGAGCAGTCTCAATTTCACTATGTAAGAAGGGTTATTAGGTAAATTTACATCCCAAAAGTATACATATTTTGAAAGGTTTAAAAGTGCGATATTTTTTAAAATTGAATTTACAAAAGTGACCATCTGATGCAAGTTTCACTTTTCTTAAAATTATTTAAAAAATAAAATATAGTATATATTATATGAATAAATAAAAAATATTATATATAATAAAAAAATTTTAAAAAATTATATATTTAGTAAATAAATATATTATATATATTATGTATATTAAAAAAGATTGATTAGGTTCACAAATCTAACTAATCGAATATATATGACTTTAAGTTGCTCCATTTAGCAAGCTATTTGAACTCATCTCAACTCACCCAAATCAAATTCAAACTTTAACCGATTTAAGTTAAATTATTCACAAATTGTTTCATTTTATTTATACGTCTAGTTGTAATAATTTGCTTTCAATATCACCCATATATCTACGAAAATATCTTAGTTGGAAATAGATTTAATCTAACTTGTAATGAGTAAGCCAAATATAGGTAATAAATTTCTTGATTATTTATTTTTGGTATTATAGTTTAAACAGTTTGAGAATTAGTTAGTTGTTGGAATGAAAACCATAAGTACATCAATGAAGAAAAGGATCCAAGGAGTAACTTTATTTATTATGATTGTTTTATGTACTTTAATCAAATAGCTCCTATTTGTACCTATATAATACATGGTCCCAAATAGAAGCTTTTTTAATATGAATTACTACTAATTTTTGTACTTTTTATGCTTAATTATTTACAATGATTTTTTTTTTGAGTCGACAGCAGTAGTTGGATGTGTATAGAATCCCAACCCAAAAAAATATTATGGGATTCAAATTCTAGATTTACGGTATACAAGCTCTTCATTCCATCCACTATAATGTTCCTGAAGAGATTATAATGAAATCCTTTTAATAATATTAAAGGTGAACTTAATCATATAAATCAATACAAAATATATGTAGTGTTTTTTTTATATTTTTAGATAAAATAAATCTTTCGTTTAAAAAAAGAAAAAGACACATATAAAGAGCGAATAATTTAACAAACATTAAAAAAACAAGATTATTCATTACTAATTAAAGTCTTTAATTTTTAATTTTATTATCAAATAAATGTAGTCGATGTTGAAAATAAGATTTAACATATTATATTCTACATTTTATTTTTATAATGTAAGTATTCACCAAAAAATAATAATAAATGAATAATACAGTGTAAATAGATATATTATTTTATTTATTTATTTATTTAAATATAAATTTGAAGTTAAAGGCTAACCCACGCGCCATGAGTGCGGCGGCCAGTTGTTTAGCTGCCGAAATAGTTTTTGTTTACTTTCATTTTCTTTTTTTTTTTCTTTAGATAAAATATAAAATAGACAGATCGCACGCACATCATCATGTTAACAAAACTAGATATGACGAACTATAATAAAATAATTATATTCTTATAAAATTAATTATATATTTAAGAAAATAAACCGATAATTTTATAATATATATTTTTTCAAATGTATTTAAGAGAAACCGATTATTATTTAAAGTTAAATTTAATTTACTATATTTTTTTGCCTTAAATTATAATTTTTGGTTAATAAGTATTATATATAAAATTTTTCTTTTAGGTAAGCATTAAGAGTTTATAGGTAATCAATAACATTTGAGATAAAAAAATTTTCAATTCCAGACATGATGTGGGCAGGTGAGAGTTTCGCTGTTGATCCTTGAAAGGAGAGATGAGTGTAAAAAGTGTATATATATATATATATATTAAAGTATTTTTTCAATCAATTATTTAGCACATAACATGATACAACAAATGTGCATAAGAAGGTAAAGAATTATTATTATTATTGAGAATTGAAGTCTTTATGCTTTACGATTAATGTGATGTGCAAGATCATAAAATAAAAGAAATAGATAAATTTTTTATTGATTTAACTAACTAACAATGTAAACATTGAAGTTATCACGTTTTTTCAATTTGACCATTGAAGTATAAAATCAGTCAATTTAATCATTATATTTTGCTTTTTTAAGCAATTTAGAAATTATACTTTTCATTTTTAGAAAATTAAACCACTCTACTGTACTCATATTAAATTACAATCACAAATATAACTGATGTTTAGTTATAATGTTATATGACTTTTTATGTCATCAAATTTTTCATATTGGATGAGAGAATATTCTTTATTATTTAGTTAGGACTTTTTATTTTTAATATTCTTCTCTAATGGAAACATTTTGAGGGAAAAGAAAAACTTTATTTTAATATTGACAAAATGATTACAAATGACTTATAATAAAGATAGAGAGAATATTAAATTATAAAACTATAATAGTGAAAAAATAATATTACAGGTGACCTTTTTTTTTCTTAAAAAAATAATTCTACCCCTCGACTTCTCTATCCCCCTTCACACTGGATATCATTAGTGATGCTTACTCATATTGTGTTTCGAATTTGAGATTCTTCGGTTACAATGAAGACTTAATAGAAGTTCCCACCCCCCCCCCCCTCCCTCCCTCATTTTTAGGTGACAAAGTTTTGGTCTAGCTCATATGCAAGATTTTGAGCTTTATGGTTTTTCACATTTGTTTTTCAGGCTTTAATGTAAGATTGAAAATAGCTCCACCACCATGCCCTATTTAAGGAGGTTAGAGTTGAGAACTTGAGAGTTTTGTTTTGAGATAAAATAAGTATTTCTCTTTGGTAAAACTTGATTGTTGTACAAGTTAAGATTAACTTGTACACATAAGATTGAGAGATCAGAGGAGAATTACTTGCAAAAAAAAAAAATCATTCTATGCATATATATCCTATAATGCGTGACAATTATAAGAACTACGATTAGTAACACAAGTGTAAATACGTAAATAGTCTCTCCATTTTGGATTGAATGTTTTATTTTTAAATTTTTTGAATTGTTTGAAAATGAACGTCCCATTTCTAAAATTAGCTAAATTTTTACTATGAAAATTTACATTGAAATATAAAAATAAAATTTGGTCAAACTTTTTTTCTTCTTAAAATGCATATAAATCAAAATGAGACATTTAATTTAAGATGAAAGCAGTATAAGGTATAGTTTTTAGACTAAATTCCATTATAGATCGAATTTTTTCATATATTTTCCATATAGATTAATACATCAAAAATAATTATTCTATGAAGATTCTTATTATCATAACAAATTTAAGGATCTAGAATCGTGAAAATTATTACACTTTAAACAAAAAAAAATTTTAGCCCTATTTTTATACCTAAAATTAAAGAGGAAGACGATCTTGGGCTTGGGGTGGGTGGGTGGGTCAAAATTTTATGTTTCATTTGGGCCTACTAATGGGCTAAACCCAAACTCTTACAATCTTTGGGCTTTTGGCAAGCCATAACCATAAAATTACTCCATCCATCAAATTTTGCTTCTACATGAATTCATTTATTTTTCATCCAATGAAAAGATACAAGAATGTTCAGACAAAAAGAAAAATGGTCTTTCTAGGTTATAACCCTAATGTATAAAAGATATCCAAAAAGTAGGTTGGTATTAGTTAGAAATGAAAAAAAAGAAAATCCTCTTTTAATATCAAAATTAATTCGCACAAATCTGAAAAAAATAATGTAAAATATAAAGTTCTATAGGAAAAATTGATCTTTTTAGAAATACATATTAAATTTCTACATATGTAATAAAGAGTAGCACACAAATATATAACAGAATATCTGAAACCCTTTATAATAAGCTCCCTTTTGAAATTTTCAAAGTTAGAAAAAAAATTCGTTAGATTAAAATAAGATTTCAAATTTCGAAACAAATTAATATATTTTATATAAATATTATTATGGGGGTTGGAACTCATCATATTTATGTGTATTAACATCAAGTTGTATGAATATGCATAAAAGCCCATAACTTTTCTTTATAAAAGATTTTTATTTTTTTATTTATAGTTACTACAATGAATATTGATCTTGAGTTTACTAGCTCCAATGGTACTGCAAATGAGCCCTAGAGTGTACATACACTTTGTTCATTGAGGAAGACATATAATGTACATGCCATTAACTTCCATGTTATATATATGGAAGCTACCTAATATTCATATAAATATACACATAACTGATATAACGATACATGTGACAGCTTGATGATCTATGTAAGTTCACACAATCTGTATAACACTAAAACTATATATACAGATAAATATGGCATAATGCCCTTCTCCTATTCTTTTCACCTTGCAGTCTTGCTGGAGCTCCGGAAGAAGGGCCCTTCCCCACATCTAAAAGTGATCAAAGAAGTGATCGACAATGATTTACAAAAAATGCCTTATAAGGATAAAGAATCCAAGAGTTCTTGAGTTTATGGTCTACTCATGTCATGAGTAGTGTATTAAGTCAAGTTGCCAAGACTTATCCATATTAATTATTGCTTGCATGCATCATTGTCATTAGATATACCCCTTCTCTTTTGCTAAATATGTTTATTAAACATTTTCAATTTGGAGTCTTTTTTGCTAAATATGTTTCTTAAACATTTTTAATTTGGAGTCGTAGACAAGAATCGAACACCTAATCTTGCAATGATATTAGAAATCTATTTAATTTGTACTCGTTAAATTTTTTGAAAAAAAAGTATGTGAATACATGTAAACACACATATATTGAGATGGAAATACACCCAAACTTTTAAATAGTTACTGGGGCTGAGTTTGGTACGTGACTCATTATAAGTTTATATTTCCGGCTTGAATCTGACCTAATTAAAATGGCTGACTTGACCTATTTAAAAATAAACGGATTCAATCTCAAGATTTATAGTTTTATTGCTCCATCTAACCAACTGGCCAAAGTAAAAATGGTTGATTAATCTAATAATTTATAGATATAATTGTTGAAAGAAGATGTGATCATTATTTATTTATAATGTAAAATTAATCAAGTTCACCGGCAGTTATTCTCTATTCGATTCTTGTCTCCCAAACTTTGTCTCTCAATGTTTGTTTTGTGATGACTACATATCTTTAAATCTTGTCTAGGAATTATATATATTAATTATCCTAACCAAACAAATTAAAACCTTAAGCACTGTAATTAATGAAAGCTCAGTCTCAAAATTAATAAGTATTTGCAAGAATCCAAGGGAACCAAACCCTAGTATATGCTGTGGAGTTTGATTGGATAATATATATAATTAATTAATTTGTCAAACACATATACAGAATATTCTTCATCACTATTTATGAGTCACTAGTCATCATTTAGTCAACATTAAAATAATATTCTTTTTTCCTAATATGTCCATATTTATAATTTAACCAAACTAACAACATTAATTAATTGCAAAAAAGAAATAAATGAGGGAGTAATAAGATAGTAAAAAATCAATAAAATATATAATAACCTAACAATAATAACTTATATAAACATTTAGCAAGGGAGCAATTCATAGTACTCAAAACTTTTCTTGCATTGTCTTGTATCAATGGTCCTTTTCACATTAATAATAATATTAATTATTTGTCTAAATTCCTCTATATATATATATATATATATATATACCAATCAACAAAAATGTAAATAATTGATTAGTTTTTCTTAACCTATCCTAGAGTTGTTGACTATTTAAGTCACCATCACTAGCTAGCCACTCCAGAAAACCAAGGAAGAAAGAAAGGAAAAGCCAAGTTTTGATATATAATGTAATTACCTACTACATATGTAAATTAATGGAGAGGTAATTAACATATTAATAAACAAATGAGCTCCTAGAGATAAGGGATTAATTAACTTTAATTACCACACACTTGGGATTCATCGTAAAAGTATATTTCGGACTGGTTCATTGATCAGAAATACTATCCCTCCGTTGGTTCGAATAAATGTGGTGGTTGAGAAGACAGGCAAAACGTTGTAATAAGGGTCTACTTAATTCATCACACATTTATCAGATAAATTATCATACTAATTACCTGCAATCTTCACTTGATTTTCCAGCAGCCTTTGAAATCTTTTAGACAGAAATCCATGTTCAAGAATTGAACCTGTAGATAACCTAAAACACAAGGTAATAGAAAGAAAGAAAGGAAGAAAGAACGATGGGTTATAAAAGATAATTTTCGCTGGTGTGTAATTTTCCTACAAATTAAATTTAATTCCATTTCAAGAAAATATTGCAGGGTTTTACAGGACCAGCTGTAAACTGTATATATATATATGTAAGAGAAATGAAATTAAAGAAAAACCATAAGGGACTTTTCTTCCAACTCAAAGCCCAGCTGAACTAAAGATCTGAAACCCAGTGACGGGACGAGGTCACTCACAAGAGAGCGTAATATCAAGATCGGGGAAATCTCAAACTTTTTCCTGGAACTTAAAAATAGGTTAATATGGTGGTGGCCTTGATGTAGATGAATCAGCTTGATTTCTTAATCCTCCGGGCTGGTGGTGGTGGTGGCTGGTGGTGGTTCTGGTCAAGTAGGGATCTTCAGTTTCTTCAGTACTATTACTAACTCTTTCTTGATTAGCTCTCTCTCCTTCCATCTCTCTATACCTATTCAAATACCTTTTGAGAGGTCCAGAGTAATCATCGAAGCCTAAAGTTCCCAAAGCCCAGCAAATATCATCTCCGTTCACCGTTTTCCGCCTCTCTTTCCTGCACTTTTCAGATGCTTCACCCGTAACAAAGCTGATGAACTCTGAAACACATTCTTGCATTGTTTCTTTAGCTTCCTTTGAGATCTTAGCATTTGGGGGCAATATTTGCTTCATGATTCTTCCCACGTTCGCAATCGGCAACAACCGGTCTTGTTCCTTCATCAACCCTCCTCCATCCTCATTAGTATTATCCGCCATGCTTGAAATTGAATTGAAATAAAATCCAGAAACAAAAAAAGGAAAAATGAAAAAAAAAAAATTTCAAAAAACCCTCCTGGTCTTTGTCCAATAAGGAAATGTATTTCTTGGTCAAAATACAATAACTAGGGTATTTATATAGGTCTTATAGTTGTTCAATTTGGCAAATAGGGCATGTGATTAGGCCGACCGGTCGGCATCAGCCATGGGTTCTTGCTAATTAATCCATTATTAGTGAACTCTAATATTATATATAGAGAGTGTATTAAGTAATATATTGTTAATTAATCTATAATTAATTGAAATGGATGGTGACAGGGTTTGGTTCTGTGAGTCTTCCATAATCCACACCATTTTGGTAGGCTAAGAATTTGATTGGCTGGCCAATCGGATCTTTCCAATATGAATTGTTATTTAATTAAGAGATTAAGTAAGAAAATTAGGTGCATTGGATGCTTTATATAGATCAGTGACATATTGAAAGTGCCACAAGTAATAAAGAAATATGAAGATTGTAATTATGTGTGATTAAATTATATAATTATAATTATATATTTATATAGACCTAAAGAAAGCCAAACTGATTCTCTTCGTGAATTCTTGAAATTTAATTAGTTTCTTAATTTGTTTTTATTGTTGGGGGTTTTGCAGTTGATCATGTTAGAAACCCTTGTGTGGCAAAAGAAAAAGGGTTATTAAAATGAGTTCCAACAATCTTGGAACTACACTGGAACATGAATAAGTACAGGGAACAGGTCATCACAAACTGCATTTTAATTTTCAAAATTTTTTTCCTATTTTCTTGAATATCCATTATTATTATTATTATTATTAATTTATAATATTCTCATCCCTGCTGGTGATGGTTGGCGAAATCATTCATATTTTCTTGAATATAATTTATCATGTGATTAGAAAAAAAAAAGAAAAAAGAGAAACCGCACACTCTCTAATATATATAATGCATAAGTAATTATAGAAATAATTGTATACAATGTAATTAATTGTTTTGACTATATATAGTAATTGCGTATATTTATATACAGTATTGTCCATGCATGTTTTGTTTATTTACATATATGCTAATTATGCATGTCCCAATGTTGTCGCACTGACCAAGCTCAAATGAACTAAACCTTGTTATTGTATTGGTCGAAAGTGCCTTAAAAGAAAGGAACATACTTATGTGTCTCAATGAGCTTTTTGCCTAAAGAATCCCCTCACACTTCCGTCTTGGGTTTTGACTCAATTATATATAAAGGTTTTGAATCTTCTGTTGCATTTTTCGTTGATAGATACTCTTTGGTATGCAGATTAATTATAAAAAATGAGTGCCGATTTTATTAATGTTATTAAGAGTGTCATATAAAAACATTATCGAAAGATTTGAAGTCTTGTATATCACAGATGGATCTATGTACATTGTTGTGAGGACAATTGCCCCCCATTAATATTTAATTTGCAAATCAGTATGTATCTATAGTATATTTATATATAGTGATCCCATTAAAATTTAAAGATTTACCCTTAAACATGGTATGATTATAATTTTGCCCCCCAATAAAAGATTCGTTCTAAATCCGTCATTTTACCTAATCAGAGTACTGTATGAGAATGAATGCTCCAATTTTCATTTGAAATATTCAAAATTGATCAACTGTCTATATATTTTATAACGTATTTAGATTTAAAAAAAAGTATTATACATAAGATCAATACTAATTCATATATATATATTTATATAGAGAGAGAGAAAGTTACAAACTAGACATTGAACATATCCCAGATCTATACATAGATTGTGATTTGTTTTATTGGGTTTGGGGCAAAAAAAGAAAGAAAAGTTTAAGAAATCTTATTAAACTATTTGTATGATCTCAAAGTATATATATATATATAGAATCCTTTAAGGAATATACTTGTGGTCCTCTCTTTTGGTCTCTTCTTTTGCAAAGATTCCTTTCCACACACTTGAAGGAATTATTGTACAGAAGCTTTCCAATCTAGCATTGTTAGTTTAAAGGTCGACCTGCTGGTCTCTGCTAGGGTTTTGACTGTTCCATCCAAGTCCCTTCGATCTCAGGGAAAAGTATTTTATATCTTATTAATTAATTTATGAGATTTTATTAATTAATTAGTTTAGTGGACTATTGTTTAATTAATTAAAACTTGAAAAGAATCACCCGATGGATACAATTGTATTGAGACTATCTAAATCGAACTAATCTTTTAATTTTCTAAATGCGAAGTTTTGATTCAAAATATTATAATTAATGTTCATTAATTCAAGTTATAAATAATTAAGACTGTTTGATAAAAATATTCACTCAAATTTTATTAAATTAAACTATATATATAACATTGTTAATGAGTACCTAAGGTGTAGTCGAGTGGTTTTAAGGTGCAGCCTTGTATTCTATTGGTCTTGGGTTTGACTCGATCTTACTGTAGATTTTAACATTGATAAATTTATAACTATAAGTGATATAATCGATGTGCATGAATAAGCCTAATCCAGACATTGCTTGTTAAAAAAAAAGAGACCTAATTTAAAAACATTGCGAACGAGACAGATTTTATTGATTTAGTTAAGAATATTTAAAATAAGCCTTTTCCCCCTAAATCTTTTATTACATATTTGTATGTCACTTTCTATTACACCAATAATAATTTAATATATATGCCTAATTAAAAGATTCAGTTTCCTGAAAGTTTAATTTATCTTCATAGGTTTTAGTGTATAAAATATATAATATATTTATATTTATATAAAACATGTCTTGGCAAGTTTTGCTTATCTAATCATGTGAGCTTTTATTGACAATCAATTTAGGAATTAATTGTCTTAATTTTTTATATAAATTATATATGTGTTTATTAGTGCATATACTCTATTTTATATGATTTTTGATTTTATATTAATTTAGCAAAATTTAGCTCAGACTATTGTACTCATCTCGATTAGAAATAATTGTCAAAAATATTATTATTATTATTATTATTATCAATGTTTTAATTTACTTGTCAATTTTATATAAAAAATATGGGTAATTATTACTCATATATTCATTTTACCCTTACATTTAACTTTGACTTTTATTGTTATGATACTTGCAATTACAATTTACAACGAACCATTAATTACCTGTAATTAATTAATATAACCATTAATTACTTTAAACACAACTTTTAAATTTTGGGTATATGAAGTTCCCATCTAAACCAATCTAGCTAATTCTAATTCAAATATATACTCCCTCTATCATGTTTTTCATTTTGAATCGTACAGAATTGAATATCCTATTACCTAAATTAGATAAAATTTTATTAAAAAAATTGACATTATAATTCAAAAATAAATCACTAAATTATATTTAGATATATAAACTTTTATTTTTTTTTTGTAATTAAGTCCATCAATATTGACAACTCACATCAAAGAGTTGACCACATTTAAAACTATGACCAAGTCAGCATCAACCCAACTCAACAAGAAAGAAGTTTCCAAGAAATAACTTCTGATAACAAAATTGCCAGAACAGTTAAGTTTCCATTTCATTCATTCATTGACTCAGTTAAGTCCAATTCAGAACCTTCCATCAAAATCCAATTCACAATCTTTTACAAAATCCCAGTTAATATTGAATCTTGATTGTCTTGAAGAAACAGAAATTGGCCATGGCCAACTCTTCTGAATCTGCAGATTGGAAAAAAAATCCCAGTTTTGAAGAAGGATGGCCAGTCTTGAAAGAATCAATCGATAGGATCATTGACTCCATTGAAGGTCTTGTTCATCATGAAGTTATCTCTTCAGAGTATATGCAGCTCTACACGTATGTATGGAAATGAATTTTCCTATTTGTATTTTACTTATCTTGTTCGGAAATGAATATCCTATTTCTCTCTTTTTTTATCCCTTTTCTTCTTCTTCTTCTTCTTCTTCTATACGACTGATGAATTAGACTTCAGAATTGTGTATGAGATGTGTAAGTTTAATCCACAAGCTCCAGCAGCCCCGAAACTATATGAACAATATCAGAAGACTTTTGAAGATTATGCATCTTCCAAGGTAAATCAGCCCCTGTTCTTGAGGTTAATTTCTGGCCAATTTTGGATGAATCAATCAAATTTATACTCAATTTCGTGCTTCATTTCTTTGCTTATTATTAGTTGCTGCCTCGGTTGAGGGGAAAGAATGGCGAAATCTTGCTGAAAGAATTAGTAAAACAATGGGATAAGTATAAGGTTTTGAAGAGATGGCTTGTGAGATTCTTCCATTACCTTGACAGATACTTTGTTCCATTAAAGAAACTTCCTTCTCTGGAGGAAACAACTCACTCAGTCTTCTATAATGTGGTAAAAGTTTGGTCATGGAATCTCATAATCATTAATAAAATTGATCAATCTCTTGTTAATTTCTACTGAATTTTTTTGTTTCACCTCTCTTTGATTCTGACTCTTGCAGGTCTATGGAGAAATGAATGATCAAGTGAAAGATGCTATACTCTCTATGGTATTTTTATATGCTTTTAGAAAATTAGAAGGGCCCTTGAGACTGTTTTTCTATTGCCTACTACCACATTCGAATTGACTTAGCTCATTTTTAACGTAAAAATATCAATTTCTTTATAAAATTATAACTAATTTAGGAAACAGGACATCTGATTCCAGACGACTCATAAGGGAAATAGGGCATTCGATTCTAAGCTGAAACACTATGTAATTTCTGTTTTATAGATTAATAGGGAACGAGAAGGGGAGGAGATAGATCAGGTACTAGTGAAAAGTGTTGTGGACATATATGTGGAGATGGCTGGTGATTATGATTCAATGAAGTATTATGAGAAAGACTTTGAGAAAGCCTTGGTTTCAGACACAGCTCAATTCTATTCTCAGAAGGCATCAAGCTGGATTATGATTGATTCTTATGAGACCTACATGCCCAAGGTTTGATCTTAATTAGTTTTTATCAGACTTTTTCTATTAAATCTTGACAAATATAATGAAGACAAAAACAATGTTTGTGTTCTATTGTTTGAAAACTAGGTTGAAGATTGCATGAAACAGGAGAAACTCAGAGTTACTGCTTACTTGAGAGAAAGAAGTTTACACAAATTATTAGAGGTTTGTCTTTGCAGATCCAATCTTTACCACTCACTTCTCACACACTCTCTCTCTCTCTCTCTCTATATATATATATATATATATACACAGGGTTTTTGTGTGTATCCACGTAATCAATACACCGTCAACTCCTTGGGATTATATACAGAGAAAGTCAGAAACCCACAATATAGTGAGCTTTAGTGCTCATCATAGCATTAAAGTATACGTGTGTATGGAAATCCTATAACATATACTTAGAGTATTTTACATATATTCATGTGTAATTGGCTATGTGTTGATCATACATTTCCTAACATTTATCTATATATATAAATAGAAAATTACACATTGATTGTTGCTTTGATCATATGCTCTGTAACATTTTCATGTATATAAAAATAGAAAGTCGAGCCAAATTAACCTCATTATCTGTGTCTTCAGATTGTAGAATATGAGCTGCTGGCAGTGCATGCAATCAAATTACAAGAGATGATGATCAAACAAGTTGAGAAATTACTAGCAGCTTAGGATATATCTTGGGATCACTATATATGATCGGTTTGTCTTTCATGTCACAACTTCCATTTTCATGTATAATCTTCATCTGAAGAGTGGAGGTTGAACCACATTTGTAACAAGAAAACTATACCTAGTTTGCATATATAAAGGGAAGTGCTATAGAAAACATAAATTACAGAACTTTCGCATGTATATTCATGTAGTTCTCAAGAAATATGTTTCGAAATTTTACAAAATAATAATATTTTCACCTAAAATTAGATAGATAGATATATATATATATATATATATATAAATATATAAAATAACACTTATATACCGCACAATAATTTTGCATGAATCTTAAATATTCTCGATCTTATCGATTTAGTTGAGAATGTTTTCAAGTTTAAGAGGTCTACTGAAATTAATGTTCTAAGTTAATCAATCGAAATAATAATATAAACATTTTATGTTTTAAAAAAAAAACAAAGAAAGTCACAAATCAAAATAATGTGTATTTAGTTTTGAACAATTGTTGTTACAAATTTCATTATTTATGAATAATGGGTTGTTGCCCCTTTGCTTGTATATTTTTTCCATTGATCCAAATGACATGAAGCTTCTATTGGTTGTTGGAAAATTTTGTTATGGATTTGGTTCATGCTCCACGTATCGAGCCACATTATAATGATTGTCAAATGGCTTAACTACTAATGTGGTCATTGAATTTATTCTTTTTTTTCACTTTAACCATCTAACTTAAAAACTCGTCAATTTAACCACTAAACTTTGTGGGATTGAACACTTAAACCATTGCACGGTGGTCCAACCAAAAATGGAAAACACGCAACTCTTAATGCAATTATTGATGAACTTTTACAATGACAGAGCACCCAAACTGCAAAATTGGTGCTTACGTGGTGCCATGTATGCAATTAAAAATCTATGTGGCTAAATTAGAAAAAAAAAAGTTGATGAGATTGAAAAAAAAAAACATCAGATAAAAGAAAACAAACAAAAACCGCCTAAATGAAATCTGCAATAACGTTATTCAGCTTCTTCTTCCTCATTTTTGAGCTTTCTTCTTCCTCACCGAACAGAAACAAAGGAAAGCTTCAATCAACAAATAGAGCAATCAAATCAAGGATTCATTAGCAAGAAAGCTGCAACGTCATTAGCTGGAGAAGCTCGATCCTTTTGTTAAGGTGCGAAACTGTCTTCTCAATTTTTTTTTAAACCCTAGCTTGCAAGTAAGACTTTCGAAACTTGAGAATGAGGTTCAAAGATTGAAAATTTCTGTAATAAAACCATTTTTGTTTCTGTTCTTGAGTTGTTGGGTTATGTTAGAGTTGGAAGAATTTGCCATGAAAAATGAGATTTCTTCCCAAAAGGAAGAGAAATTTTGATGAATGAAGGTAAGATGCTTCGAACCCAATTGAAGCAATCAACAAAGAAAAAGATGAATTCAGAGTTGAATGGGATGGATTGTAGATGCTAAGGTTATTTAATTGTTAAGAATTTTTGAAAATGAATATTAATTTATAGATGATGTTCAAATTATCTTACATGTGGATTAGCTGACTTGTCTAAACTTGGTTAGGTGGCAATCCCATGTGTCAATTTAATTGGAATGTGAATTCACGTGCCACCCATTTTTGGTCGGACCACCGTGTAATGGTTTAAGTGTTCAATCCCGCAAAGTTTAGTGGTTAATTTGACGAGTTTTTAAGTTAGATGGTTAAACTGAAAAAAACGAACAAGTTCAATGGCTACATTAATAGTTAAGCCATTGTCAAATAGGTATGTGAACTTATTAGTGGGATCCATATATAATACTATTGTTGATTTTTCTTTTAATAGACAATAAAGTTCATGTAAGAGGACATAGTTTATATCCATGTAAGAATTTTCCTTATAAGTTATGAAAATTTCTTATAAGGATCCATTTCCATATCTCACACATATATCTTGTCATACTTTGTGACTTACGTTGAACTACGTTATATAAATTGATTAAAAGATACATTTTTCTTCTAGTACCTTCTAGTGAGACGAGGAAATAATAATTTATTTATTTATTACTTGACATGGACCATTAAAACATCTTTCTGAGTCCATATCAAATTTTTCTATAAGTTATTGAAGACAAACTGGGCCAAACTCTTACTACGACCACTAAAGTGAAGTCCAACGAGCAATGGGACATGTACAATGTGAATTTTTTTAATTTTTTTTTTCCAAACGTGACAAAGTAATCTTGCATATAATTAAAAGGTTATAAATAAATAAAAAACAACTAATATGGAATAAAATTTATCGACAAAAATGACTAATATTATTTGTACGAACGCTTTTCATAATAGTTTTTAAAATATTTTGATACTTTTTTGTTAAAAAAAAATTGAAATAACTTTTTTTAAAAAAAAATAAAATGGCTTGAAGAAGGTCAAATGATATATTTCTAAATTTTTTTTGTGATTTTCATATTGGAAGACTTTCATAAACTTGTATATGACTATTAATGTGAGATTTGACTCTTCTAGCTAACTTGTAGTTAATTATAAATTACTAAAGATAACATTTTTTAATCTTGATATGTGATTTTAAATTAAGATTTGTTTTAAAAAATTTTGAAAATTTTTTTGTGCTTCATTGTGTACCCCTATCCTTATGATGTTGTATGTGTATATAAGAAATATGCTTGCTTATAGGAGTGATGGGAGCAATGCTTCCCACAAAACCCTATGCCCCTACAATAGCTTGCATGAACAATATAATAATAATAATAATAAAAACTTTTTATTCTAATAATTTATGAAATATTATACTTATTAAATATGAATAATTTTGTTTTAATTTAATGATTGTGAAAAATTATATTCATTAAATATAAAAGATTATATTTATTGAACATAAATAACTATTTTTCATCAAATCAAAATTTCTATTTTTAAATATACATTATATTGACTATTTATATAACATTTTACTTATATTAACAATTTGTCGACTCAAAAGGAAGAAGTCCAGAGGACGAATCCATAAATATACTAAAGTTGAGGGATCTTTCTACAAAATAGTCCAACCTATAAAATAAAGATGAAAAAGTACAATTCAGGGAGAGAAAATCACATCTCACCCTCTCTTCTCTCTCTAGTCTCTTCCCCCTCCTCTCTTCTCATTTTCGCATCGATTTTCTCTTTTGTTCTAGGGTTTCGAATCAATCATCAAGTAAGGTAATCTACTCCTTATGCATGTGTATTTATGTTCACGTTTTTCTGTTTATTCTTCTGTTTATTATTGAAAATTGATATCCCTATCGTATGTATGGGCTGTTTTCTTGATTTGTTTATGATATTGATGGAACTCTTTTTTAGCCTTTTGAAGCTCCTGCAGAGTGTTTCTCTCGAAATTTTTCTTAACCATTGATTCTTTTGGAGCATTTTATGCCTTAAATGCAAATTGAAATCTTGGCTGAATTCTCCAGAGGGGTATCTTTTGCTTTCGATAATTGAGGGTTAGATTTGCTTTGAGATTTTATGAGCTTTTAAAGATATCATTTCCTGAAAGTTCTGATTTTTAGATCAGATGTTGATAGGGTTTATTGGTTTTTGCTGATATTTGTATTATTATAATATGGCTAGTTTTTGTTCCTTTTGAGCTTGGAGCTGTCAGTTCTGTTATTGTTTATTTTGATTTCATTTTTAATTTTGATTATATATGTGATACTTAAGTGATTAGAGTTGGGTTTGGGTTGAAGTTGTAATATTTCTTATATGTTCTGTCCTGTTAATCTTTTGTATTTAATCTCTGTTTAGAGTCTGTCTGTTAATTCAGGTGTTATTTTCATTTTCTTCCACCAGAGGTTTGTGATTGATATGGATATACTAGCCACGTTGCAGACAATGGGAACTTTAGTTTCAGTCGACTCTATGCAATTGAATCCTTCTTTCATGTAGCTAAACATAATAACCCTAGACTAATATTCTGATTAAATACTTGCAGGTTGCATCTTTCTTTTCTTCATAGAATACAGGAGATCACTGTCTTAATTTATCCGTGGTGGCGTCAGGATGACGATGAATCAACGGAACACTATAGATTTAGATCAAGGATGGGATTTTATGCAGAAGGGGATCACTAAGTTAAAGAACATTCTTGAAGGGAAACCCGAGCCACAATTCAGCTCGGAAGATTACATGATGCTTTATACGTATGCTGCTTTTCTGTACCCCCCTCCCCTGGGGCACTTATTTTGGTAGTTTATGCTGCTAACTTTCTTGTTACGTTTTTGTTATATCTTGTGCACAGAACAATCTACAACATGTGCACCCAGAAACCGCCACATGATTATTCTCAACAATTATATGATAAATACCGGGAGTCTTTTGAAGAGTACATCACATCCACGGTAAGACTAATGACTATCTGGCATACACACAGTATCACAACATTGAGCATGGGAAAAATGCTACTAGTTCTTTTGGTTTCCAACTATGAACTGCATGCTTTGGGTTTATACTTTACGTCTTTGGCATTCGCAGATATCAAGTAAATTTATCTGTTAAATAGTGATTGTGTAAATGCATTGTGAAATTGTGATAAAAATTCTCCAGTCAGAGTGTTGGTGATATTTTTGGAAGTTGAGAGGAAAAGGAAAAATTGAGAAATGAGAAAGATACAATTCAAAGGTTTATAATTGGTCTGTGCTGTCAGTCAATGCATTTATGGGCCTTTTTTTTTTCGGTTGGGTAGTAATAAATTGATATTTGAAATTGTTCCATTCGGAATCTTTTACTCTACCAAAACATTGTATTTCTAGATTCTTGTAAGGCCCTCCTGGTGTTCCTTCTATAGCCTATTGTATATATTTTTTTCTGGATTTTTCCATTTCATCGATTCATACTAATAGTAATTTTGCAAATAGTTAATTTATCAACCAAAAAAAGAAAGCCCATAAATGCATTGATTGGCAGACCAATTCAAAACCTTTGACTTGTATTTCTCTCCATCTCTCATTTTTCCTTTCCTTCTCAACTTCTAAAAACGTCAATCTTTTACTGGAATACTAGTTCTTTTTAATTTAATCAATTCCAAAGTTTTTAATTGTTAAAATGCTCAATGCATTTATAAGATTTCTATTTCTGGTTGGGCGGTAGGTTGGAGTGGTAATGGGGGTGATTAAGTTTGTACCGTTAAATTGCGAAAACTGAAGAGTGAGAAATGACATATGAAGTTTTCAGTCCTTGTGTCAAGTCTGCAATAGGTTTTAAGCCATTGGCTTTGCTGTTCCATAAGTTTGTTGCTTTGTCTACAGTAACTGGTTATCAGAAACAAATATATATTAAAAGAAGAAGAATTCAGTGTCTGGTATGCACAATAGGCCTTGGGCATGTATTGAAATGTTTTTTTGCTTTTCTATTCAGGTGTTACCTTCTTTGCGAGAGAAGCATGACGAGTTCATGTTAAGGGAGCTTGTCAAGAGATGGTCAAATCATAAAATCATGGTCAGATGGCTCTCCCGCTTCTTCCATTATTTGGATCGGTATTTCATTGCTCGAAGGTCACTTCCTGCACTGAATGAAGTGGGATTAACTTGCTTCAGAGATCTGGTAACTTTATGCTGTTTCATTTGATGTCTGTATAGTCATATTAATCATATTCTAGTTGCATTTATATAATTCAACTTTCAACTTCACAGAAATGGTTTCCTTTACAGCACGAATAAGATGCTGTCCCGCCCCCCAACCCCCGCATGGACGTTAAAAAATCTCTCTCATACATCTACATACAAATAATTTAAGTTTCCTCCTTTAAAGGGATTTAACGAAGTATTAACAATTAAGATATTTGTAATCTGCAGGTGTATCAAGAATTAAATGGGAAAGTACGGGATGCAGTTATATCTCTCGTACGTTGCTCTTGCCTTTTGCAATTTGGCAAACATTTATTGGATTTTGGTTCTAGTTGACAAATTTATTTCTTTACCAGATTGATCAAGAGCGTGAAGGAGAGCAAATTGATCGAGCATTGCTGAAGAATGTTCTAGATATTTTTGTTGAAATTGGAATGGGGCAGATGGACTATTATGAAAATGATTTCGAGGCAGCAATGCTAAAGGATACTGCTGCTTATTATTCTCGGAAGGCTTCTAACTGGATTCTAGAGGA